>LPNX010359705.1:6406-65080 GCA_001517045.1 Pseudotsuga menziesii | reverse complement strand
CACTTTCATATCTGGATCTCTTTCTGGATGGTTCATCATCCTCTATAGCATGAGCATGATGTCTTCTTTGGCCTTGACCAAGTTCTTCTTGTGAAAGGCTTTGAGCCTCATCTCCCTCTGAAACTGGAACCTCTATACTCATGTAGGTGTCCAATCTATTTTCTTCAGAGAGATCAAATACTTCCAGGCTTGGAAGTTGTCAACTTCCCCAAGCTTGTCACCAAGCTGATGTGATATATCATATTGAAATGAGAACCTCAAATGGAAATAGCAAAGGATTAGATCTTACCGATTTGAGGTGTCCGTCCTTGTCGCTAGGGTTTGTCATAGAAACCCTAATTTTCAAAAACTTGGAATCTTTCAGATCTGATTGGATAAACAGATAGATCTCTTCAAATGGATCTGTCCAATGTACTCCTTTTCTGAAAATAGTGGACGGAAGCTCCCGGAACAGGAAGCCCTAAATTTCCAATTTCTTCTGCAGAAATTCCTGTTACTGTTTCTGTGATATCTCCAAAATTACAGATCCTCTGTGTCTGAAATTTTGTACTGAGATAAACTCGCATGCCCCTGATCCAACACCATAGGTTTCATCAGAATTGGTTTCACCATTTGGGATTTATGAGCCTTTTCCCAAGGTGACCTGTTACAGGACTGTTCCAAACAGCAAGGTTGTACGGCATGCCACATGTCACTAGTTGATCTTCTGAGTCTGATCTTCAGAAAACCAAAATTAAAGTCCGTTCCCTTTCTGGAAAATCTTTAGGAATTCAATTTAGGCCTCTGTAGACAAAGATATTGCAGATCTCCCCAAATGTCCTGTTTAGGGATGAATTCTGGAAGAGGCTGGAACCCTAACTTGGATAGATCATATCTCCTGGAATAAAGTGAATCTGAGTGTTATTTTTGGACATAGGATTCATCATGATTGTATATTTAGACCCTGCAATTTTCAGGTTCTGATACTTCACCAACCTCAGAACATAGCGACTGTACCAAAACTTAGCAGTTTTAGTATTTAGGGTTTTTCCTAGCTCAGGGTCAAACTAGGGTTTGACTTTCCCGGAGTTTCACCCAACCAAATTTCTTGATCCAGGTCTCTTAAATTCGGTTTTGATGAGGAGAAAAATCCTACTTTGGTCTCACTCAAAAATTCCTCTTCTGTAGAAATCCCTAATTTCCACATCGAAAATTGAAAATGCTCAAAATCGAATTCTGCTTCAACAGAAAGATGCACCCTTCAATGGAGAGTCATCCTAGCATACTTGTGCTGATAAATTGTGGAGAGAGACCCAAAAAGTAAGAATCCCTAGATTTTGCAGCTGCACAATGTCTTCTTCTCAGGTTAGCTCTGATACCATGTTAGTTTTTCAACATTTAAGCTAGCGTTATGTTAGGATCTTTTCACTGAGAGAATAACAAGCACAGCAATAACATAAGCACACCACAAGAGATAAGAGACACAAAGAGTTTTGATCAGGGAAACCATAAATGGAGAAAACCCCACAACTTCCTCAAAGATAGAATCACCACAAGATGTAAGACCCCAAAACAGTAAGATGCACTCCCGACAGCAGTAGTCTTCTAGTCCCAGTATATTTCCTTCTCCACTAGTGCGCCACACTTAAGAGAGCAAGCGATGTGTTATGCAAGTGATAAATAGAGTAACTATCACTCTCTATTTATATTCTTCTGTTCACTTGAAGTGCACTTAATCACGTAGGCTCAACTTACAATTACTTACTCGAGCCTACACCTTAATTAGTGTATAATAGCTCAAGTGCCCCGAAACTGTGGGGACTTACCTAATGACTTGATATGACTTGGTTACTTTATTAATATTCCCGATCAGAACATTGGGGCATGATCACATGACTCAAATACATAATAGAAACATCCCGGAATAAACATCAGGTTACAATACATAAGATACATAGAAGAATACATTCCGAAGTTACATATACATCAACATGCAGCATGCTTGATCTTGTAGATCCATTTGGAAGTTACAAATGACTTCCCTTCTGGTCTTGGGACAACATCCCAAACATCATTCTTCATGATTGATTGGTACTCTTCGATCATAGCATCCTTCCATTCTTTCCATTTTCTCTCTTCTTCATAACTAGAAGGTTCTTGGTCAATAAAATCACGTAGCAATGCTACATACCCGAAGCAGGATCTGGTCCTTTTTCTTTCTCTCTGATTCTCTTCCGGAGCCCCATATCTTTCTGCACCTTGGATAACTTCTCGTACCCAAGCAGGTTTCCTCTTATGAGGATTCTTCCCTAGAGGTGGATCTACAGGTCTTTGTGGTTCTTCAAATTCTTGATCTTCTTCTTGAGCTTCTTCATTCATGGTTGTATCATGAATTCTGGGTGCTTCTGTTTCTTTAGATTCTTCATTAGGTTTCTTTATGGATTTGTTTTAAGCTATGTTTTCATCAAATGTCACATCCCTACTGATATCAATCTTCTTGAATCCTAGGAAGTATATTCTATAAGCCTTCAAGCTTTCAGAGTATCCCACAAATATACCCTTCTTTCCTGAAGGATCTAATTTAGTCCTCTTCTCTTTTGGAATGTGTACGTACACTAGACAGCCGAATATTCTGAGATGGCTAACTTTTGGTTTCTTGCCTAAGAAGACTTATTCAAGAGTCTTGTTCTCGAGTACTCTATGTGCAGTATAGTTCTATATATACACTTTTGTTCTGGAAGCTTCCACCCAAAGATGCATCGAAATATCTTGGTCATGAAGCACTACTCTTGCAGCTTCCATGACAGTTATATTCTTCCTTTCTGCAATCCCATTCTGCTGTGGATTATAAGGAGTGGACAACTCCCTCTTAATCCCTGATTCTTTGCATACCTCTTTGAATTCATTTGAATTGAATTCTCTGCCATTATCTGATCGAAATCTCTTGATCTTCTTTTCAGTGTGGTTCTCAATCAAGGCTTTGGATTCCTTGAACTTGCTGAATACTTCATCTTTGTTCTTCATGAAGTAAATCCATGTCTTCCTAGAAAAGTTATCAATAAAAGAAACATAATATGCATACCCACTTAGTGAGCTTGATGACATAGGACAGCATACATCAGAGTGGATGATTTCCAAGATTCCTTTTTCTTTGCTTTCACTACTTGGAAATGTCTTCTTTGTATTCTTTCCTTTCACACATCCTTTGCAAACCCCATCATGTTTTGCTTGGATTTCTGGAAGACCTTCAACAGCTTTGCTTGCAAGAGGTAGTGCTCTGTAATGCACATGTGAAAGCCTTCTATGCCAAAGTTCATTTGGCTCTACTATGTCATGGACCAAGGCTTGTTCTATATGGCCCTTTAATTTGTACAATCCTCCTTCTTGATCCCCAGTCACTATTGCATCATCGATGGTCTTTCCTTTTGGCCACATGATGACTTGACCATCTATAAATGCAACCCTCATTCCTTTTGCATCTAATGTAGATATGGAGAGGAGCTTCTTTTTGAGTCCTGGTACAAACAATACTTCCTTTATTGTCATAGACTTTCCAGAGTCTAGATTATAGGAGGATTCCCCACTACCTTCTATTGGATATTGGTAGTCATCTCCTAGCTTCACCTTGTGAGGTGATTCATGTTCTGATAGTCTCACAAACGATTCCTTGAATCTTGTCATATGTTTGGAAGACCCACTATCTATGATCCAATCATTGCTTCCATGAGTGATGTTTCCTATGAGAGCGGAAATCAAAACATATTCTTCCCCGCTTGAAGAATCTCCACTTTCATATCTGGTTCTTTTCTTGGATCGTTCATCATCCTCTGCGACATGAGCATGATGTCTTCTTTTGTTGCTCTTTTTCATATTCTGTCTTTTAGGACAATTTCTTGCAAAGTGTCCTACTTCATCACATGTATAACATCTGATTTTGACAAATATTTTCTAGTGTTATCTTTGTGAGAGTGCTTACCTCTGGAGTGTTGAGATCTTCTTTTGGTTGTCTTGGAGTGTACCGTGAGAGCTTGATATTCACTTCCCATCTTCTCTTCTCGAGATCCTATCTGAGCTTCTTCTTGAGAGAACTCTTCCCATAGTCTGCTAAACTTGACTAACTTCTTTCTAGCACAGATCCCTTGAATAAAGGAGTCCCGTGATCTAGGGAGACCATTAAACATAGTCATCGCAATCTCTACATTTTAGACTTCTTCATCTACTGCTTCCAGTTGTTCCTTAATCTGAGAAAATCTTGTGAAGTAAGACTAGACTGTTTCTGCATTTTGAATCTTCACATTCTTCAGTTGGTTTCTCAGAGTCATCTTCCGGTTTATGTTCTTCCCTTCAAACAATTTTGTTAGGGCATCAAGCATAGCTTTAGGTGTCTTTAGGGAGGAAACCTATGGTATGAGGTGATCCTTGATAGAATCAGCAATGATCCTCTTTTCCATAACCAACTTCTTCTTATGTTAGGCCTTTGCCTCATATCCCTCTAGAACTGGAGCCTCCTTATTGATATAGGAGTCCAACTCATTTTCTTCCAGGACCAGGGAGATCCCATACTTCCATGCTCAAAAGTTATCAGCTCCCTCAATATTTTCATCAAGATTGGTATGATGAGACATATTAACTGAGAACCTCAAATGGAAATACAAAATATTTAGATCTTACCAGGTCAAGATGTCGGATCTAGATTTGGAGCTGAAATCCTGGAGAGTCGGTTCAGGAGAAGATTAGGGTTTTTCTTTTCTAGAGTTCTATCCAACCAAATGCTTTGAATTTGATCCCTAACTTATATTTTAGGGAGGACATCAATCCAAGCCTGGGTCACTGAAAAATTCCTCTTCTGTGAAAAGCCCTAATTTTCGCCAGCAGTGTCAGGTCCAAAACTAAAAAACCTCATAATTGGATTCTGCTTCAACAGAAAGATGAGCCCTAAGGATGAGAGTTATTCCAACCTTATTTTGCTGAAAATCTATGGAGAGAGATCCACAAAGTAGGAATCCCTAGTTCCCACAACTGCACAGTGTCTTCTTCTCAGGTTATCTCTGATACCATGTTAGTTTTTAATCATTCAAGCTAGCATTATGTTAGGATCTTTAATTGAGAGAACAACAAGTACAGCAATCAAACACAAGAGACAATAAACATAGTTTTTTTCCTCAGGGAAACCATAAATGGAGAAAACCCCACAACTTCCTCAGAGATAGAATCAGCACCAAAAGTAAAACCCCCAAAATAGTAAGATGATCTCCTGATAGGAGTAACCTATTTCTTCTTTTCCCCAGTGTCTTTCTCTTCCTCAGCTATGTGCTACAACTAAGTGTGGATAAGTGTGTGATAAATAGAGAGGTCACCTCTCTATTTATACTAATTCCTGACATGACTAAAACCCTACTAGGGCTGACCTCTCTAGGAGAGTCTAATAACCCTAGTGCCCCGAAACTGCAGGGACTTTAACCCTTAGACAATAAGAGGGTTACCCACAATGACTTGACATGACTTGTTTATATTATAGATACTCCCGACCAGAAAATTGGGGCATGACATGACACAATTACATCCCAGAATAAACATTGAGCTACAATTGTTGGAATATATTAAACCCACTCACAACTTAGGATAAAATAATTAATCATTATTTGATTAATTATTCACCCACTAGCTTAATTAGTTGGCATCCACTTGCACCTTAAAGTCAATACATGCCATCTATATCCTAGGAATGATTTATTTTCAATTTTGGGTTGATATTGATCACCTTTTGACCATCCAGAATTAGTATACAGGACTTTACAACAGATTCTACTTTATCCTGCTTTTTCTGCTTTTCCTGCTTTTCTATGGATAAGATAAAATCTAGTCAACTAGGAAACTAGGAGCTTTTGTTTACAACCCATCCTCCATTATTTTTTCTCCATTTTATAGGATTAGAATTTTTGTTCCATCTCCTTGACAACTCACTCATGCTTTTTCCAACTCGTAAGGTCCTTGATAAATTTGGGAAGTGCTTTAGCCACCTATGGGGGTTTGCTATATTTTGGTAAGTCAGCCTTTTTGAGCTTTATGAGTTGTTTCCATACAATTTGATTTTCCTATGAGGAATGTACTATTTATGTACACTATTATTCATCATTATTCAATGGAAGGATACACACCAATATTCATCTCTTCATTCATGTGATTCAATCTCTTTTCTTCTCTCTATTTTTCCTGTGTATGTTTGTGAGAATTCTTAGTAGCAAGATCTATTTCCTGTTCTTCTTTTACCATCATTTCCCATTGCATTGATCTATTATTTCTACATGGTATCAAATCTATAAGGTTGATCAAGTTCTGCAGAGTTGAGGAGCACTTCTAGTCTCTTATCCCTCTCTGAAGAAGAGCTTGTCTAGCTTACAAGATTTTCTCCTAGTTTGTTTTATAGGTTGCAAAGAGTATCTACTAGAGCATATCAACAAATTATATATGGATTCAAAGGTTCCTCTACTATCTCCTTTCAACTATGCTGATTGGAAGCCAAATATGAGTGCATACTTGAAGAGGCAATGTCTCTTTGATGTCTCCATTGGTGCATTGAGTGAACCTGAGTTTTATGAAGAGAAGATTGATTGGATAAATAATTGTGATAGAGCTTACAGAATTATGTGTTTAGTAATGTCTCCAAATATATATCATCTCATAGATTCTGCTGAATTTCCATTTGAGGTTTGGAAAATTTTGGACAAAGCTTTTGGTTTGCAGGAAATTGAAGATGAAGCATGGAGTGAACCTAGAATCTCCTCTTGTTCTCTTTCTCAAGATTTCTTGGCCTCTACATTCTCTAATGAAGTTGATCATGATGAAGAAGTTTCTCATACATTTCATGTTGCTGCTTCCCTCTTTCATTCGAATGCTTCCTCCTTCAATGAAGAAGCCAATATTGAAGAGCCATCTTTTTATGTGTCTCTCGAAGGTAATTTTTCTTCTTGTGATACTATTGATGAAAAAGAAGTAACATATGGAGCTTCTTATGATATTTATTATGATCCTATAACCCATTCCTTGTTCTCTAAATATCCGATCTTAGATTCTGAGATCTATGTGCCAGATTCTTCACACCTCTTGCATACCTCTCTCATTGATGGTGCGCAACCCAGTGACTTCCAGGATGTTTGCTTAGCCACATCAAGTATTATTTATGTCATACCACTTACCTTACTTGATCTCATATGCTTCAGCACATCCTCCTTTGTTATTGGCATCAATACCCAAAGCCTTCTTGAATATTGTGAACATCTCATTCTTTCCTCCTTTCATACAGAGGATTCATTACCAATGTATTCCCATGAGTCTATTGATATGCTTATATGTGATCCTTTGTATTTTGATTTAGAAGCATATTTTCAGGTTGATACACATATAATACCACCATACATACCATATACCATACCTTTGAATAATCCAAATACTATACAAATCCCAAGCTCGCTAGTTGATTCCTCATTGGTCTATTATGCAGTGATATTTATCTTACATGATTTGAAGTCTTTCCTAAATTTCAGTGGCTGGTTATCCATGACCTTAGTCATATATGGAGTGATATTAAACATGTTTGTATTTTTTCTAAACACTTATGATTCAGATCTTATGCCCATCCATCATTCATATTTTTACACCTATCAGTTTTCCCCAGTTGCCCATAATTTTCTAGCCCTATATCCTCATGGAGACATTGAAGAATTTGTCCTTGCTATTCCATATGTTAATATTTATGATATATTAGAGTTTTATCAACCTCATATCAGATATATACAGGTGCTACATCATATTGGAATATTGACATGTGATTCACATCACAATTTTGTAGCTATTCAGGGAATTGGGTGTGAAATAAATTGCCTTAATTTTTGTACTCTTTGGAAAGGAGTATGCACAGATCTCTTTTCCATTTAAGATTATGTTTGCAGATCAGAGTTTTATAGAAAAAATAAGTATTCATATAATGCTCCTACTTCATCATTTGATGAGATACAAGGAGTCTCTCCTCTTCCTTCTTGCAGGTTCTACGCTCCAACGTATGATCATGGAGTTCATGATTTCTTCAACAAGTCCTTCATCCAGAAGTAGTTCAGTCGGCTCATTAAAGTGAATATGAATATATTTTGAATACATATTTCAAATTTTGTGCCTTGTCCTATATTGAGGGAGGATTTTCCCCATGTGGTTTTGCCTCTTTCCTCACTTTTCCAAACATAATACTTGTTAAAGGGTGACCATAGCCTTGTTGTTGGGCCCTATATGCATCCATATTTTTTGCCATACCATCATAAAGTTATACTTATAGGGGGGTGTTGGAATATATTAAAACCACTCACAACTTAGGATAAAATAATTAATCATTATTTGATTAATTATCCACCCACTAGCTTATATAGTTGGCATCCACTTGCACCTTAAAGTCAATACATGCCATCTATATCCTAGGAATGATTTATTTCCAAGTCTGGGTTGATCTTGACCACCTTTTGACCATCCAGAATTAGTATACAGGACTTTACAGCAGATTCAGCTTTATTCTGCTTTTTCTACTTGTCCTGCTTTTCTATGGATAAGATAAAAGCTAGTCAACTAGGAAACTAGGAGCTTTTGTTTACAACCCATGCTCCATTAGTTTTTCTCCATTTTCTAGGATTATCATGTTTTTTCCATCTCCTTGAAAACTCACTCATGCTTTTTCCAACTCATGAGTTCCTTGATAAATTTGGGAAGTGCTTTAGCCACCTATGGGGGTTTTCTATATTTTGGTAAGTCAGCCTTTTTGAGCTTTATGAGTTGTTTCCATACAATTTTATTTTCCTATGAGGGATGTACTATTTATGTGCACTATTATTCATCATTATTCAATGGAAGGATACACACCAATATTCATCTCTTCATTCATGTGATTCAGTCTCTTTTCTTCTCTCTATTTTTCCCATGTATGCTTGTGATAATTCTTAGTGGCAAGATCTATTTCTTGTGCTTATTTTTAGCATCATTGCACATAGCATCAATCTATTATTTCTACAACAATATATAATAAATACAATTGAATACATTCTGAATTTACAATTACATCAACAGTGGATGATATGGTAAGGTTCTCCGATGCTAAATATGATATTTTTGAAATAGGGCTTCCATATTATGAGACACAAACTGTGGTCCTCCATCTGTTACTATCTCTCTGGGTACTCCAAAGTGGGTGAATATCTCTCCATATAATAAATTTATCACAAATTGATCATTTCCTTTTACCAAATCCACAGCCTCCACCCACTTAGTCATGTAAACTATGCAAACCAGGATATATAACTTTTGTTTTGAAGGGGGGTTGATAGGCCCTACAAAGTCCAGATCCCACCTATCAAAAGGTTCAACCACTAAAAATGGTTGAAGCGGAATTTCATCCAATCTGTTTGGCTAGCCCATCCTTTGGTAGCTATCACAGGATTGAGCATATTTATTCATGTCCTGAACTTATGGTTAGCCAAAAATACCCCATTCTTAATGCATTATGACTGGTTCTCTTATCAGCGAAATTACCCCCACAGAGATCATCATGACAGGCCTTCAAGATGTTGTGAATCTCATCTTCCCTCACACAATGTTTGATTTCCAAATCAGGCCCTACGTAAAAGAGATAACCTCCAATCCAACAGTATCTAGCACTATTTTGTATGATCCTTTCATTTTCTCATTTTGATAAGTGTGCAAAAAGCTTACTTGCAACCAAGTAATTAGTGATATTTGCATACCATGGGGAATAATATGAGACTGTGAACATGTGTTCGTTAGGAAAGGAGTCTTTGACTGGTGAATTATCATCTTTATGAGTTAGTTGAGAAAGGAAGTCTAAAACCATATTTCCTTTCATGGTCTGTCAACAATAGTTATATCAAATTCTTGTAAAAGCAACAACCACCTAGTCACTTGAGCATTAGTAATTGGTTTATTCATTAAATATTTAATGGTTTAGTGATCAGTATGTACAAAAGTAGAATACGCAATAATATAATGCCTAAATTTATTAATGGCATAAACCATAGCAAGGAACTATTTTTCTATTACTGTATAGTTTAGCTCAACATGGGCCAGATTCTTACTAACATAACAAATAGCATATGGGTTGTGACCTTCATGTTGTCCCAAAACTGCTCCAATAGCAATATCTGAAGCATCAGAAGATATGTGAAAAGGAAGGACCCAATTAGTCCCTCTTAGGATAGGAGTTGTAGACAACCTTTTCTTCAGTTCTACAAACATTGCTTGGCATGCCTCTATCCAAAAAAATTGTGCATCCTTAATCAATAAATGGGATGCTAATTTAGATAAATTTTATATAAATTGCCGATAATAGACAGCATATCCAAGAAAACTACATACCTATTTTTGTTACCCAGGAGTATGAATGTTTGTAATTACCTTTATTTTTGCTGGATCTACCTGGATTCCTGTAGCAAAGATAAAATTCCCAAGAACTATACTCCCACTCATAATCATATGACACTTTTAAGTACTCAGGGATAGGTGGGTTTGTTCAAAACGTTCTAGAAATTTTTCCAAATTTCTTAGAGCTTCATCAAAACTACTACCATACAGAGTGAAATCATCCATAAAAAATTCCATACAATCGTTTACCATCTCAGAGAAAATTCTGATTACAGCTCGTTGAAATGTAGTTAGCGCATTACATAACCCAAAACGAAGCACCCTATATGCAAAGGTTCCCCAAGGACAAGTGAAGGTGGTTTTAGCTTGATCTTTAGGGGAAATCTGGATCGTATTATATCCGTTAAAACCATCCAGGAAAGAAAAGAATCTTTTTCCAGACAAGGTATCTAAAACCTTATCGATAAATGGTAAAGGAAAGTGGTCTTTCTGTGTTGGTTTATTCAATTCTCTATAATCTACACAAATTCGTCATTTCCCATTTTTATTAGGTAGGATCACCAGTGGGGAAACCCACTCACTGTTTGAAATATGATAGAGAAAACTTGCCTTCAAAAGTTTTTAGATTTCCTCCTTCACAATGTCTCTTAAGTTTGGGTTCATTCTGTGTTGAGGTTGGCATACTAACCTAGAATAATTTTTGATATAAATGTGGTGAGTACACAATCCTAAGGGGATACGCTCATGTCTATGTATTCCCAAGAAAATGCCCCCTTATGCTTTTTCAGAAATGTAACCAGACATTTCAGTTCATCGGCCTTGAGATTAGGAGTAATATTCAATGTTTTTCCTAGTTCGATTTCTAATGGAATACTTCTCAATTTTTCAATTACTAGGATTGTTTCAGTGTTATCGACTAGGGTTTCTTTAGTAAGTTCTTCTTGTTCACCTTCATTTAGGGTGATATTCAAGATCTGATATGCCCATTTGGTGACAAACATTGGCTCGCTAATAAAAATGCATATAGTATCATCTTCAGTATTTGTTTTGAAAGTCAGGGCCCTCCCAATTGTCAGCAATGGCTGAGTACCTTCCTCCTCCTCCAAATCCATCCATAATGGAATTCAGCATCTGAGCTTGGTTGAGATAGAGGATATAAGCTCAGTTTTTTTATATCAGTTCCATCATAAATCGTCATGGATCCTGATCTATCATTGATACATGCATCTGATGTGGCTAACCATTGTCTTTATAATATTAATGGGTGTCCCCCCAATTGCGACTTAGGTTGTAAAACATCAAATTATGCAGGGCATTCCCATGAGTCAACAGAGACTACTAGGTCATCCAAGATTCCTTCAGGTTTGATCATAGATCTATCAGCCATTTCTAATATGGTAGCTGTAGGCATGAGATTAGTGGGTCCTAATTTCTTTACAATCTCAATGGTCATAACATTTATTGCGGCACCTAAATCAACCAAAACATTGGGGATCTGGTTATTCCCAATATATACTATAACATTGGGGTTATATGGGTCAACATTTTTATCTACTGGAGCCATACCCATCATAAGTTCAGATAAATTCCCCACTAAATCCACTGTAGGAGGATCCTTAAGTTTCCTTACTGGTTTTTTCACAACCAGATCTCTAACGGTATTGGAATAGATAGGTACATAATCTAGGGATTGCAATAGTGGAATATTTACATAAAGGTTTTTCAATTCTCCTACGATATTAAAACGAGGTTGTTCCACTTCCTTCTGCAAGGCCAAACATCCAGGATATGGTGGTTCTCTAAAAAAATGTGTAGGTTGAGTCTTAGTACGTGTCTCTATAAGTATTTTAGCTGATGTTTCATCGTGTGGTTCAGTTGGTGTTTTAGTTGGTGTTTCACCTAGTGTTTCAATTGAAGTTTCAGCATCCTCAATAGTAGTGATTGTTGTACTCGATGAATTTTGAAATCCTTGATTCATTCCCTCATCGGTCACAGAGAATGGAAAATCCTCAATGAGAATAGGTTCCACTACCCTCCCTAATCATAAATGTATTTCATTGCAGGAGAAAGGGTAAATGGAATAAGCTAGCATGTTAGAAGTTTCAAAATTTTGCATTGCCTTATTATTAGGATTGGGGTTAGGTTGGGCAGGTAGTTGAGGGAGGAGTGGTGCACCCATTGGTGCAGAATTATTAGGGAGTCATAGTTGAGGCTGTTGATACTACATATGTGGAGCTTCATTATGAGGAAACTAGTTTCTTGGATAAGGATTTCTCCAACTTGGAGACCAAGGGACTTGTTGGCTTAAGTGGGGTTCCCATGAAGTCCAAGGGGTTGAATATTGCATTGCAGGTTGTGTAGGTGAGTGCCATTTTGCATTAGGATATGAATATTGTGGAGGAAACTGATGATTCATATTACTCTAGGAGATAAAATATGTAGGGTCTGAATTCATACCTGGAATTTGAGATTTCCAAGGCTTCTTTTGTGAAATAAAACAGGCTTTCTCCATGTCCACGGTGGACGCTTGAAATACTTCATTGACTTTTGACAATGAAGGGAAATCTCTAGTATCATCATCCAAATCACATAGACCACATATCTATGCCTTTTCAAGCATCTGATTCTCTCAACGGATGCTTCTTTCTACACTTAGGGCAGAATACCTCGAGTACCTGATCTTTTGCCACTTGTTTCTCCTTTTCTCTCATGACATCCAACTATGAGGAAATGGAACTCATCATATCAATTTTAAAAGTTTTGATAAGATTATTTATCTCTGCCCGAGTAGCCCCTCAACTAGACTAATTTTTTCTCTTGTAAAGACGTCTCGTTCCCTAGTATTGGTTATGGAAGATCCTCTGGAGTATTTTCAACATAGATCCACAATATGATCAAAAAATTATTTAGAGATGTCTCCCTTTCCTAATAAATTGAGCATATCAATGAAGTCTTCTCTTATCCCTCGCAGCAAAATAATTTTGAGGACATCCCTCCCAATATTGGTATGGCATGATCTCTGAACATTATATAGGAGCCTTTTTACAAAGTCTTCCAAGCTTTCATCATCTTTATGCACCATTTTAAATAGTTCCTCTCTTTTATCCTTCGTCCTGCAATAATCTTGGTACTTCGCAAGAAATAATTGTTTCATCTGATCCCATGTTGTAACAGTTTCACCACCCAAACTCATAAACCATCATAAGGAATTTCCTTTCGTGGTGGCAGGAAATAATTTCAATTCCTGCTTACTAGAGATGTTGTCATAGGTTTGATAGAGGATATCAAAATCGAAAAGGAATTCATCTGGATATTCAGTAGACTTACCATGTAAATTTGGTGGTACTGAAGGTGAAATATTTTTCATAGCGGCTTGTCCAGTTTCCTGTTGAATAGGGAGCTAAAGCTTAGAAACTATACCTTCATGCTGAATATCGCCATTATCATTATCATTATCATTATACCCCACTACTTCTTCATGATCATCGCGATGGAGTTCGTTATTCATGATTTCCTCTTCCTCTATCTTTTCTTGCTTCTTCTGATATTCAAAATGTTGTCGAAATTGCAACCACTCTTATTTAGTAACTTCATTCCCATCGATTCAATAGACCTCCTCTGGTCTGCTTACCCCCGCAAAAATTCCCCTATCCTCTAGAGATCGCTTTGTAGGGATACCATATGGAGTTGTATCTCCTACTGATTTCTCTACAGTTGATACTGATGACTCTAGTCTAGGATGAACAAGGATCCTCCTTACGAAAGATGATCTTCAATATAAATCTCCAGTAGAAGAATCATCCCTATCAATTAGTTCATCAATAAATGTTTGTCTTCTTAGGCCTGAGTTATAGCCACGGCCTGGTTTATGGTTGCAACCTCTTCCACCTGCAAATTTAGTGCTTTTGGGGGTTTCTCGTTGAGTTATTCTTGTATTCATGCAATCTTAAATCATACCTGATTCTTGGGGTAGGAACTCGTTCAGTCTGTTGAAGGATGTGAAGCTCTTCATTGTGTCTTATCGTCCGGACAACCCCAAAAATCAGAATTTGTAAATAAATTAAACCAATCAACTACTATCTATTTCTACCAATTACCTTCCCCATTAACAGAGACAAAATGTTGGTCACTCTATATATTTATTGATTTCTGTAACGGGCAGAGTGCTCAATATAAATTGTCAACCTAGGGAAGTCTTTTTTCAAGTGTAACTAAGTGAAATATATGCATAAACACTTCAGTAGTTGATTAATGAAATGCAAATCATTCAATCATATTAATTTCTCAGTCAACTCAACTCCCTGTAAAAACCAATCTAAATTATCGATCTAAGAAATTAGAGGATTCTTGATTCCTACAATATCAATTATGCAACTACATATCTAAGAGTGAATCAATCTGGAATTACTTTTGTAAGAATTGAAATCCTATTTTACCAAATCAAGACAATCACAAACCATCAACCAAACATCCAATACATAAAAGTAATGATCTATCTAATTCAGTAAACTTCTAAAAAAGATAAATGACAATACCACGGAGGAGTTGAGCATGAGTGTAACAGCTATACTTAACTAACACACTTTTCATAAAGAAAAGAATTATCTTACACAGTCGTTGTTAAGACCACACTGTTGCACAAAACCAAAGGATAGTTTAACAATGAAATTACTTGATAAATATTGTTACAACCATCTACGAATGCATCGAACTAAAATTCCACGCCAAGCAAAAATAACTAAAACAAAAACATCTAGTTAGTACCACCAACTCTGTAAGAAGGAGGGCCCTAGACTTCAAACAGAGATGTTGTTAAAGGCTTAAAAATATCTACAACATAAAGATATTGAGAATCGCTTCTCCTGTATTAAAATGATCAAAATAGAGTTACAATATCCTCCGGTACAGTTCTTCTTCAATATTGCCAACCCCCTGGCACCAATTTCCTGTTCATATGTATACATATATGAAGTAGTTCGGATCCACTAATATTAGGAAGCCATGAAGATATGCAATCTTTAGGCTTACAAATTAATCAGAAACAGTTACAGCTATCATTACATTACATAGAATTAGTTCATAATCATGAATTAACTTTAAATTTGAACTGTTCATAGGTCGAACGCGTAACAGCTGATGGAGAAAGTTGCTAGGGAAAATTCAGCATGGAAGGAAATACGAGATTCTCTCATGAACGGCTTAGACAGGGTCATAAAAAGGAAACTAATGCCAAGCGTTCCTTGTATCCCGATTCTAGTGAGCTGTTACACTTAGAAAACCTAGAGATTCTGAACTTTTCTTATAAACCAATAACGAGTCAGCGCAAATCAAGAATAAAGTTCATAATCATAAGCAAAATCAGGCATTAATGAAACAAATGTTGATGTATTTGTAACTTCATAATGTATTCATCCGTATATATTATGTATTGTACCCCGATGTTTATTCTGGGAAGTGTCTGTAATGTATTTGAGTCATGTCATGCCCCGATGTTCCTATCGGGATATTCAATAATGTAAACAAGTCATGTCAAGTCATTGTCGGTAACCCTCCTATTGATCAAGGGTTAAATTCCCCGCAATTGCGGGGCCCTAGGGTTATTAGACTCTCCTAGAGAAGTCAGCCCTAGTGAGTTATTGGCAAGTCGAGAAATAGTATAAATAGAGAGTGAGCCTCTCTATTTATTATACACTCACTCACACTCAGTTGTAGTGCATAGATGAGGGAGAAGAATTTGTTGGGGCTAGAAAGAAAGAGACTACTACTATCGGGAGATCATCTTACTGTTTTGGGGTTTTACTTTTGGTGTTGATTCTATCTCTGAGGAAGTTGTGGGGTTTTCTCCATTTATGGTTTCCTTGAGGAAAAACATTGTGTTCATTGTCTCTTGTGTCTAATTGTTGTTCTTGTTATTCTCTCAGTTAAACATCCTAATATAATGCTAGCTTGATTGATAAAAATCTAACATCGTATCAGAGCTAACCTGAGAAGAAGACACTATGCAGCTGCGGAAACTAGGGCTTCCTACGTTTTGGATCTCTCTCCACATATTTTCAGCAAAAGAAGGTTGGGATGACTCTCCTCTCTAAAGCACATCTTTCTATCAAAGAAGAATCTAATTCTAGGCATTTTCATTTTTTGACCTGACACTGTTGCCAGAAATTAGGGCTTTCCATAGAATTGGAATTTTTGAGTGAGCCCAGGCCTAGGTTGATCTCCTCCTCAAAATCAAAGTTTAGAGATCAAGATCAAAATTTTTGGTTGGACAGAACTCTCGAAAAGTAAAAACCTAATCTATTCTTGAACTAGCTCTGCAAAATTTCATCTCCAGATCCAGATCCAACATCTTAACCCCGTAAGATCTAAATATTTTGTATTTCCATTTGAGGTTCTCAGTTAAGATGTCTCATCATACCAAGCTTGATGAAAATCTTGAGGGAGCTGAAACTTCTGAGCCTGGGAGTATAGGATATCCTTGGTCCTGGAAGAAAATGAGTTGAACTCCTACATTAATGAGGAGGTTCTAGTTGCAGAGGGAGATGAGGCTAAGGCCTTACACAAAAAGAAATTGGTCATGTATAAGAGGATTATTGCTGATTCAATCAAGGATCACCTCATACCATAAGTTTCCTCCCTAAAGACACCTAAAGCTATGTTTGTACCCTAACCAAACTATTTGAAGGAAAGAATATAAACCAGAAGATGACTTTGAGGAACTAGTTGAAGAATGTGAAGATCCAGAATGTGGAGACCATACAGTCATACTTCACAAGGGTCTCCTAGATCAAAGAACAACTTGAAGTAGTGGATGAAGAAGTGGAGAATGTAGAGATTGTAATGACCACCTTAAATGGTCTCCCTAGATCAAGGGACTCCTTTATTCAAGGGATCTATGCCAGAAAGAAGCTAGTCAAATTTAGCAGACATAGTGAAGAATTCTCTCAAGAAGAAGCTCGGATAGCAGCTCGAGAAGAAAAGATGGGAAGTGAAGATCAAGCTCTCACAGTACACTCCAAGAAAAGCAAAAGAAGTTATCATCACCCCAGAGGTAAGCACTTCCATAAAAGTAACACTAGAAAAGATTTGTCTAGAATCAGATGTTATACATGTGATGAAGTAGGACACTATGCTAGAGAATGTCCTAGAAACAAAAATGTCTCTCATAAGAAGAAGGGAAAAACGAGAAGAAATCATGCTCATGCTGCAGAGGATGATGAACCTTCCACAAAGAGAATCAAACAAGAAAGTGATGATTCTTCAAGTGATGAAGAATATGTCTTTATTTTCACTCTCACAGGAAACATCACACATGGAAGCAATGATTGGCTTATAGACAATGGGGCTTCCAAACATATGACAGGATTCAAAGAATCCTTTGTGAAACTATCAGAACATGAATCACCTCACAAGGTAAAACTTGGAGATGATTATCGGTATCCAATAAAAGGTACTGGGGAATCCTCCTATAAGCTAGACTCTGGAAAGTCTATGATGATGAAGGATGTATTGTTTGTACCAGGACTAAAGAAGAACCTCCTCTCCATGTCTGCATTGGATGCAAAAGGCATGATGGATGCATTTGTGGATGGTCAAGTTCTCATGTGGCCAAAGGGAAAGACTATTGATGATGTAATAGTAATTGGGGAACAAGTGGGAGGTCTATACAAATTGAAGGGCCATCCAGAACAAAGCCTTGATCCCTGATACAGTAGAACCAAATGAACTTTGGCATAGAAGGCTTGCACATGTGCACTACAGAGCACTACCTCTTGCAATCAAAGTTGTTGAAGGACTTCCAGAAATCTAGTTAAAACATGACGGTGTCTGCAAAGGATGTGCAAAAGGAAAGAACACAAAGAAGACATTTCCAAGTAGCGAGAGCAAGGCATAAGGAATCTTGGAAATATTTCACTCCGATGTATGCGGTCCTATGTCATCCAGTTCATTAAGTGGGTGTGTATACTATGTTAATTTTATTGATGATTTTTCTAGGAATACATGGATATACTTCTTGAAAAACAAAGATGAAGTATTCAGGAAGTTCAAGGAATTAAAATCCTTGATCGAGAACCATACAGAAAACAAGATCAAAACCTTTCGATCAAATAATGGTGGAGAATTCACATCAAATGAATTCAAAGCATTATGCAAAGATTTAGGGATCAAGAGGGAGTTAACTACTCCATATAATCCACAACAAAATGGGGTTGCTGAAAGGAAGAATAGAATGATTATGGAAGCCGTAAGGGCCATGCTTCATGATCAAGATCTTCCCATGCATCTATGGGAAGAAGCTGCCATAACTGCAGTATATGTACAGAACCATACTCCACACAGAGTACTTGAGAACAAGACCCCTGAAGAAGTATTCTCCAGCAAGAAACCAGAAGTCAGCCATCTCAGAATATTCGGTTGTCTGGTATACATACACATTCCGAAAGAAAAGAGGACAAAGCTAGATCCTTCAGGAAGGAAGGGTATATTTGTGGGATACTCTGGAAGCTCAAAGGCTTACAGAATATACTTCCTAGTAGTCAAGAAGATCGACATCAGCAGGGATGTAATATTTGACAAAGACTCAGCTTACAACAAATCCAGAAAGAGACCTGCTAAAGAACCTGAAGAAACAAAAGCACCCAGAATTCATGACACAACCATGAATAAATAAATTCAAGAAGAAGAATGAGAATTAGAAGAACCTCAAGAACTTGTAGATCCACCTCAAGAGAAGAATCCTCACAAGAGGAAACCTACTTGGGTATGAGAAGTTATCCAAGGTGTAGAAAGATATGGGACTCCAGAAGAAAATCACAGAGAAAGAAAAAGGACCAGGTCTTGCTCTGGGTATGTAGCCTTATTATGTGACTTCATTGATAAAGAACCTTCCAACTATGAAGAAGCGGCAAAAAGGAAAGAATGGAAGGATGCTATGATCGAAGAGTATCAATCAATCATGAAGAATGATGTCTAGGATATTGTCCCAGGACCAAAAGGGAAGTTTGTTGTGACTTCCAAATGGATCTACAAGATCAAGCATGCTGTAGATGGTAGCATAGAGAAATATAAAGCAATATTTGTGGCTCGTGGCTTCTCCCAGAAAGAAGGAATAGATTATGAAGAAACTTTTGCACCTGTAGCTAGATACACTTCCATCATATCAGTACTTTCTCTAGCTGCAGTGATGAAATGGAAGATACACCAGATGGATGTCAATACTGTTTTCTTGAATGGTGTAGTGAAAGAGGAAGTGTATGTGGAGCAGCCACTCGGTTTTGAGACACATGAAATGGAGTCTCATGTGTGTAAATTGAAGAAATACCTGTACGGTTTGAAACAGGCACCCAGGACATGGTATGGCAGAATTGACAGCTTTCTATTCAGTTTGAGCTTTACCAAGACTAAAGTAGATTCCAACCTTTACTACAAGGTTGAAGATGGTAACCCAGTGATACTCCTACTATATGTAGATGATATGTTTGTAATAGGTATGGATGGGTTGATTGTTGATACGAAGAGGAAGCTTGCTTTCAAGTTTTAAATGAAAGACTTGGGTATGATGCACTATTTTCTAGGCATGGAGGTGTAGCAGAATGTGAATGGAATATTCCTCGGACAAGGGAAGTATGCAGTAGAGATCCTAAAGAGATTCGAGAGGATGGACTACAAGGCCATGACCACACTTATGGAATCAAACCTGAAGATATTGAGCAATGCTTCATCAGAATCAGTTGATGCTATGATGTATCGTCAGATGATTGGGTCCTTGATGTACCTGATGAATACGAGACCGGATATTTGCTTTGCTATGAACACCTTGAGCTAGTTCCTGATAGATCTAAGACATGTTCACTTGATTGCTGCAAAGCATATTCTAATGTACTTGAGGGGTGCCGTTGATTATGGGCTCAAGTATGAGGTGATTCAGAAGATTAACCTGGAGGGTTATGTTGACTCAGATTGGGCAGAAAGTTCCATCGATAGGAAGATCACTTCAGGGTGTTGTTTCAGTATGGGATCAGGTGTGATCTCTTGGTTTAGCAGGAAATAGTCTTGCATGGCACTAAGTACACCTTAAGCAGAGTATGTCACAGCTTGTTCAGATAGTTGCGACGTAGTATGGTTGAGGAAGCTACTGTCTGATTTATTTGATCTTCAGCTGGATGCTACTTGTATATATTGCGACAACCAAAGTTGTGTGAAGTTGTCGTAGAATTCGGTGTTCCATGACAAGTTGAAGCATATCGAGATCAAGTATCACTATATCATGGATATGGTGCAGAGAGGAGCAGTGAAGCTCCAGTGTGTTGTGATGGATGAACAGATAGTTGATGTGTTGATGAAGCCATTGGCTAGATTGAAGTTTGAGTACTTCAGGGAGAAGCTTGGTGTTCTCCAAATTGATTTTTCCCCCAAGGGGAAGTGATGAGTCTGTGAGCCATTCTGACATGGTGAGAGGATTGGTTCCTTCCATGGCCATATGTAAGGGATGAGCCATTCTATCATGGTGAGAGGATTGGTTCATTCAATGTCAGATATGAGTGCTGAGCCATTATGATGTGACTGTAGGATTGGTTCCTACATGATCAGATATAAGTGATGAATGCCATTCTCTAGGAGAATGGAGGTACCTGGTCAGTTACCAGGAATCCTTAGAATAGGGCTAAGGGCCATTATAATGTGACTATAGGATTGGTTCCCACATGATTATATCTAAGTGCAGTGCCTTTCCACAAATGATAGTAGTTGTTTCCTACCATGCTGGTTATTGTAAGTGTTGTTCCTTTCCACAGATGGTAGTAGGTGTGTCCTACCATGCTAGTGGATGTGAGTGTTGTGCCTTTTCACAGATGATAGTAGTTGTGTCCTATCATGCCGGTGATTGTAAGTCTTGTGCCTTTTCACAGATGATAGTAGTTGTGTCCTATCATGCTAGTGATTTTAATTGTTGTGCCTTTCCACATATTATAGTAGTTATTCCCTATCATGCTAGTGGACGTGAGTGTCGTGCCTTTTCACATATGGTAGTAGGTGTGTTTTACCATGCTGGTGATTGTAAGTGTTGTGCCTTTCCACAGATGATAGTAGGTGTGTCCTACCATGCTGGTGGATGTGAGTGCCATGCCTTTTCACAGATGATAGTAGTTATGTCCTATCATGCTAGTGAATGTAAGTGTTTTTCCTTTCTGACATGGTGTTGGATGTGTTCTTCTCATGGTCAAATGTGAGTGTTGGCCATTTTGACTTAGGGTCAAATATAAGCGCTAAAGAAGACCTACATGGAGTCTAGGCCTACAAATGGCATGAAAAAGGGCTGGCTCTGTAGAACTTCTTGTGACAAGAAGAACCATGAGATAGCACCTATGATGATGAGCCAATGATGATCCAGATCGAGTGATGGTCCAGATCCAGTGATGATGATCCAGCAGTGATGATCTAGGTCCCTGTGATGATCCATATCGAGTGATGATCCAGATCCAGTGATGATGATCCAGATCAAGTGATGATACAGATCGAGTGATGATGATCCAGATTGAGTGATGATCCAAATCCAAGATGAAGATGACGAGATGATCCCGTTGATACAGAGAAGAATACCAGTGATGACAAATTGTGTTGAGAGAATACCTTCCTAGTTAATAGGGAGTGTTGATGTATTTGTAACTTCGGAATGTATTCATCTATATATCTTATGTATTGTACCCCGATGTTTATTCCAGGAAGTTTCTGTAATGTATTTGAGTCATGTCATGCCCCAATGTTCCTATCGGAAGATTCAATTGTTGGGGCTCTGACCTTAAAGGTCCTTAGTTTTGGCAACTCTACGGTTTTGGTGTGAAGCTTGTAAGCGGAGTTGCGGCCAAAAATAGTCTTAGGGGTGTCGAGGTTGGGTCGAAGCCCCTCTTTTTGTAAATAACCCATGGTTTAAACTCATGGTTTTTAAGCTTATGGTTTAAGCTTATGGTATTGTAATAGTGTGCTGGTATAAATAGGCACTTATGTAAAGAAGTCAGGTTAGGCCTTTTGAGACTTTGATGTATGATGAATTGATGTGAAGGAAGAAAGTCCTATTTTAGGGTTTAAGGATAAGTCCCAGCTGAGTGTGTGGATGACCTCTGCAGCTGAGTGCGCAGAGGGTTTGTAAGAAAGGTGTTGCAACTAAGTGTGTAGATTAGGGTTGCTGAGAAGATCTATAGCTGAGTGCGCAGATCAGAACTGTGTGTTTGAAAAGAGTTGAATATACGCACAGTTCTGTGGATGTAGCCCCTACACTGGGGGTGAACCACGTATATCTTGTGTTTTGGTGGTTCTTGATGTTTTGTTTCTGTTTTATGCATTTGATAAGTAGATAAGTGATAAGATAAGATAACTGTTAAATAGTAACTTCGCTGTGAATTCCCAGTTAAGGGTTAAGCAAGAAACTATATGTTTATCTTACTACGAAGCTAATTAAGTAACTATTAAAGATCTATACTGCATATTTATTCTCTGTNATCCCTCTTCTGCTTGCAGAAACCTGATTCTGCGGCACCCCATAGCTGTTTCGGGTGAGACTGCAACCTGTTTGCAGGTTGTTGCCGAAAGGGCCAACATTGTGGGTCATTTGTTGGTGCAAATATAAAAGGTATAAAACCTGGGTCTTCCCATAGCACAACATCAATAATGTAAACAATTCATATCAATTCATTGTAGGTAACCCTCCTATTGATCAAGGGTTAAAGTCCCCGCAATTGCAGGGCCCTAGGGTTATCAGACTCTCCTAGAGAAGTCGGCCCTAGTGAGTTATTGTCAAGTTTGGAATTAGTATAAATAGAGAGTGAGCCTCTCTATTTATCATACACTCACTCACACTCAGTTGTAGGGCATAGCTGAGGGAGAAGAAGTTGTTGGGGCTAGAAATAAAGAGACAACTGTTGTCGAGAGATCATCTTACTGTTTTGGGGTTTTACTTTTGGTGTTGATTCTATCTCTGAGGAAGTTGTGAGGTTTTCTCCATTTATGGTTTCCCTGAGGAAAATCATTGTGTTAATTGTCTCTTATGCTTGATTGATGTGCTTGTTATTCTCTCAATTAAAGATCCTAATATAATGCTAGTTTGATTGATAAAAATCTAAAAACAGAGCAATAATTATTTATACCTTGGAAATCCATGCTTGTTCTTTGGAAAAGGTAAGGACTTGGTTGTAACAAGAGGCAAAATCATGGGAAAATGGATAAATAAGATAAGGCAAAAAGGGCATTTCTTCCACCCAACAATATCTCAGAAAAAAGGCTTCATACACTGGGGACTCCTCATCTGTTGTAAGTGAAAAGAACCTTCAAAAAACTCTTAAACAAATACTTGAGGATAGAATTTCTCAGTTAGAAACAAATTTGGGAGAGTCTCATTCTAATATGCTCGGTAAAGAGGAAGAGATTAAGACCCTTAAAAGCGAGTTGTTGCAATGGGTAAATCAATGGCATGATTTAAAACTCAAGAAAGACAAATATAAAGCCATTAAAAAATCCTTGGCCTTTGCAAATGAAAGGTTACTAAAGCAAGGCGAACAACAGAAGATTAAAATTATGAAACTTCAAGCTATGTGGATCGAAGCTTTGCGAGTAGAAAAATTACAAATCACAACTTAAAATCATTTTCTTGTTTCAGATTATTCGATTCATCACAGGTAAAAAATTTAATTAGCACATCTACAGAATCGAATATTCTGTAGAAGTGCATAGGATTATTTTTGTTTGTTGTTCATTAATTAAATACATATTTAAATGAAAATTTAATATCTTGTTTGAATTGTTATGGCAGTTGGCTTACACATTTATTGTAGATGATTTTTGTTTCATACGATGCGGATGAACTTATGGAAGTTTTGCTTCCTTGTGATAAATTAATTGTCTCTTATGATTCTCTCACTAACAGGTTCGTTTATTTTGGGGAATGGTTTAAAGTACTTTGTAATGCCTTTCTATCTTGTCAACAAAAAAATCGTGTTTATTTTTTGTTTGATTTCAAGGGCTGTTAAAAATGAAAAGTTTATATTTGGAGAAAAAACCCATATAATTGTTCAAGTAGTTGATTTATTTTTGTATATAAGTCACGAGGGTGACTTAATATAGGGGATTCGATAATGAGAAGAATTTGTCATATAGAGTTGTAATTTCCCAAATTTTGAAGCTAACTCATATGTCATGATAGCGCTTGTTGGCATACATTTCGTGATGTCTTGTGAAACTGGTAACATTATAGTTCATGTTTTCTTTGATACAATTATATATGAATATCAACTCTCTTTTACATTTTACTTTCATATGTTGATTTAGATACACATTGTATTATGTTGTATTGACTATATTTTTACTTATGAGTACAACTTGTTTAAATTTTTTACTGTATGATGTTTATAGTTATTATCAGATAATTTTCATTATCTGATTTAACTTTTTATGTCATTATTCATATGATTTATTGTTCTTATTATCTATTTGTATAGATGTTATGATCAGTAAGAATTATTATTATAATCTTTCATATATTGAACATAGTATAACTTCTTGTTTTGTGACCGTTCATATGTTCTAGGTTGTAATAATTTATTATTATTTCTTATAACATATTACTGTAATTTATTTTTTATTGAAATTATAATATGTTAAATGATATTTTTCTCAAAATATATTATATATTTAAAATCATAACTTACTGTACAATAGGTGACAGTAATTAGTTTAAAATGCTCTTGGACAAGATAGGTTAGTATAGATTGTAAATAAATAGTTAGTCTTGATTTAGCAGCTATTAAATAAATCGTTTCTTTTATAAGTTAGATAACTCTTTATCTGTTAAGTAGTTCTTAAGAATTTTTTCTTGAAACTTTAACACGGAGACTCTCCCTAAGAGAGAAAAACTTAGATGGCAGCAGGACCATAACCTGTGAGAATTAGATACACCAAACACACCGGGGGTTGTGTTAAGCGCCTTGTGTGGGTTAGTTCTCCATATTTTTCCATAGTCAAAAAATCAGGCTAACAAGGAGATGTAAACAATGCTAGCGCAGTTTAAGAAGCAAGACTAAAAGAGACTCGTAGCACATTATTGGTGTGTGTCCTCTCTTTGACCCAGGTTCAATCCCTCCTTTTCATGCAACAAATCCCAATATATTGGCCCAACAGAGATAGGCTCGGTCGAAAGCACCTGTGACGCAAATGTAGTCTCACCCGAGATATCTTTCTATGGGTAACTGCCAAAACCATGTTTTTGTAGTTGGGTGGGGATTTCTTGTCCCTTGGTATTCTACCAAGGTTCTCTACATAGGTTGATGGGTGGGGTATTTATACTTATTACACACAATTAAGCTGCAATTCAACGTTTCCTTCGACGGGTGTTATAACAACAACCCTGATGTAGCATAGGCACATTCAACAATAACAGTGCCAAAAATACATATAGACTCATTTATAAGTAAATATATAAACACATATCCATAGTAACATATATATGCAACTCAAGCACATTCATCATTCACATATTTGACAAAGTATCTAATGTGGAAACCCATCCGAGAAAAACCACAAAGGCGCTCTTCATCCAGCATGAGAAATATATGGAACGTTTGGTTTGTGCACTAAGCTGCAGACTCTACTCTATATCTCTCTTTCTTATCTATGCATACTTCTTCCTCCTCTCATGCTCTCTGGTATTTTGTCACTATTATTTCTCTACTTAACTCTACTAATGATCTGCACACATCCTAGATCGACTCGACTTCCTATATGAATCTACTGTCAATCCGCACATATCTTGGATCGACTCAATCTCTGTTACACTCCTTCACACTCAGATGTAGGGTCTTCGACTCCTCTCATGACTCAACACACTGATAAACAATACAACTTACAGAAGCTAACATTACCAAAAAGTGTCTAACCCACATATAGCTTGTGTTCCTCCTTTTATAGACTCTTACATGTTTCTTTCATCCAACTTCTTACAATTAGCCAATAGGTTATCTTTCCTATCCTATCAGCGCATGTTAGTAGGAACTAATAGCCTGACTTACAAAGATACATTCATATAGTGTCTAACCCACATACATCTTGGGTTCCTCCTTTTATAGATTCTTACACATTTTTTTCATCCAACTTCTTACAATTAGCCAATAGGTTATCTTTCCTATCCTATCGGCACATGTTAGTAGGCACTAATAGCCTGACTTACAAATATCCATTCATATGTGTGGATTCTGTCAAATCTAGTATGCCTCGTACCCACGATCTTTTTAAATTGTTGTTTCTATCCATTATGACATTGCAGGCCTTCTGACATGGTTTACGATGTTGCTTCTTTCCTTGTCGCATCCTTTCCTACAGTCATGGCTTCTCTTCTATCGTGAAATCTCTTCTTCTTCTATCGCAGCTTCCTCTTTGGTTTCTTTGTTCCTTAGCTCTTTCTTCTTTGTCTGCTTTCGTTCCTATTTTGTCGCATCTTCCTTCCTTACTACTTATTATACCTTGTCCTTCCTTCCTTCCGTGATTGCTTCTGTCGCATCTCCTTTTACTTATTTTCCTTCTTTTCCTTCTTCTGTTCTTACTTCTCTAATTTTGTCGTAGCTCCTTTTACTTATTTTCCTTATCTTTTCATACTTGGGAAGAATTCTAACTAAATTATTCCCATGCTTCCCTAGGCCCAACATGCCCCCAACACTCACATATGGCTCATCCCAAGATGTACAAATATATTTTTCCATTTCTTGACTTGTGTCGACTTTACCTTGAAAATCTTGGAAATTTTCAAGATCTCTTTTGTCTCTCGTCGCACATTTTCGTCTACTTTCTTTAAGTTTTCCACAAGGTTGGAACTAAGGTGTTGCAATGGTACTAGCCATTTTTATTCTACTGTTTGTTGTACTCTTTGATGTAAAGGATGAATAATTCCTTTAATCCACAGTGCTTCTTCCTGCAACTATTCAATTGTATCTTCCCTTTGTTGTTATTGGATGCGCAGCACCGTCACTTGTTGTTGCAATTTCTTCATTTCTGTCGCCTTAGACATATTCTGTGCTAAGGGTAACTATTTCATCTCATTCTTCAACCAAGTTAATTTTGTCTTAGTTGTGTGTAGCTCCTATGTGAATTTCTCTATTTTGGTGTCTTCAGTGAAGGCTTCCCAAGTCTAAGATACTTGGTCGACAGTCTTAGCACATAGTGCTTCTACCTCTTCTATCTTCTTTGCAGCTTCTGTTGTTTCTTTACATCTTTATTCTATTGGTTAAAGTTATTTTTTCAGAGAAGTATGATGGACGAGGCACAAAATATCATCAACGTCATCAATTCTGAAGCTGAAGAGGATATTCGAAGTTCTTTCCTAGGCATTATGTCATTTGGCTTCTTCCCTATCAGAAGAAGACCATGTTGCTCAACTTCTTCTTCATTGACAATGAAACTCGTCATTTAATCATCTTCTATGTTTTATTAATAATGAAGTCTTCCATATCATCTATGTCTTTCATTTGTTCAATGGTGAAATATTCAATCTCATCGACATCTTCCTTTTCTTCGTCGGAATCCTCCATTTCATCTTCTTTTTTTAAACACCATCAGCAACTATATTTTGAGATTCTTGTAGAGATGATGGTGATTATGGTGGACTTTATATTTATTTTTCACTATCCGAACACTAGTTTGGACCAGTAGATTCTATCAATGGGCACTGTGCACTTTGGTGAATCGTTCCACAAGTTTATCTGACGGTTTCATTGGAATGTCATTTGGCAGTCGAATTTTAACCGCTCCTTCTTCATCCTTCATCAGCAATGATGAGAGAGATTTACTCTTACAAGAACTAGAATGCTTCTTCATTGATGAACCCGGTAGGTCGGTCCACATCCTTGTATCAGGAATGACTGGAACTAGCTCGGCTTCCATACCCATCCCTACCCTTGGTGGAACATATTCGATAGCATCTTCCTCAATCAGCATAGGTAACATAGATTTTATCATGGATCATGTGAGTGTAGTGTCACTAGGATTCATAGTAATCATACTTCTGTAAATAACAAACTTACTTCGGCCCTGGGAGATGCAAAGAGAAATTCCTCATTACAGTGTATCCGACTAAACTGAAAGTGAATGTTGAATGCAGGTAATACCTACTCATTTGATTGGTCAGACCTTCACATGTGAAACCATTGAGTGGGATAGTGGAAACATGATATGTCACGTGGATCACCTGTTTGAATCATCATACAAAAACCATCATGTAACCTGCCACTTTTTGCTATGACATCATTGCAATCATAACCGAAGTGACTTAAAAGCACGTCACCAAAATCTCTCAAGATTTTGAAATTAATGACATCCATCTATCATATCTGTAATTAATGACATCCATAGTTCATGTCTATGATTCCCATATTTCTTATGACATCGTCGCACTCCTTGCACATGTTTTATTCCTTTGATATATCTCATTTTCTTGCGACAGTGTCACACTACCTACAACCTAGTTTCTACCTTCGATAGGGTTCCTTTCCTGTGATGGACTAAGTGTCTTCACCCTGAATTTATGGTATTCTCTAGACATCAAGTATGCAAGACTTCACTTGTTTATGTGGTATACTAACAGTCTGCAATCAAAAAATTTCCTCTCTTACTTTATTTCTTTTCTATTTTCTCTTTTTTTATGCGAGTAATTCATTGCGATCATGATATGGATTCAGCTGACTTCCATTCACCAATCCTTGTAATTATGTTCCATCTAAATTTTTCAATTTCATTGCTCCTCCATCGTGATCTTCGTGACGATATACGATCCTAACCAATATGTTCTCAACTTTCCTGGATGCTTGAAAAATTGTTGTCATACATAAGAACAAGTCCTCTAACCTGAAACTGGTTGTTATTAATTTGTCGATCATGCCATGATTTTTGTCTTTGTTTTTCAATATTTTGATGAAATCCTACGATAAAACGTTCTTCTTCTAGCTGCACAAGCTGTGGCAATATCTCTTCGGTAGCATCGACAGCTGTCATTCTGTGATTGCAGCAATTCTTAAGCTTGGGACAATATACTCCATAGGCATCACAGCTTATTTTCCATACACCAAACAAAATGGATTTTTCCCTGTCAATTTATTATAAGTCATGCGATATGTCCATAATACCACTGAAATTATTTAATCCCAGTCATCTTTTTGGGCATTACAAATCTTTTTCAATGCATTTTCTAGAATTTTTTTAAAGGCCTCGATAGCTCCATTTGTTTGACGATGATAAGGTGTTGTCCTTCTATGGTGAATCTGGAATCCCTTCATGAGTTATGCCATCAACTGGTTGACAAAGTGTGTACCTTGATCACTTATTAAAATATTTGGGCATCCAAATCGTGTCACAACATTCTCAAATAAAAACTTTGCAACAGTACAATCCTTTATTCGTGCTGCTTCGACCCATCTAGTTAGGTAATCGGTCGTAGTAATAATATAGCATGCACCAGTATGCTTTCTTGTCGAACTGATAGGACCCACAAAATCAATGGCTCATTTATCAAATTCTTGCAATGTTATTTGAGGTACTAATGGGATTTTGTCCCATCACGATGGCTTTCTAGTCCTTTGGCAGACATCACAGTTGTGACAATAATCTCGAGCATCTGCATGCATGATGCCCACCATAATATTGCTTGCAAAATATTGTGCATCGTAGATTTTCCTACATAGTGGACTCCTGCAACACTATCATGTGCTTCATTTAATCTCAATGTTCACTCGTGTTTCAAAACACAGTGACAAAGAATCTCATCAGGACCCTTTTTATACAATTGTCCAATGATCAACTGGAAATATGCAGCTCACACAATCAATTGTTTCTTCTGTGCAACAATGAATTCAATTGGCATATAACCTGTAGTAATAAATTGTATAATATCATGGAATTGGTCATCAAACATGGTTACTGCAAACAGTTTCAAATCAAGGAGATTATCATCCAGATTACTAGGCTCTTCACCACTTTCTATTCTTGAAACATGGTCTGATCCCAAATTCAATCAATTGGGTTTAACAATTATTTCAAAATCAAATTCCTAGAAGTGGAGAAGTCACCAGCAAATCTTCCCCCCCCCCCACAAAAATGGATTATTGACTAAGTATTTCAATGTGGAATGATCACTGTACATTTTAAAATGTCCACCCAGCAAATAATGTATCAACTTCTGCAGTGCATATACCATTTCTAAACCTTATATTTCCGTTGTTGTATAATTTTTCTCTATATTCAACAACTTCCTGCTAGCGAAGAAAATGGATGATCGATCAATCCTTCACCAGGTTGCGTCAATACTATGCCGAGCACAATAGACAATGCATTGACATGAACATGAAATTCCTTTTTACAGTCTGGAAATACAAGTATTGGAGCAGTAGACATCTTGTTTTTCAATGTGTCTGTTATCCCTAAAGTTGAACCTAGACTACTGGGGTTTAAGCTCAAATAAATCTTTAAAGATAAGTCAATATTATAAAATCAAAATCAAAACAGAATTGGTATGTAATCAAAAGATACAGGAAAATCAAATAACCATCATAGAGCTGTATGACATAAAATAAATTACAAAATTCAATAACAGGAGGAGTACAAGCATGAACTTATGGAATGGACTTGGTTCTGTCACTAAATGTTAAATGGTAACTTTATTTTATCATAAGAATCACGTAATGGATTTTAATTGGCCATACACAGGATAATTCATAAAAAGAACAAGACAAGCTCATAACCAAAATAATATCAAAGTAAGTCCTGTATTAAAGATGCAAAGAGTTTTATGTCTTATAGTATATATCAAAACTGGATTCCCATCTCCGATTGCCACCATTCACATCTAGCTACTATCCATTATATACAAAACTTTTGAGTTTTTTGAGATAATTATCAGATCCTATTTTTATGGATCAAATTTCTTAAAAAATAGAAAAGTCGATCTTCTAAAACAGTCTTAATACAAGTGTAATACAAATAGAAATAAAAATAGGCATCTGTCAAATCCTAATTGCTTTCAAAGCTAACTATCATCCTAAGTCTAAAGACTCTTAGAAGCTTCTGCTAAAACAGTCAGGTCACTTAAAACCTGGGATCTCTTTTGCAATCTGGCAAATTCAGCATCCTTATTCTCCATTTGATTGTGCGCCTCTTTACTCTGGGTCTTCATGTGTTCATATTGCTTCTAGATAGCTCTCTTCTCTTTCAAGATGTATTTAGATATTGAAAGTATCTTTTGGTAACCGGCTTCTTTTTTCTCCAAGTCCTCTCGTAACCTTTTATTTGCAGTCATTAACTTTTCATTGATACTCTGCAAAAACTTGGTTTGCTCCTTATATGTCTGTAGAGACTTTTTAATCTAGTTCAATTCTGGAGCTATTTCAATAGTCTTTTCTTTCATAATAACTTCATCTTATTGTGGAAATTTTGAGTCTAAACAGTCTTCAGAATACACCTGTTTACTTGTGCAAAATATTTCAGGTATAGATCCTGCAACACCCTGAATATCAATGAAATTTTCATTATCTAAACAGTATTGATCCTTGGATGCGTGTATAGTTTCCTCACTGAAAGAATCATTTACCATTACAATCTCTCTGCGGTCTTCATTTTTATTCTTTGGAATATGCACTAATTCCATTTATGCCTACATCTTACTTCTTAGCCTAGTCCTAGGCTTTAAACTAATGCCTTCTAGATTCAAAACCTGAACTCATTCTTATTTCTTTGAAGTTATATTTTTTAGAACCATACTCAATGTTTCATGGTTTTCATCTATAACTGAAGCTTCAGGAAACAAGTTATTTATTTGGTTTGAATTTTCTACAAAATCCTTTCCTTCTGCTGCAATATGCTCGATCTATTCTTCATGATTCTTTGTTTGTTGGTTCAAGTCTTCTGCTACCCTTTTTCCCTTCTCTTTGATAGTTTCTTCAAACCCTAACTCTGACAAAAACTTTCCCAACTTCGTCCTTCTTTATTCAATTGTGAAATCAGCAACAATTTGATCAAACCCTGGTGGTATATAGAATGAGCACTGTGTTCTGGATGGGCTTGAACACATGTGACCATCTTTTGTAGGCTTTTTAACAGATAAAATGGGAGATTAAGTTTTAAAATTCCATTGAGATGCATTAACAACCTCAAATGAAATTTGAGGATTCTATCATAGCGACCTTCACAAGCGATATAATTTTGAACCATTTCCAAAGGAATTTTCCAATTGGGTTTTATCTTACTTACATGAATGCCATTCTTCCAGTCCAAATTCTCAAACCCTGGAAACAAGAACTCACCATAGTTTCCCTTAAAATCCTGCTACATAAACCACCTTTCTCCTTGTGCTAGAACCCCTATTGCTTCTGCAATAAATTCTTCATTCACCATAGCCTTCAAATTCTTGAGCTGAACCACTCCTTTGTAATTTTTTATGAAGGCCTGAGTCACCTGTGTATAATAACCCTGCAACTTTTCATAGAAGGAAAACCAACCCGCATTTCTCATTAACTAGGCTGACCTTGGAAATTTCATTATCCATTGTGTATTATTGGGTTCCAATCTACAAATCAAACCTCCTAGTCTTATTTTCACCAAAATATCTGTGTATTCCTCTATTGCTACCTTCGGCATTCTGCAAATTCTTCACAATACAAACTACACAAACCTAATGAAATTCGAAACAGTAGCATGAAACAGGTTTAATGTAATATGGATTATGTCACTGTCAACACTGTTAATACTGGTACCATTTTCCATCATATCAAATGCCTCGACTTCATACAAAGAACACTTGTGAAATCAAATGCGTGCCACGACCAACAAGTTCATTCATCATTTAGACATGCCTTCAAATAATAAATATAATTCTTTAAACCATAGTACCAACCCTGTCAATTGTACAATCTTTTCCATGTGTTTAATATATCCATATACTTTCGTTCCATTATCAAAAAAAAATTAAAATGATATCATGAATAAAACCATCTGGTAGCGATCCAATATTTCCCTTTCTAAGAAATGCTGCCAGTTTATATAACCCATTTCATACTTGATTTTATCATAAAATCTCTTTCTCTAATACAAGCTTATAACTTTAAACAAGAAATGATTTGAGCCTTCAAAAAGAAATCACCATAAAACATAGAAATCATGACACACAAGGGTATAAAAAAGGAATAAGGTAACACTAAAGTTATGAACTCAAATAAAGAAAAATATAAAACCCTAGGATAAAAAAATGAAAAACAACTATAGAGATAACAGTGTCCATACTCGCTCGACAGTCCTCTATCCATTGAAACTTTGCATATTTTTTCGAAATGTTTTCCATTGGACCATTCACCTATGCATATCCTTTGCTAAATTTTCTATAGTATCTAGTGTGTCCCGGTGTTTCTCTAAACGATTAACTGTAGTAGGTGGTGGTAGGATGATAATGATAGCAATTTTGGCTAGTTTGACCAAAATTCCATCACGACATACCACATGGCCTAACAGAGCTCCGAACAAAGTGCAGCAAATACATTTCTTCAAATTGAGTGAAATTTGATACTGGCGACTATTAATTTTTCTTAATCTGCTTAGATGATATCTTAATGTTAGAAAACAGGACCGCAGAGCAATAACAGATATACTGTTCAATTAATAAACAAGATGCAAAACACATTAAAACATTACAGAGATACACAGATATAATGTGGTTCACTCAAACGATGGGCTACGCCCACAAAGAAATTTTCCAGTCCTTTTATTACAGTCCAGAAAGATGAAGGGATACACCCTACAGCAAAACCATTACACTTCCTCTTCACGCTCTCACATTCTCTCTTCCAGTACAATACAATACCATACTCAGTCGATTTACAATGCTTTCTTTTATAGGGGAAATACAATGGGAAAATTCTAGGGTTAACCTAATACCATGGGTCCGTAATACTGTTCGCCAACACACATCCCAAAAAAAAAAAATCGGGGGCTACACCCCCGAACCCCAAGGCAGGGGGAACGACTGTACAGTACTCCTGGGTTACAATCACAACTGAATAATATCTCTGGATCTGGAACATTAGGCTCCACAACCAACAATATCCCACTTGGAGACTAATCATAGCAACTCCACCACTACTGCACTTGCTGGACTATGTTATGTACCTTGGACTTGGCAAATTTCTTCTTTTCACCTTCATGCTTTAAGGCCAACAGAAACCGAGCAGGAACTCAGTTTCTCTCTGGTTACTCCCTTTGTCAACATGTCTGCAGGATTATGGCTAGTGTGAATCTTTTCCAGTTTTAACAGTTCTTCATCTAGAATAGATCTTATGAAGTGGTACTTGAGTTGTATATGTTTAGTCCTCGAATGAAAGGCTGAATTCTTTGCAAGATGAATGGCACTCTGGCTGTCACTGTACAACCTACTATTCTCCTATTTCTTACCCAATTCTTCCATGAACCTCTGCAACCAAATTATCTCCTTACTAGCCTCTGTAGCAGCAACATACTCTGCTTCTGTTGTTGAAAGTGCAACAACCTGTTGCAGTTTTGAAATCCAACTTACTGTTGTTCCACCTACATTGAACACATACCCTGTGGTGCTCCTCCTGCTGTCTTTATCACCAGCCATATCTGCATCAACATATCCCTATAGAACAGTGTCTGGACCTCTAAAACATAATGCATGAGAAGTGGTACCTCTCAAATACCTAAGAATCCACTGTATTGCTTTCCAATTCTCTTTACCTAGATTATTCATATACCTGCTCACAGTTCCCACTGCATGTGCAATATCTAGTCTTGTGCACACCATGGCATACATCAAGCTCCCAACTGCTGATGAATAGGGAGTCTTGGACATGTAATCTATCTCTTCATGTGTCTCTGGACACATATGCTTGCTTAGTTTGAAATGGATTTTCAAAGGTGTCCTGACTAGTTTTGCATTCTGCATTCTAAACCTCTGCAACACCTTTTCTATGTACTCACCTTGAGACAATGTCAATTTGCAATTTTTTCTATCTCTTGTTATTCTCATACCAAGGATTTGCTTTGCAGCACCCAAATCCTTCATCGCAAATGATTTATCTAGTTTTCTTTTGAGCACATTTATATCCTGCATGTTAGACCCTGCAACAAGCATGTCATCCACATACAATAACAAGATAATATATCTTCTGTTATCTAGCCTCTTGAAATAAACATAGTCGTCAGAATGACATCTATCATAACCTTGTTCTGTCATAAACTTATCAAATTTTAAATACCACTGCCTTGGAGCTTGCTTCAGGCCATACAAGCTCTTCTGCAACCTGCAAACCAAATTCTCCTTCCCTTTGACCTCATACCCTTGTGGCTGCTGCATATAAATATCCTCCTCCAAATCCGCATGGAGAAAGGTTGTTTTTACATCTAATTGTTCAAGATGCAAATCTTCTACCACCACTAGACTTAAAATAGTTCTAATTGAAGTCATTTTAACAACAGGAGAAAATATTTCATCAAATTCTATACCTTCTTTTTGTGCAAACCCCTTTACAACAAGTCTAGCCTTGTACCGCTTCTTTCCTCCATCTTCTTCCTTCAACCTGTAAACCCATTTATTCTGCAATGCCCTTTTTTCTGCAGGCAACTTAACCAGATCCCAAGTCTAGTTTCTTACCAATGAGTCCATCTCCTCATCCATGCCTTGCTCCCACTTCTTTCTATTTTCTACCTGCATTGCTTATTCAAAACATTCTGGTTCACCAGAATCAGTCATCAATAAATAATACAGTGAAGGAGAGAATCGTTCAAGGGGTCTACTTAACCTAGAAGACTTTCTTACAGTTGTAGGAGTTTCAGGTACCTGCTGCTGCTCTTGATTTTCTGGTGCTTTTGGAACTTCATTTTCTTTGATTTCATCAAGCACTGTGTACTCTGTGTTTTCCTTTTCTTCTTTCTTTCCCTGCAACTTATCTTTGTACATGACCTTTTCATTGAATACTACATCTCTACTCCTAATGATTTTGCGATTTTTAAAATCCCATAAGCAATAACCAAAATCATCAATCCCATATCCAATAAAGGTACATTTCTTAGATTTAGCCTCAAGATTTGTTCTATCATCTTTATCAATATGAACAAATGCTTCACAACCAAAAGTTCTTAGAAATGAGTATTTTACCTATTTACTTGTCCATGCCTCCTCTGGAATGCCACCATCCAAAGCACTTGAAGGCCCTCTGTTTATTAAATAAACAACAGTGTTTACAGCATCAGCCCAAAACTGTAAGGGAAACCCTACATGCAATCACATACACCTTACATGCTCCATGATCATTCTGTTCATCCTTTCTGACACACCATTTTCTTGGGGTGTTCCAGGGGCTGTCTTCTCTCTGTGAATCCCATTGTGTGAACAGTAACTATCAAACTCCTTGCTACAGTACTCGCCTCCATTATCAGATCTGAGACATTTCAACCTTTCTCCTGTCTCATTCTCAGCAAAAGCTTTCCACTTCTTAAAAGTATCAAACACATCAGATTTCTGTCTAATGCAATAAACCCAAGTTTTTCTAGTTGCATCATCAATAAAATTAACATAATAATGAGAGACACCAAGAGATTGTACCTGAGCTGGTCCCCATACATCTGTATGGACAAACTCTAACTTTTCACTCTTCTTTTGTTTCCCAACACTGAGAAATCTAACTCTCTTATGTTTTCCATAAACACAGTTCTCACAAAATTCCAAACTTACCTGCTTTAGATCTGGAAGCAGTTTCCTTGAGTGGATAATCTACATCCCCTTCTCACTCATGTAGCCAAGCCTATGATGCCACAACACTGCACCTGTTTCTGTGGAAGCTACAGAAATAGAATAATCAGTATTATGAGGACATAAATATAACGTACCTATCCTATCTCCTTTTGCAATTACCATTGATCCTTTAGTGACCTTCCACCACGTTTCTCCAAACGTAGACAAACAGCCGCCATCTCCCAACTGCCCTGTTGAGATCAGATTTCTTTTCATAGCAGGAATGTGCCTTACATCCTTTAGCAACCCGTCATTTCCATTATTTAGCTTAATCTGTACCTTACCCTTTCCAACAATTTTACATGGTTCATCATCCCCCAATAACACATGCCCAAAATCACCTTGAACATAATCATAAAAGAATTTCCTATGGGGTGTAGCATGACATGAATCCCTTGAATCTACTGCCTAGTAATCACTAGTATTATCGAATGCAAGAATCAAAGCATCTTGTAACACATCACCTACTACATTAGCTTTCTGGGTAGTCTCTTGCTGCCTCTCACCTTTCTTCTTTGGTGCTCTGCAGTATTTCTTTAGGTGTCCTTTCTTACCACAGTTCCAGCACTCTATTTTTCCGAATCTGGACTTGGATCTTCCCTATTTAGACTTGCTGTGATTTCCTGGGCTCCTTCCTCTCTCGTTTTGTCTCCCTCTGCTCTCCATGGTCAACGCATTACCTGATGTCTCACCTGTTCTTTTTCTTCACATTTCCTCGCTAAGAATAACACCAACAACATCATCAAACTTAAGATTTTTTGAACTAGGGACAGAGTTACTTACAGCCATGACCAAGCTATTCCATTTTTCTAGGAATGAGCACAATATTAGAAGAGCCCTAACCTCATCATCAAAGTTCACTTTTACAGAACTTAACTGACTGGTAAGTGTATTAAACTCATTTAAATGGTCAGCAGCAAATCCACCTTTTGACATCTTCATATTAAATAAATGCTTCATTAAAAATACCTTGTTAGAAGCCGAGGGTTTTTCATAGAGCTTACTCAATGCGCTCATCATACCCTCTGTTGTTTTTTCTTTCGAAATATTGAAGGCCACCTACGAAGCAAGGCATAGCCGTATTGTTCCCAGTACCTTTTTGTCAAGAACCTCCCATTCTTCATCCTTCATAGCCACCAGCTGTTTTGCTTTTCCACCCAACAGCAGGTACAGATCCTTCTGGTACAGATAGTCCTCCATTTGTATCTTCCATAACTGATAATTTTGGCCGTTAAATTTCTCGACCCTAAACTTTCCTTCTTCCGCCATTAATCCCACTCAAACCAGGAAGCCTTCTTTCGTATGAGTTTACCAACCAAATAGACCTTTTGGCTCTGATACCAATTGCTAGAAAACAGGACCACATAGTAATAATAGATATACAGTTCAATTAATAAACAAGATGCAAAACACATTAAAACATTACAGAGAGACACAGATATAACGTGGTTCACCCAAACTATGGGCTACGTCCACAAAGAAATTTGCCAGTCCTTTTATTATAGTCTAGAAAGATGAAGGGATACACCCTACAGCAAAACCGCTACACTTCCTCTTCACGCTCTCACAGTCTCTCTTCCAATACAATACAATACCATACTCAGTCAATTTACAATGCTTTATTTTATAGGGGAAATACAATGGGAAAATTCTAGGGTTAACCCAATACCATGGATCCGCAATACTGTTGGCCAACACACATCCCCAAAAAAAAAATTTGGGGGCTCCATAGGGGGAACGACTGTATAGTACTCCTGGGTTACAATCACAACTGAATAATATCTCTAGATCTAGAAGATTAGGCTCCACAACCAACACTTAAAACAAATTGTTACTAGTATATCACTGAAATAACAACAAGCACGAAAACGTAAGAACACAAGTACAAAAATAGTTTCCTCGAGGAAAGCACAAGGAAGAAAACCTTACAAAATTCTTTAGTATAGAACTCAACAAGAACAGTGTAAAACCCAAACAATTACTTCTCTCTTCTTTCTTGCGCATGAATCTTTCTCTTTCTTGCAAAACATCTTGAGTGAGTGAGTACAAATGAAGGGGAGTTCCTCCCTATTTATATTCTTCAGTTGAATTGGCCTCTAACTTAATATGGTCGGATTGTATAAATGACTGGCCAACTTATCTAGCAAGCCACCAAAATTAAAATTTATTATATTAACACTTGGGTACTATTGACCCAACTTACATTTGGAGGTTTACATTGATTCTTTCAATGAATCTAACAAGACCAAACTCATTTCCTAAAGGAGGAACACAATCAATACATCTGGAATATCTTCCGAAGTTTCAATACGTTAACACTCCCTCTTAACTAGGAAGGTATTCAACCACTATAACAACTGCTACTACATTTCTACATTTGACTGGTGAGTCTCTATATTTCATAGAAATTTTTGGAACATCATCGATCTCAGCTAAATCATCTTCTGCAATCTCAGTATATGAATACTAAATCATCTACTATACATCCTCGAGTGTCTTCTATCATCTTCTAAATTGTCTTTTGTAGTATTAGTATGTGAATACTGAATCATATGAATCATATTCTGAATCATCTTTTGTAGCATCAGTATGTGAATACTAGATCATCTTTTTTCATGTCAGTATATGCTTATTGAATCATCTTCTGGGATATCAGTATGTGAATACTAAATCATTTTCTGCCACATCAGTATGTGAATATTGAATCGTCTTCTGAATGATGAACCTTTTTTTTTGTAACATAAGTATGTGAGTGTTGAATCTTCTATCATTATGTGAATACTAAAACATCATCTGCAACATCAGTATGTAAATACTGAAACATCATCATCTGCATCATCAGTATGTAAATACCGAAACATCAACATATGTATGATTAGTATGTAAGTACTGAAACATCTGCATCATAAGTACTGAAACATCAACATCTGCATCATCAGTATGTAGATACTTAAATATAAACGACAACCTCATTATCATGTTAGTGCTAAAATCAAAACATCTATAATGCTATATCATCATCTGCATTACTAGTATAGAGATACTTGAACATCGGCATCATCGTCAGTATAGAAATATTGAGGAAAAATAATCAACAATCATCAATGCAGCAACACTAAACTATTTCAACAATCAGCTCAGAAATCATCAGTATAACAATACTAAAACTGTCATCTCATAAAGCATCAATATAACAATACTGAATAAAACATCTCAGCAATCATCAATATAACAATACTAAAGCAAACATCTCAGCAATCATCAGTATAAAAATACTAAAGCAATCATCTCAGCAATTATCAGTATAAGAATATTGAAGCAACCATCTCAACTATCAACAGTATAGCAATACTGAAGATACATCTTCCCCTTTAACATCTCGGAGCAGCATCACGGTGATTTCTCTGGTAGATCCATCTGGGCATTTGGTATAAATTACTAATTCTCTTGATCCAAGCAAGCCTAGTTAGATAGATGGATCTCCCTAGGGACCAAACAAGCCTTGTCTAGTTTACTAACCCTTTCAGGCCAACCAAGCCTAACCAGACATACTAATACCCCTAGGATCAACGGGCCTCATCTGACATACTAAACCTTGTAGTCCAAACAAGCCTAACCATACTTACCCTCCTCTAAACTGAGTTACTCATCAATGCATCCATCATCTACTATCACTCCCTCTTTCAAGAGAGTTCCTTTCATACTACACCAATATTTTCTTGAAAGTATTCAAACTTTACAAGAGCCAGAGGCTGAGTTAAAACATCTACCACTTGTTCCTCTGTAGGAACATACTTGAGTTTTACAACTCCTTTCTGAACCATATCCCAGATGAAATGATATCTGATTTCAATGTGCTTTGTCTTACTTGTTTTGCTCCAATAAGGTGAATGTTTTTAAGATTCACCATATACTGACTTAGAGTGTTTAAAGAAAAACATATATATGGTCTTGTATTGGTTAAGTACATCAGAGAACCAATAATCTGTCTATATAAGATAGTTTCAACTGCTTCTGAAGCATCATCATTTAATAGATTCAAACTTGTTGTAATTGAAGTAGTCATAGCTTTGCAATCTATCATTCCAAATATTTTTAGGATTTCTACAGCATATTTTCCTTGTTTTAGAAAATTCTCGTTTGGATACTACCATACTTCAATACCTATAAAGTAATGCATCATTCCAAGGTCTTTCATCTCAAACTCTACATCAAGCTTCTTCTTACATTCGATGATGGGATTATCTTCTCCTGTCAAGAACAAAACATCTACATATAGTAATAAAATCATAATCCCATCATCCTCAACCTTATAGTAGAGGTTGGAGTCTGCTTTACTTTTGGTAAAGCCTAAGCTCTCCAAAAATCCATCAATCCTTCCATACCATGCTCTAGGTGCTTTCTTTAACCCATACAATGCCTTCTTTAGTCTACATACATGAGTTTTCTGATCACTAGTCTAGAACCCTTATGGTTTTTCAATATATACATGTTCTTCAATCAAGCCATTTAGAAAGGTTGTTTTCACATCCATTTGATGTAGCTTCCACTTCATATTGGATGCCAAGGAAAGGATGGTTCTGATTGAGGTGTACCTAGGTACTGGTGCAAAAGTCTCCTCATATTCAATTCGCTCTTTCTGAGAGAATCCTTAGGTTGCAAATCTTACCTTGTACTTTTCTACACTACCATGTGCTGGGTGTTTAGTTTTGAAGATCCATTTCGAGGATACCACTAATTTTTCATATGGGCTTGGTACTAATTCCCACACATCATTCTTTATAATGGCGACCATTGCATCAGCCCACTCCTTCTATTTTATTGCTTCTTCCAAGAATGTTGGTTCTTTATCAACTAAATCACACAGCAAGCCCATATAACTAGGGTATGACTTTGGCTTCTTTCTTTCTCGGATAGTTCCTTCTGGGGAACCATGTCTTTTTTCTTCTTCGATTACCTCATGAGCCCAGGAAGGTTTTCTCTTTCGAGAAATCATTTCACTGGGTAATTATTCAGGTAACTAAGGTTTTGTCATATCATGATCCTCAGGCATCTCAACTTCTTCTTCGTTCCAAACGGGTTTAGGACTTTTAGCAGCTTTGGGGGTTTCATGCTCCTCTTCATCTTCCTTTCCTTTCTTTAACTTCCTGAAGGTTGTATCTTCATCAAATGTGACATCTATGCTAAGTTCAATTTGAAGGTATCCTCGGATATAGATCCAATAAGCTTTTAATTGTTCACTATATCCTACAAACAATAAATTCTTTCTTGAAGGATATAACTTTGTTATTTTCTCCTTGGGAATGTGTATGTATACATGACAACCAAATATATTTAGGTTACTTACTTTAGGTTTTTCTCTGGAATTCTTTTGTAGGTTTGTTCCAAAGGGAACTATGGGAGATTCTATTCTGTACATATACTGTTGTTCGGGATGCTTATGCCCATAGGTGCATCGGTAGATTTTGATCATGTATCATAGATTTCACAACTTCCATGATAGATCTATTCTTTCTTTCTGCCACACCATTTTGTTGTGGATTATAGGGAATGATGATCTCCCTCTTAATCCCAACTTCCTTTCAGTAATCATTGAATCCATTTGATGTGAACTTTCCATTATCTGACCTCAAAATATTTATTTTCTTTTTAGAGAGGTTTTCTACTAGGGCCTTAAATTCCTTAAACCTTTCAAACACTTCATCCTTATTTTTCAAGATGTATATCCAATTCTTGTGGGAGTAGTCATCAATAAAATAATCATAGTAGATATACCCACGTAATGAAGTGGTTTCCATTGGTCCACATATGTCTAAGTGGACAATGTCTAAGATCCCTTTTGCTTTACGATCACTTTTTGGATAATGATTCTTAGTATTCTTACCTTGTGCAAATCCTTTGTAAACTCCTTCATGTTCTATTTGAATTTTTGGTAAACCAGTCACCACCTTGCTTACAATTGGTAGATATTTGTAGTGAATATGACCAATCCTTTTGTGCCATAGTTCACATAGGTTTATGGTACTAGTTGCTAATCTTGAAACTACATGTCCCTTCAGTTTGTAGAGTCATCCTTCTTCAACTCCAATTCCTACTGCATCATCTATGGTTTTACCTTTTGTCCACATGAGAAATTTTCCATCCACAAAAGCAACTCTAAAGTATTTCTTGTCTAAGGCTAAAATGGAAAGAAGATTCTTCTTTAGTCCTGGCACATACAGGACATATTTCATCTTTATAGGCTTTCCATAATCCAACTTATAGGATCCTTCTCCTATTCCTTTAATGGGGTATTGGGAATCATCTCCAATCTTAACTTTGTGTGGGGATTCCTTTTGTACAAGGCATTAGAGAGAGTCCTTGTAACATGCCATGTGCTTGGAGGAACCACTATCTGTTGATGTATTGGTAAATTTGGAATGTATTCATCTGTATTTCTTATGTATTGTAACCCGATGTTTATTTCGAGATGTATTTGTAATGTACTTGATTCATGTCATACCCCGATGTTTATTTCAGGAAGTTTCTATAATGTAAAAAAGTCATGCCAATTCATTGTGGGTAACCCTCCTATTGGTCAAGGGTTAAAGTCACCACAGTTATGGGGCACTAGGGTTATTAGACTATCCTAGAGAAGTCAACCCTAGGTGAGTCATTGTGAGTCATTGTAAGTCGGGGCAATAGTCCCCACCATTGTGTTAAGGATAAACCTCCTTGTTTGTCGGAGGAGGCAAAGTCCCCACAAGTTGTGGGGCACTAGGGTTATTAGACACTCCTAGAGATGTCGGCTCTAGTAAGTAATTGTCAAGTGAGGCCAACATGTTGGAGTGTGTTTCAAGTGAACGAAAGAATATAAATAGAGAGTGAGTCTCTCTATTTATCACACACACTCACTCATTGGGGCACATGAGTGAGAGGAGAAGTTGATAGGACAAGAGAGAGACTACTGCTGTCGGGAGATCATCTTTATGTTTTCAGGTTTTACTTTTGGTGCTGATTCTATCTCTGAGGAAGTTGCGGGGTTTTCTCCTTTATGGTTTCCCTGAGGAAAATTCTTTGTGTCTCTTGTCTCTTGTCTCTTGTGTTTATTGTTGTGCATGTTATTCTCTTAGTTAAAGATCCTAAGATCATAATGCTAGCTTAAATGATAAAATTCTAACACTATCAACTATCTAGGTGTCATTTTCTAGTGAGACTGATCCTGTTAGAGAAGATATTAATACATACTCTTCATTGGATTCTTCATCCTTCTTTTCTTCTTCTTCAACTTCTTGATCACTATCTTTAGCAGCATGGGCCTAAAATCTTCTCATATTTTTTACTCTCTCTACTTTCATGTGACAGTTTATGGAAATTTGTCCCAACTTATGGCAAGTGAAGCATTCAAAATTTTATAAGTCTCTCTTGGGTCTCTTAAACCCTTGAATCTTATGAGGATGGTCAAGACTCTTCATTTTTCCTTTGGTATGAGTTGTCAGGGATTGATCCTCATTGCCATTTAGCTTTTCTTCTCTAGCTGATATCCTTTCTTCTTCTTGAACACATTCGTCCCATATCTTCTGGAATTTGGTGAGTTTCCTTCTTGAACAGATTCCTCAGATAAAGGCTTCCCAATATCTTGGAAGACCATTTAAGGTTGTCATCACAACTTATGTTTCTTCAACCATATCATCATTAGATTTTAATTGGTCCTTGATTTGAGATACTCTTGTAAATTAAGACTGTATGGTCTCTGGCTTTTGAACTCTTACACTTTTGGGTTGATTCCTCAGGGCCATCTTTCTATTAGTGTTTCTTCCTTCAAATAGACCAGATAGAGCATCAAACATTTCTTTTGGAGTGTTTCTTGACGATACTTGAGGAATCAAGTTATCTTTGATGGAGTTAGCTATGACTCTTTTAGAAATGATCATATCCTTATTATACTTGAACTCAGCTTCATCTTCTTCTGGTTCTTTCACTTCCTCCTTTACAAATTTATCTAGATCATTTTCTTGTAGGATGAGCATGATCCTATACTTCCATGCCGCATGAATTTTTCAACACCTTCAATATTTTCATATAGCTTGGTATTCTTTGTCATATTTAATAGACTGAGAAATTCAAATGGAATAAGGAGGAATAGTACTTACTTGAAGAAAACAACTATTGACTGACCTCCTTCTTGATGACCTAGGGTTTGATGCAGAAACCTAATTTTTTAGTTTGGATCACTGCTAGAGATGAGTGATAGAGAAGATGCGCCTCCCTAGGGTGAGGTAGACTGTATATTCCTTTTTTCTGAGATTTATGATGGAGTCTCGGGAAAACAAAAACCCTAGTTTGTCCCGGCATCAATAACTGGTCCAAAACTGAAATTTCTCAGAATTCAGTTCTGTATTCACAGAAAGATGTGCTCTTCAGGGGCAAGTTGAGAGAGCCCTCTTTCCTGGTTTATCTATCGAGGGATTTTTTCATAGTAATAGAACCCTAACTATGCAATGCTTCCTTTCATGGTGGCTCTGATACCATGTTAATTTTTCTTAATCTGCTTAGATGATATCTTAAAACAAATTGTTACTAATAGATCACTGAAATAACAACAAGCACAGAAAAATAGGAACACAAAAACACAAACATTTTCCTCAGGGAAACCACAAGGGAGAAAACCCCGCAAAACTTCCTTAGTATAGAACTCAACCAGAGTAGTGTAAAACCTAGACAACTGTTTCTCTCTTCTTTCTAGTGCACTAATATTTATGTCTATTACAAAACAGCTTGAGTGAGTGAGTACAAATGAAGGGGAGCACCTCCCTATATATATTCTTCAATTGAATTGAACCATAACCTAACAGGGCCGGCTTGTCTAACTGACTGGGCCAACTTGTCTAGCAAGACACCAAAAATAACATTTATTATATTGACACTTGGTTACTTTTGAACCTACTTACATTCAAAGGTTTAGATTGATTCTTTCAATGACTCTAATAAGACCAAACTCGTCTCCTGAAGGAGGAACACAATCAATACATCTAGAATATCTTACGAAGTTACAATACTTTAACAATGACAACATTCCAGCATCATTTTAAGACTCTCAATATGGTCTTTTATGAGCCTAGATACTGTCCAATCATCGAAGTAGACTTCAATAAATTTGTGTATGAAATCTTCAAACGAAGCTACTACAATTCTGGAAAAAATTGCAGGACCATTCTTAAGTCCAAAGGGCATTGCCGTATATTGGAACATCCCCACTACGTCGTAAATGTAGTCTTGTGACGGTATTCCTTTGCAATCTTGATATGATGGTAACCATAAAATCCATTAGTGAACGAATACATTTCCTACACTCCAACACTTTTCAGTACTTCATCTGTAAATGGGGTTAGAAACAGGTCATGTAAGAAAGCATCATTCAATTTTCTCAGGTCGACACAAATTCTTACTTTGCTTAAGGTCTTTTTTTTCTTGGACTACTGTAAAGATAATCCCTTATGATTCCTTGATAGGTTCTATAACACATTCCTCTAGCATTCGGTCCAATTCAGCCTTAACCTTTTCTTTGTATCGTGGATTCAATCGGTATGGTCACTGCTTGATCATTTTTGCGTCGGCCTCAAAGGTATTTTCATTTCGCTGAGATATCCAATTATTCCATTCATATTTGAAAATATCATAGGGAACAAATCCTAAAACTCATGCAATAAATCATTGATATTTCCTACAGTTTCCTCGTCCCAATAATCTCCAATATTTCTGAACTTTGAATTTTCAGGGGAGCCAATATTAATGTTCTTGACTTTGAGTGGATTTAGGAATTGGTCACTAGAAATACCAAAGCCCTCCACTGGACACATACCTTTTTACTTAGGTATGTTTATGCTGAGTGGGTCATCATCATCCTGTTCTCCTGTTACATTGTAGCACTCCATCCAATGGTGGATTACCATGATGCGTTGATGGAAATTTGTCACTGCAACAGGTATTTCTTCAAATATCTTCTCTTTAATTACTTGTAGTGCAACATTAATTGTTGGGTTATCATCAATGAACTCGAATATATGTGTGAAAATAGTGGCTAGTTTTTCCCACTCAAGAGTTCCTCGTTGCAACCGTTAATGATGTTTACCAATTCCTTGGTATCATGTCCAATGTATGTATGAAGTGACGAACCCATTCTTGTCATGGATATGCATGCCATGCCACATGAAAATACTCAATATGTTTGACGGTATTTGTGAATACTATAACTGATTTATTCTCTGAATCTAATCTCCAACAATATTCTACATTGTGGTCATTCAGATATAGATTGTTTATGTGTACCCTACCATCTAGCAGAAGTAGCTTTCAGCACAAAGTTAAAGCCAAACAATCGTTGTGATTCTATAACTTTTGCTTCAAATTTTGCTAGGAAAGATGAAAGGTTAGGAAAACCTTCATATGTGGGTAGCTCGCTTGCCTCAGCTCCTACATGTCACACAGATCTTGTAATTCTTACGCATCTTCTCATGGAAACTTCATGCATCAAATTCTGTCAATTTTCTAGTCCTTCACCTGAATCGGATGTACATGAGCTAACACTCTTCCAAATCAACTTTCCATCGACTGTTGGATTTATATAGTCATATTTAGAATACATGACATTATATATGTGATCCACATCATCACCTTGTCCTTCATTGTTAACTTGATCAGCTTATCTTTTTTCTTCCAACGATCAATTGTCGTGACCACCCTTATCTCTGAATCTTCAAATGACAATATTATTTCCTTAAATTTGAGGATGGTATGATTATCTATCACCCAATCAGTCCCTAAAAGAGAAAAATATGGGTTTGTATTATCAACAATGTCGATCACCAGAAACTCTGTATATTACCTCAAGCCTTCTACCTCAACGGGTACTTGAGTCAGTCGACCAATGGGTAGAACCTTTGAATAATTTTCTAGCCTTAATTTAATGGGAGACCAATCCAGTCGTGGCTTGTTCATGCTTTCCCATGTATTCATTGTCAAGATATTAACATCAAATCCCAGATATAATATGACATAATCCATATCATCGTCTCCTATCTGCGCAAGCATTCACAGCTCACAACTAGTTTTTAATCTTTTATCAACATGGTTAACTCTTTTTTTGGGTCACACCTCTTCTAGAGTTTCTTCTGTGAGTGTTGTCAATTTTGTGACAACAAATTTTTCATGGATTAGCACTAAACAACTTTTGAAAAATTCTTTGAGCTTACTAACCTTTCTCGTTAGTTACTTCTTGAGTAATTGATCGAACCTTTCGAGCATCTCTCTTACTTGTCTAGATGTCAATGCTTGATTCTTTTTGACAAATTTTGGTCACACGTCCAAGAATAATTCTTTTTCTTTCTAGACGTCGAATAGCACTTTATTTTCTATCGTTGGTTGCACCTACGGTTGTCCATGTTGTGTGTCATGTTCTTCCCCGATCACAACACCTCCCTTTGTGACGACAATAATGTTTGCTTCTTTTTGCTCGAAAGAAATAATCTGGATGTTCTGGTTGGGGTTCGGATTGGGGTCTTACACAGGGTTGGGATTTCCCACAGTTTGATCCTGCCACTTCGCAATCAATTGTGGATATTGTTCGACAGTATGATCAAATACTTTACAATACCAACAGGTCTTCGTAGGATTCGCACAATCTTGAGCAAGATGTCTTGGTTGTCCACGGTTATAACATACAACTTGGCCTCTACCTCAATCAAATCCTCCTCCTTGTTGTTGTTGTCCTCGACCTCTAAAAATTCCATAACCCCCAGGTTGAGGGTAGTGTTGTTGCAGTGGATGCTCATTTTGTTGATATTGCGGTTGAGGATATTGTAGTTGTTGAAATAGTGTTGGTGGATATTGAGAAGAATGGTATGGAGCTTGCACTCATTCATCTTGTATTTTCTCATCATTCTTCATCAAGTAGGTATCCATCGTTTTCTCTTGCAACAGCTGGAATGCTCTACAATCTTTCTCATTGTGTCCTACAAATTTACAAAATTTACAATACAGACTAGCTGGTGTACTTACAATATTATGCAAATACAAACATTATTTTGACCGATGGCCTCTATTCTGGCATATTCTACACCAAGGTATCCCTTGGGTGTTTATCGGGTTCGACACTCCTACTGCGACATAATTCATGAGCACTGGGAAATTGTCTTTATGGTGTCCCTTTGTTTTGCACCTTGTACACCATAATTCTTCCTGAATCTCTTTTCCTTTCTTGATGTCTTGGAGTTGCAGCGTAAGGTTATCTAGTTGTGACTGAATCTACATCATTCCTGCGTTGGTTTCTCCAATCGGTGAGGATTCTAAATTCATTGTTATTTCTAGAGCTTATGTCTACAACACAATATTCAGTTGCATCAATGGAACTCGGATGTGCGGAAACAACGAGGCAATGAACCATTCTATATGTTGTACATCTTACATATGGAAGCTTAATTTGGCCATCAATGTCTTGAATCTCTGGTCAAAATCCTAGACAGACTATATAGGGAGCTTCTTGATTTCTTTAATCTTTGTAATGCATTGTGACTTAGATTTTAGTTTTCTGAACTCATCTATCATTCCGACTCGAATCTAGTCGATTGTTTTATGTGCAACTCCTACTAGAACTATAAATAAATTCATGTACCAATCTAGCACACGACCTCGTAGAATTGTGACCATCTATGCTTTCTTTATATCTTCATCTTGGATCTGTCGCACATTTCATATGGCTTCACAGAGAAACCAATGTTTCTCTAGGTATTTCAACCCATTTCCATTAAATATCGACAACTTAATATCGGTTTCAATCATTATATCAACTGTTGGTATTCTTGGGCAAAACATTTGACTAGATGGACTCCCTTGTTCATTATTCATAGCGTTATTACTATTTGTATTTACAAAACCACTTGGAGACGAGGTTCTAGATCTTACCTCTGGCGATGTGCATGGGGTTGTAGGTGTATCGTACTCATGCTCTAGGTCTGGATATTCTGTTGATTCTTCTTCTTATTCTTCGGATATCGGCTAATATTCTTCTTCTTTGTCGCAAGAACCTTTGTCCACATGCAACGCAAACTCGTAGCCTTCTCCTTTGTTCATACTACAACTAACTCTTCCTTTCACAGTCTTTCTTCTCTTTCCCAACCTAAATCTTCTTCCACTTCTCAAATATCCAACCTATAGTTCAGCTCCGCTATCACCAAGGAGCATCTCAACTTAGTTTGCGCCATTTTTAACATAGTTCTTCTATGACATATGCAACCTTCTTGGCATAGTCCTCAACTATCACATTCATAGGATTCATTTTTCACATACGAACATCTTTATCCAAGTTTTCAAATATGACATCTTCCTCGTGGCCCTTCAAAAAACTTTCTTTCATCCTCACTATATGAGGTTATTGTGTCGACAGCAAACCTGGTAATGTATCCCTCCAAACTACTGTCTACCTAGACATCAACATCCCTTGACACATCGTTGCTAAAAATTTTAGTCGCTGAATCAACTGAGGATTCCACTGCGTCAGTTCTCCTCCTTGAATATTTCTTTGTTGGGTTTCCAACTTTGACAACCACTCATGTAACACAATAGGAAATTCAAAAAAAAATATCGTGAATATCTATGCAGAGATATCTGCCCAACCACTATTTTGGATTCAACTGAGGTCCTTTACTCTCTTCTTATTAAAACTCTAATTCTTTGGAATCCACCTATTAGTTTTTATCAATCAAGATAGCATTATGTTAGGATCTTTAACTGAGTGAACAACAAGTACAGCAATCAAACACAAGAGACAATGAACACAGTGTTTTTCCTTGGGGAAACCATAAATGGAGAAAACCCTGCAACTTCCTCAGAGATAGAATCAGCACCAAAAGTAAAACCCCCAAAATAGTAAGATGATCTCCCAACAGCAGTAACCTCTTTCTTCCTTGCACCAGTCTCTTTCTCTTCCTCGGCTATGCGCTACAACTGAGTGTGAGTGAGTGTATGTTAAATAGAGAGGTTAGCTCTCTATTTATACTAATTCCCAACATGACTAAACCCTACTTGGGCTGACCTCTCTAGGAGAGTCTAATAACCCTAGTGCCCTAGAACTACGAGGACTTTAACCCTTAGACAATAGGAGGGTTACTCATAATAACTTGACATTACTTGTTTACATTATAGATCCTCCCGATAGGAACATCGGGGCATGACATGACTCAATTATGTAACAAATACATCTCGGAATAAACATTGAGTTACAATACATAAGAAATACAAGTGAATACATTCCGAAGTTACATATTCATCAACACTCCCTCTTAACTAGGAAGTTATTCTCTCGACACAGTTTTTCAGCACAAGTCTTCTTCTCTATATCATCTGTGTCATCGTCAAGTTCTCATCATCTTCATCTAGATCTGGATCATCACAGGGTCATCATCACTGGATCTGGATCATTACTCGATCTGGATCATCATCGCTAGATCTGGATCATCACTCGATCTGGATCATCATCACTCGATCTCCATCATCATCACTAGATCTGGATCATCACTCGAACTAGATCATCACTACTGGACCTGGATCATCACTCGATATGGATCATCTCAAAGACATCATAACTGGATCTGGATCATAACTCGATCTGGATCATCACTAGATCTAGATCCTCACTCGATCTGGATCAGTACCATAGGTGTTGTCTCATGATTCTTCTCGTCACAGTAAATTCTACAGAGCTAGACATTTTTCATGTTGGTTGTAGGCCTACCTCTTCGTAGGTATTTGGTAGCCCTTACATCTGACCTACTCGTCAGAATGGCCAGCACTCACATCTGACCTACTCGTCAGAAAGGCACAACACTTACATCTGACCTACTCATCAGAAAGGCATGCACTCACATCTGATCTTGTAGGAACCAATCCTACAGTCACATCAAAATGGCCCCCAGTCCCAAACTGAACTACCTGGTAACTAACCAGGTGCCTCCATTCTCCTAGAGAATGGCAGTAGCCCTTACATCTAACCTACTCATCAGAATGGCTAGCACTCACATCTGCCATGGAAGGAAGCAATCCTCTCACCATGACAAAATGGGAACAGCCCTTATATCTGATCAAGTGGGAACACATCCCTCAATCACATCAGAATGGCCATGTGCTCACATATGATCATTTAAGACTACATCTTACAATCATCTGAGAAAGGCCCTCAATCCCAGACCAAGTATTCCTGGTAACTCACCAGGCAGCTCCATTCCCAGAATGGTAGTAGCCCTTATATCTGATCATGTAGGAACCAATCCTACAGTCATATCAGAATGGCTTAGCACTCATATATGACATGGAAGGAAACAATCCTCTCAACATGACAGAATGGCTCAGCCCTTACATCTGACCTACTCGTCAGAATGGCTTCCGGACTCGTCACTTCCCCTTGGAAGGGACCTCAATCTAGAGAACACCAAGCTTCTCCCTAAAGTACTCAAAATTCACTCTGGCCAATGGCTTCGTCAACTCATCAGCTATCTGATCATCCATCGCAACATACTGGAGCCTCATTGTTCCCCTCTGCACCATATCCCTGATATAGTGATACTTGATTTCGATATGCTTTAACTTGTCATGGAAGACTGGATTCTCTGACAACTTCACACAACTCTGGTTGTCACAATGTATACAAGTAGCATCCATCTAGAGATCAAATAAATCAGATGGTAGCTTCCTCAGCCATACTACCTCACAAGTAGTTGAACAAGCTACGACATACTATGATTCAGCTATACTCAGTGCCACACAGGATTGCTTCCTGCTAAACCAAGGGATCACACCTGATCCCATACTGAAACAACATCCTGAAGTGCTCTTCCTATTGATGGCACTTCCTGCCCAATCTGAATCAACATAACCCTCTAGTTTAATCTTCTGATTTGCCTCGTACTTGAGCCCATAATCAATTGTATCCCTCAGGTACCTCAGAATATGCTTTGCAGCAGTCAAGTGAACATGTCTCGGATCTGTCAGGAGCTAGCTCAAGGTGTTCACAGCAAAGCAAATATCTGGTCTCATGTTCATCAGGTACATCAAGGACCCAATCATCTAACGATACATTGTGGCATCAACCGCTTCTGATGAAGCATCACTCAACAGCTTCATTTTCGATGCCATAGGTGTGGCCATGGCCTTGCAGTCCATCATCCCAAACCTCTTTAGGATCTCTACTACATACTTCCTGTTACCACCTAAGTTGTACTTAGTGGTTTTCTATCAAGTGAGCCTAGTGAACTAGATAGAGATAACTTGTTCGGACTTTAGAGAACCTTCAATCTTGCTTCCGGGAAGCTTTGTTGTATCATGTCACATGTTCATACCCCATGGGGGAATTGTAATAAATGTTCTAGCATGATAGTGTCTGTAAAATACTCGGTCTCTTAGACTTCATTTGTCAATCCGATCATCCCAGGGTGTTTTTTCCCTTGGTTATTATTGGTTGTTGAACAAATGACTGATAATTTCTGAGTTTTTCACTCCATACCTCCAAAGTTGGGGTGTTCAGCTTGGAATTTAGGCCTATTGAGGTTATTAGAGTCTATGTGTCAATGTATAAACATGCTAGACATCATTTTTTGAGTCATATGAACATGTCTAAGTCCCCCTAGGTGTTTTCTATTTTTCAATTTTTTAGTTTTTTCAGTGTTTTTTATTAAATTTTAATTTTTCCAAAACTTAGGCTATTTTTTAATAGTTTAATTGGAAAAATTGGTTTTGTAATAAAAGTGGGCCAAATAATCAGTTTCAGCCATGTAGGTGCTCATTTTCAAGCTAAGAGTACCATGTAAACCCATGGACCCACTATTTCCTAGTTTTGAGTGATTTTCCATCACTCAGGTCAAAAATCCCCAAAAATCAATTATTGATTATTTTAATTAATAAATTGATGAATAATGGAGCAAATCCAAAATCATAGATCAGTGGATTCTCAGCCAATTTGATTGAAATCAGTCAGATCTGAAGCAAATTGACTGGATCTGACAAATCCTTGACTGAAGGAGGTGATCAAATCAGATCCAGAGTTGATATTCAACATCTTTTATGGGGATTTTCGCCCTCCCTCTCTCCTCCACACGTTTTTGGCTCATCTGGATGAGTTTTGGTGGATGCTTCAGTCAACAGGTTGAGGTGTCAGTCAGATCAACTCTCCGATTGACAATTGCACTCAGTGAGACTCAGATCTGGCTCAGTTAGACACAGATCAGGCATTGATGGACTCTCCATCAGCATATTTGGTCTATCTCCTTGGGATTTGCGCCCCCCCTGGGCTGGATCTCCTTGTTTTTGTATATATCCAGGCACAGCCTCCTCTTCCAAGCAAGTTAGAACTGGGATTGAGGTGCTGCTGCTATTGTAACTCTGTAATTATTCATTTGAAATAAATAAAATATTTGGAGGAAATACGGTGTGGTGCCATTACATGTGTGGATGATTATTGCCATTGTTTTACTGAGGTAACTTGTATCTGTGGTCATTTTCTGCTAATTTCTTGTAGATCTGTGGTTAAGATTGGTAATTAGCTTATTACAATCTTGATAGGAAAGGTGTTGTTCAATAGGTTTATTGACTATCACTCTCCTTTGATGCATGTTTAGAGATCTGGATTTAGCATGTCCTATAAGCTTATATGCATGTTATCTTGAATCTCTTTGTATGTACTAATCAGATCTCATAAGTTTATTGGCAAGTTCTTTGATTTCAGCTGAGTTGCAGGTTCACAATTTGGAGAGGATGCTGATCTAGTTTGCTTCTTCATCCTCCTCAAAACATTTCAAAGGAATAGTCCCTCGACATTCCACCTGAAAGCTCTACTGCAGATCTTCAAGGAAACCAACACTTTTCTCCTCATCTTCCTCCCTCAAAATCAACACTTTACCCGGTTACTTTTTCAGTTCATAGCTGTGATTTCATTTGGATCTGTTCCATCAAAGTAAAATATACATAGATATAATATTTCATAGCTCATATCCTAGATCTCGCACTTAAAAAAGTTTCATAAGCATCCTAGATCTAGCTGTAGGGAAATCATCATTTTTGCATGAATTTTAAAGAAAACTTGTAGATCACATGCATTAGATTTATTTTCGCTGTTATAAAATTTAATATTCTGCAATATCAGTGCACTTTAATTGGCTGCACAAACAGCAAGCCAAGATCCCAAGGAAAGCTTGCTTTCCTTGGTTCCTTTTTCGCCGGTTCAGCTAGTTTAACCGCATTATTTTTTGAGATAAAGTAGGCTGATCCAAAGGTACTCTTAAAGTGATTTTGGGCATATGTTATTCTAACTTTCTCACTTTCCTTTAGCAGGTCTGACAGAAAGAAAAGGAAGCTGCTGTCCAAAGTGGTCTCAGGTGTTGATGTATATGTAACTTCGGAATGTATTCTTCTATGTATTTCATATATTGTAACCCGATGTTTATTACGGGATGTTTCTATTATGCATTTGAGTCATGTGGTCATGCCCCGATGTTCCAATTGGGAGGATTATTAATGTAAACAAGTCTTGTCAAGTCATTAGGTAAGTCCCCCCAGTTTCGGGGCACTTGGGTTATTATACACTAATTAAGGTGTAGGATCGAGTAAGTAATTGTAAGTTAAGCCTACATGGTTGAGTGCACTTCAAGTCAACGGAAGAATATAAATAGAGAGTGAGAGTCTCTCTATTTATCACTTGTGAATTACATCACTTGCTCTCTCAAGTGTGGCGCACCTTTGGAGAAGGAAATTCTTGGGCTTGACAGAAGACAGAAGGCTGTTGTTGTGTTGGGAGGTCATCTTACTGTTTTGGGTTCACATCTTGTGGTGATACTATCTTAGAGGAAGTTGAGGGGTTTTCTCCATTTATGGTTTCCCCTCCCAAAACTCTTTGTGTCTCTTGTCTCATGTGATGTGCTTATGTTATTGCTGTGCTTGTTATTCTCTCAGTGAAAAGATATTAATATAATGCTAGCTTAAATGTTGAAAAAATAACATGGTATCAGAGCTAACCTGAGAAGAAGACATTGTGCAGCTACAGGAACTAGGGCTTCCTATTTTTTGGATCATCCTCCACATATTTTCAGCACAAGTATGCTAGGATGACTCTCCATTGAAGGGTGCATCTTTCTGTCGATGCGGAATTCAATTTCAAGCATTTTCAGTTTCGATGCGGAAATTAGGGCTTTCTACAGAAGAGGAATTTTTGAGTGAGACCAGCATAGGATTTTTCTCCTCATCAAAACTGAAATTTAGAGACCTGGATCAATAAATTTGGTTGGGTGAAACTCCGGGAAAGTCAAACCCTAGTTTGAGCCTGAGCTAGGAGAAACCCTAAATACTAAAACTGCTAAGTTTTGGTACAGTCGCTACATTCCGAGATTTGAAAAGTCTCAGACTATGAAAATTGCAGGGGCAGAATATAAAATCTTGATGAACAGTGTGTCAAAATATCAGCCTCATATTCACTATATTCTGGGATATATGATCTCTCCAAGTTAGGGTTCCAGCCTCTTCCAGAAATCATTCATAAACAGGTCACCTCGGGAGATCTGTAATATCTTGGGATACAAAGATCCAAATGGAATTCCTGAAGATGTTCTAGAAAGAAAATGAACTGTACTTTATGCGGTCTGAATATCAGACTTAGAAGATGAACCAGTGACATGTGGCATGCCATACAACTTTGTTGTTCTGAACAGTCCTGTAACAGGTCACCTTGGGAAAAGGATCATAAATCCCAAATGGTGAAACCAATTCTGATGAAACCTGTGGTTTTGGATCAGGAACATGTGAGGTTACATCAGTAAGAAATTTCAGACTCATAGGAGCAGTAATGTCGGAGATATCACAGAAATAGTAACAGGAAGTTCTGCAGAAGAAATCAGAAAATTAGGGCTTCCTGTTTCGAGAGTTTCCCTTCACTGTTTTCAGAAAAGGAGTACATTGGACAGCTCCATTTGAAGAGATCTATCTGTTCATCCAATCAGATCTGAAAGATTCCAAGTTTTGAAAATTAGGGTTTCTGTGACAAACCCTAGATCAACGAACTCCGGGACAAGGACGGACACCTCAAATCGGTAAGATCTAATCCTTTGCTATTTCCATTTGAGGTTCTCATTTCAATATGATATATCACATCAGCTTAGTTAAAAGCTTGCGGAAGTTGACAACTTTCAAACCTGGAAGTATATGATCTCTCTGAAGAAAATGGATTGGACACCTACATGAGTATGGAGGTTCCAGTTTCAGAGGGAGACGAGACCAAAGAAGACATCATGCTCATGCTGCAGAGGATGATGAACCATCCAGAAAGAGATCCAGATATCAAAGAGAAGATTCTTCAAGCGAGGATGAATATGTTCTAGTATCAGCTCTCATAGGTAACATTATTCATGGAAGTGATGATTGGCTTATAGACAGTGGGGCTTCCAAACATATGATGGGATTCAAGGAATCCTTGTAAGACTATCAGAACATGAATCACCTCACAAGGTGAAACTTGTAGATGACTACCAATATCCAATAAAAGGTAGTGAGGAATCTTCATACAAGCTAGACTCTGGAATGCAGGTTGCATTCATAGATGGTCAAGTCATCATGTGGCCAAAAAGAAAAGACTATTGATGGTGCGGTAGTGATTGGAGAACAAGAAGGAGGCTTGTACAAATTAAAGGGCCATCCAAGAACAAGCCTTGATCCATGACATAGTAGAGCCAAATGAGATTTGGCATAGAAGGCTTGCACATGTGCATTATAGAGCACTACCTAGTGCAAGCAAAGATGTTGAAGGTCTTTCTGAATTTCAAGCTATTTGAAGGAAAGAACAAAATCAGAATATGACCTAAAGAAACTAGTTGAAGAATGTGAAGATCCAGAATGCAGAGACCATGCAGTCATAAGAGTCTCTCAAATCAAGAACAACTTGAAGTGGTGAAGAATGCAGAAGTGGTGATGGCCACCTTGAATGGCCTCCCAGGATCGTGGAATTCATTTATTCAAGGAATGTGTTCCAGAAGGAAGTGATTACATTTCAACAGACTTTAAGAAGAAGAAGAAGCTTGATTCATAAGAAGAGAAGGGGAGATCGAAGAAACTGAAGATCAAGCTCTCATCATCCAAAGAAGATCCCTCAAGCAATGAGGAATATGAAGAACTCAACTCTTGAAGAACTTCTTATCCACCTTAGCTTTTGGATAAGAAACGATGCTATTATGAATGAAGAAGACGATGTAGCTGAAGGCTCAAGAAGGAGTCTACCCTCGAAACAAATAAAGATAAGTATTCAATTGTCATTTCATGATATTGTTTTGTTATGCATTTGTTTATATTCAATTATTGTATTATGCATGATAGGATGTTTGCATTAAAGACAGTATACTACTAATATGCATGCGATGGGTAAGTAGCTCATGGTGCTATACAACTCTCCATTGCTACCTATA
>LPNX010359675.1:476573-595853 GCA_001517045.1 Pseudotsuga menziesii | reverse complement strand
AAATCCATTATTACTTGGAATCTAGGTCCACTCTTGGACCTCATATAAGGATTTAAGGTTAAATTGTCATCAACAACTGGTAAGGCTAAAATACCCTGCTAATATTCCCAAACAATGATGCCATAAACAAACAAGTATTTGAATCAAGCAAACCATAACCAAACAACAACCTCTGCTTTCAATAATGCATACATACAATACCTGAGATCAAGTAGAAAGGGTGTTTTTATGTCATGATGAATGAGTATGAAAATCAAGAGAAATAGTAACAAGGTAACAATATTGAGAAGGAAACATGTCAAGCAAGTAGTCTTGACATGGCACTGAAACTCATTTCATTCAAGATTATTCCTTTTAGTTCTTACCCTCATATTAACTATCCATAACAACCTTTGCTATGAAATCATTCATACTTGAATTCATTTTTCAAACAATACAAATTTCTTCATACATCTAAATAACCTATAGGTATCCAACATTGAGCACTCAACACAATACACATGTTGAAGGATTATCATGTTTTAAACAACCTCAACCTTCACTTCTCTTTCAGACAAGGGGTGGCAATAAAACCTAAGCCATAAATAAATTGAAAGATATATATTCACCCCATTATAACAACTTGTAAAATAATTTGGTCACTAAAATTATATACACCTACAACCTTCTTACACACATACTTAAGGAATACATGTATACAACTTTATAGAAAAGAGTGAAAATCAAAAGAACTCCAAGATGTCAATATAGAAGGAAACCTAAATACTTGTAGCATACTTGGTGGATGGAAAAATATCTCAAATGAAATTGTGTTAAAAATATTTATACATAAGGAGTTAATCAATTATGCATAAGGATAATGCTATGCATGCACCAACAAAATTCATCTATACTCCATGCATATCCCTCTCATTATAATGAGGGATTTCAAACCAAACAACAATATCAAATAACTGAGGCTAGGGTTGGTTGCATTAAATAAACAATATCCATTTAAGGACCAATATTTAATATCAACCAAACCCTAGACATCAATTTATTGATTGGACACTTCACTCCTCATCTTCTCATGCCGTGCACTTAATGAGGACACCATGATACAAACCTAAAATAATAAATCCAAAAGTTGTGTGGATACCATGAAAATGTTTGGCGTAGGGCCTTCAAACTATCAAATCACCATAAGAAAACAATGACCAACCCATATGAATACATTGCAGTGGGGTCAGGTTATAACTAGGTTAATAACTCATTAAGGAAATCAAAATGAGGAAGGTCTTGGGGCCTTTTTTTCCCATAATCCAAAACAAACAAATTCATGGGTTTGATTGAGGTCACAACCCAAAAAATAAGCCAAGGAAAACTCAACTATAAAGGAAGCATATGGTATGAGACTTTGGGCTTAAGGCCTGAATCGATAGATTATAAACAACCATAGGAAATGAAATCACATAAAAAAAATACTCAGGATCGAATGCATGCAAGAGGTCAAATGAAGTTTGGAATTTGCATGTGGTGTCTACCTCAAGAAAAAACAAATAAGCTAGGAATGATGGGTTGAAAACATAAGAGTAGATAAGTTGCAAATGAAGGATGGAAGAAACACAAAAAAATACACCCATTACCACTTTTCATCAAGCACGTAAACACACAAACAATGAAGGACATCAAATGGTTATTAGTCCTACCTTAATTCCATCATAATTGAGCTACTAGTGATAACTTCTTTTCCATTGTTTCTAATCTCTAAACACATGAACATTGTAAGAAAACTACTTGCTTATAGACACATTATGTGAGATTAGTGTATGCCTTCATCCCTCACTTATAGAGGATTAAACACTCAAAATCAAATAGAGGAGAGTTGGTATTGAAGATATAACCCAAGCTCCCAATGTTTCAATTATAGGGAAGAATTAGGTAATCTCTAATATAAACATTGAGGGACAAGGCACATAAAATTATTAGCCTTAAAGAAGAAGTTGTAAAGTTAAATATCAACAAAAGGATTGCTAAAATGGAAAGTGAAATGCTAACTACAAAGTATGGAAACAACACTATAAAACCCAACCATCAATCACATCCATTGGATAAAGTTGTAGGATGAGGATGCAAGCCACCACATGCATTCAACCACCGTAGTAAATCAGCCTTGAATGCCAAGTACAAAATAGCCATGTGGCACCATAACACCAATTATCCACATAATAAATCCCAAGGCAATGAAAAGGGTGTCATGTGAAAACATTTGTAGCTTGGCTTAGAATGCTTATGCTTTGTATATGTTTTTAACCATGTGCACATACATAGAAATTTTTTGGCATGGTTGAAACACTAGTTTCAAACTTATGACTTTATTTTGTTTGTTTGAAAATTAGGCATAGGTATAATCAATAGGAGAAGCACACAACATTCTTGCATCGACTTTTGATTCCACATTTACGCATTTATATATGGTTTATGAACTAACCATGTTTGCACTAACTATGCTCATTTTCGTTGCAAGTACTCAATCTAAATCAAGGCAATAAAAATGATGAATCAAATTAACCATGTCAAACACACATACAACTTCTTTCATCATTGAATATGATTCTTTTACACAGCTGTAATCAAATGTAACAAGGCCACAGACAATATGTCCAAACACATAATGAAAATGAATTTGTATACATCATGTCATAATCCATTGTTGTCATGGATTTGACTGAAGAAACATGCATGGGAAAAATATGATGGAAAAGGAAAAAACCTTAATCAATTATATTCACACAAAGAGTACCATTATATAGTACAAAGAAGAATGCCACCTCATGGAGACATTTGCTTTAGATTCTAACACCTTTGCATGGTGACTAGGCTAGGCAATCTTATCCAAAATCCCTTGTTCATTATTTAGGATAAATGACTAATATCCTAAATAAGAAATACAAATAAAGGTGACAATATTAACTTTCTGATTGTTAGGTTGAACCATAAGGCTAGCATTTCCCCTCTCAATCACAAGTTTATGTATATGTACCAGCTAAGCAATAAACACTAATGTTTAATTTGATATGTTGGATCTTTCAGAAGCCTTCATCTGTGCTTCACTGAAAAATCTGCATGAAAAACCGTTAAATTTGGATTCTGAATGGTCATCTGAAATGAACTTGAAGAGAGCTGAATTTCTGGAGTGAACAACTGCCATGTCTGAACATTCCATGTTTGCTTGACAATTCCATAATTTTCCAAGTGATTTAGCTAAAAGAGGTTGGTATCTTCTACTAATTGGTGAACATATAGTATCACCATTATACAATCAGTGAATCACTGAAAAGCCCCCTGAATATTTCAACACTGTTATGTGTCGATCAACAAGCCAATGCATCATGTATTTGATTTTGTCATCTTCAAACCTTTGTTGTTTGTTTCCCATTTGGAAATTTTGGAATCTGTCATCTACAGACTTTTGTTTCCCATTTGACAATTTGAAGTCTGTCATCTACAATATTTTATCCATCTTCATAGTAGTGTATCAGAGTCTGCCATAGACATACTTTTGTCCATATTCAGAGTTTTGTTTTAGAGTCTTCCATCTACAGACTTTTGTTGTCGAAAATTGAATAATGACAACCTTTATTAATATTTCCCCCTTTGTCAGTTGAAAGGTGAGAAGATATGGGTTTTCATGCTCGCTTGTTTTTATTTCACGCTCACTTGATTATATGCCAATTTTAGGGTGTCGTGCACAACCGATCATGCACCCCAAAAATGTGTTTTTACAATGATTGATGGACACTATGTTCAACAATTTCCATTAAGAGATTAAAAAAATAGGAGGGTGTCGGGTTCAATCGAAAATGCACCCAATTACAAATTTAACTTAACTTTATTTCAAAAATATAAGTAAACTTACAAAAGGACTATTTCAAGGATATTGTTCAACTAATGTTTGATTTCAAAGTTGATTTGATCTTCAAATTTGAATACTTGTTGCTCCTTTGATTGTGTACCATAATTCCGTTTAATTTGTGGACGAGTGTTGATGTTGTGGCAACTTGAATTATGTGGAGTGCTTGTTTCTCAAATTAAATGTGTCAAAAACTAGAGACATATTACTATCTTCAAGCATATGTAAGTATCATGTGACAAACATAACACAATCACCATCACACATTTAAACTCAAACTACACCTAAAATCCCCTTATTCAAATTTCCGGTGAATCTAAGTTACAAGCATTATCAAAACACAAGCTTTAAACCTCATTCAAATTTCATGACAAATCAAGGATATATCCATCACCAAAATATAAAAAACTTTGATAGAGTTAGAGTTTCAAGTTTGTCTTTACAATGAATTTCACTTTCAAAAACTTACAAAGATTTTATAACCTTTTTACAAATGGATTAAAAAATCACCTTGCTCTTTTTAAAACCAAATCGAATTCTATGTCACCCTTCCTTGCAACTTATTTCTGAATTGGCTTTCGATTCTTTAGGAATCAAATCCTCTTGGAAACCCATAATTTGCTTCAATGGTGAATGTGCAATATTGCGCAATGCAGAACGATGTTAATCCCTCATATTTCAATAAACAAAGACACTCCCCATATTACACCATACGAAGATTTGGTTTGGCATCAATCCCCTTAACGCATCAATGACAATTTTCTCTAAATCAGATCCACAGATCCACAGACCAATTCTCTCAATATGCCTTAAAATCTCTTTCACATGAATTACACATTCCTGGATTTACTAACAGCTTGCAATCACACAATTTTCAACCTTCCTGCACTCATATTCCACAACATGAATTATACACAATTTCCAGATTACACAACCATATGCCCACAGTTAGTTTCCCATTATTCTCATGAAGAGACATTCATCACAATGTTACACATAGACATAGATGTTCACAAAATTACTAAAAGCATTTAAATATATTTCAATAAACAAATTCTATTACACAAAGTTTTTTTTTGTCCTGCCCTGGCCTTTTTCTCCTTTCCCACACTAGCTCTCATACCAAATGAAGAAACATGTATGGGCAAAATATGATGGAAAAGGAAAAAACCTTAATCAATTATATTCACACAAATAGTATCATTATATAGTACAAAGAAGAATGCCATCTCATGGAGAGATTTGCTTTAGATTCTAATACCTTTGCATGGTGACTAGGCTAGGTAATCTTATCCAAAATCCTTTAGTCATCATTTAGGACAAATGACTAATATTCTAAATAACAAATACAAATAAATGTGACAATATTATCTTTGTGATTGTTAGGTTAAGCCATAAGACTAACATTGACTACAACACATTAGTGGCACCCCTATAATCAATATAAACACATTAGTAGCATCATAAAGCAAACTAATCACAACTTATTAGAAGCTAAAGTATACATAAATGGACTATTAATTAGGAACTAGTTTAAGTGTCTTCACCATAGCAACTAGTTTAAGTGTCTTCACCATAGTGCACACTAGGAGGATGCCCTATAGTGTTGAGTAAGAATTTGGGTTAAATGAATGTATACCATGATGATACTAGGGATTTTTAGGCTTACAGAATAAAGTAAAAAAATTTATAAGTAGCTGCATTGCAATACTTCACCATTGTTTTTTTTAACTATTTTTAAAGTCAACAATTTATAGGTCAGTAGTGATTGGATGATTTCTAAAACATGCATATGCAACAAGCAGAAAATACAAATTGGAACACACACTTTGTAACAAGTGGTCTAGAATAATTGTTGTGACAACTCTATTGATGCCATCCTATTATTTTTCTCCATGGTTCTATGAGGGCATAATCACTCCTCAACACAGATTTAACTTTTTTTTATAATCTTCATTATGTAGGTAGGTACATTTTGGGGATGTCAATTATAGGTTAGTGATATTTTAAATTGTTGTAGCTTTTAAATAAAGAAAAATAAATTAATTTAGGTCAAAATGTCATAAATAAAGTGCATACATGCATGTAAAAAAAAAAATAGTTTTAAAATAAGAGTTGTGAGAATAATGAGAACAAGCTACAGTAAATAGGCAAAAATCCTACCAATGAAAATTTGTCACATAAGACCAAACAGGACTATAGTGTAGTTTTAAATAAGAGTTGTGAGAATAATGAGAACATGCTACAGTGAATAGGAAAAAGGGGTCTGCAACTAGGGTTTGGAATGGCTCCTCGATGCCTGCTTTAGGTTCCCGTTGAATCATGTTTTCACGTACTCTCTCGAACTTTTAGGATCTTGAAGTGGTGTACTACAAAAGTATTAAACTGTTTAGCGTTTTTTCGATGGGCCTTCGAGAGTTTTAATGTTTCTTTCTATTGGTCTCTGTTTTGTGCTTTGCGGTCTTTGCTACAGGCTCGGTGGTCTCTGCTATGGGCTTTGCGGTCTTTCGAGAAGGATCTTGGAAGAATGTTTTCCATCTGTTTCTGTGATACTCACCTATGCCTTTCACGGGTCCTATGTTAAATGTTTGGTGACTTTCCTGATACTTTGGTTTCGACAACCGCTTTCTTTATTGACAAGGTGCAGAATCTGAGGGATTGCAACTCCATGACAACACGATTTCACCTTTGTGACTGGCCCAGGTACTTTTCTTGTTGGCACTAGCCTTCTTGTCTCTGTATTTTATTTTTCTCGGGAATTAGTTTATGGGTTGCTGCTTTGGCTGCCACCCACATGGAGTCTGCCCTTTGACAAAGAGGGCTTAGTACTAACCATGTAAAACAAGTGGGAATTAGGCGGGGGGGAGGGTTTCTCTACTTTACTATCTCTTTCTTGTTGGTATGTTCTTGGTTATCTGTTGGTCTCTTCGGGTTTGTAGCGAACTGTTGGCCTATTCACTAGCTTGTAGGGTTAGGGTTTCTTTCACCTTCTTAGCCTTTCCCTTTGTGGTTTATTGTGGTTTCTTGGGGGTTATCCGTGGTCTCATGGCCACTATTGGTTTCTTCTCAAACAACATGGGGACCTCTGGTCCCTATCTATCTTCTTGTCTCCCAGGGGGACTAGACCGTCCTCCCAGGTTTTCACACTCTCGTTGGAAAACTAAAGTCCTGAAATCTCTTGATTCTAAGTGCTTATATGTACTAGGTAGGGATGTGATGTTGGATAAGGTATCTAAGCTCTGTCATAGGGTACTTATAAGATGTCTAGAATATTGTTCCATGAATAAGGAGGAATGGGTGGCGTGGGCTGCCACCCACTGGAAACCCATTCTCAACTATGTTTCTACCATTAGTCTGTTGGCCAACAGATGGTCGGTATTTATCTTTATTGAAGATGCACTCCTATGCTGGAATTTTGGTCATGGCTAGATTCAAGGGCCTTGACTTTGTTTTCTCCATTATGAATTTCTATGGGCCCTACTCTAACAGAACCTTCTTCTGGGACAATGTATTGGTTGGGGGAATTTTTTACTACCCTAACCTCATTTTAGTAGGGGAATTAAACTTTACCCTCTATGATGCCGAAATTTGGGGTAATAAAGCTCACATTGATCACATGGTACACTACTTTTCTCATCTCTTGATCTCTACTAATATAGCGGACTTGCCCCCCCACATTCCTGGTCCTACTTGGAGAAATGGCCGTGTGGGACTTGATGGAGTTAGTAAGACACTTGATAGATTCATGGCCTCACTCCATCTCCTTCCTGCATTGAATCATTACAAATCCTGGATCTAACCTTCGGAGATCTCTGATCACTATCATGTTTGCTTGGAGTGGAACTTTGTGCCTACATGTCATCGTTATCTGTTCAAATTCAATAGGGTCTGGCTTCTGGAAAATGATTTTAGTGATATTGTTAACACCTCCTGGGTATCCCAAGTTCACTCTTCATTAGACCCTATGTCAACTCTCACCTTCAAACTTAAGAGACTCAAAGGATCGGTAAAGGAATGGGAAAAAAGGATGGTCCTAGCTAAGGCCAAAGAGACTAAATAAATTGACTTAGCCATCCATGATCTTCTCATTGGCTGGATCTCTGGCATACTGACTAATGATGGGCTTCTCAACTCTCATGGTTGAAGTCTAGGAAGGAGTCTTTATTGGCCTATCAGGTCCTTACTTGGAAACTCAAAAGTAGAATTGATTGGATCAATGAGGGTGATGCAAATACCTAATTCTTCCACTCCTATGCATCAGCCATAAGAAACTCTAAATTTATTTGGTCCCTACAGAACCAGACTGGTGAATTGATTGAGGATGAAACCCAACTCAAGTGATTGGGTGGACAACACTTTACTGATTTGTTTAAGGATGACGGTTGCACTAATATTGAGGATCAACTTAAATTCATTAGACTCTTCTCTACTTTTGTCCGAGAGGAAGAAAGAGATTGTTTTTGGGTTGATTTTACTCTCTCTGAAATTGAATGTGTCCTTAAGGGCTTCAAAAAAGACAAAATCCCTGGCCCTGATGGTTGGCCTATAGAGTTCTTCCTTCATTTTTTTGAACTGGTTGGTGTTGATATTCTTAGGGTTGTGGATTGGTCTTGGTTAGAAGGCAGGGTCTCGGGTTCCATAAATGCCACTTTTATCACTCTCATACCTATATGTGATAAGCCTCTATCTTTTGCAAACTTCAAGCCTATATCACTTTGCTACTTGATTTATAAGACCATCTCCAAATTAGCAGCCATCAAATTGAAGCCCTTCTTGGACAAAGCCATATCCACAAACCAATTTGGATTCCTTCATAACAGATAGATTATTGAGCTTGTTTGCATCACATAGGAAGTATTACACTCCATCAAACTGAAAAAGAAGAAGGTATTGGTTCTCAAGTTAGACCTGGTTAAAGCTTTTGATCATGTTAACTGGACATTTCTCAGATTAGTGCTCGTACAGATTGGTGTGCCGGTTGATGGTGTCAATTGGATTATGGGTTGTGTGGAATATTCTAATTTTGTTGTCTTAGTCAATGGGACATCTTCCAACTTTTTTCTTGTCTCGAGGGGCATCAGGAAGGGATGCCCCCTCTCTCCTCTCCTCTACATTATGATTATTGAAAGTCTGAGTTTACTCATTTCCAATGCTCAACAAAGGGGGGTTATTGCTCGGATTAAGGTTTCATCAAGCATGAATCTTACTCACCTGCTATTTGTAGAGGATACCATTTTGTTTCGGTTGGGGACATTGGATGAATGGAAGTATTATAAATAAATCTTAGACCTTTTTTGTTCTGTTATGGGCATGAAAATCATTGTTGAGAAGTCATCATTTCTGTATAATGAGGTGGACAATGTTACAGAAGCCGGGATATTCTCCTTGCTGCCTTTTAAAATGGTTCCCTTGGCTGTTGGTTTCAAGTATCTGGGCTACTATCTCAAACCTCTGGGTTATGTTGTCAATGATTAGCGTTGGTTTATCAAAAAGTTTGAAAATAGGATTAGCAATTGGACTTACAGGTTGTTATCTCTTGGAGGCAGGCTAATCCTGGTCAAATCAGTTCTTTTGTGGATGGTCATATATTGTCTTACCTTAGCTCGAATGCACAGATCTATTTTGAACTGTCTGAGGTGCTCCATATTCAATTTTCTCTAGGGAAACGAGAGTGGGTGGAATATCAAGAACTTGGACTGGTTTAGCTTAGCACTCATATTGAAAAGTTTTTGGATGGTGTTGAATGGTGAGGGCATTTGGTCACACATTATCAAGCATAAATATCTAAAAAATAGGCCAATAGATTAATGGTTTCGCCTTCAATATTTTACCGTCCAAGGTGCTTCCCACATATGGAATGGTTTCACTAGGTCTATTTCCTGGATCACCAAGTGTTTGGACTGGAAGGTCAGGAATGGAAGAAGCATTAGAATTGGTGTGGATCATGTAGCGGGCTTAAAATCGGATTATGTTCTTCCTAAGGAGCTTAGAAACTATCTATAAGACTAAGGTATAACTTCACTCTCACATTCCCGCAACTTGGGAATAGGTTCTTCCTCACAATCTTACTGGCTTTCTAATGATGATCTAGATTTGGGGGGCTCTTGGAAGGAGATATGGACCAACTATATAAATGGTTTATCACATGGTTGTATCAGTCTTGTTGAAGGACGTATGGACTCTCTGCTTTGGTTGTACAACAAAAATACTTGAAAGGTCAGTGCTAAACTGGATTATGAACTCATTTCTTCGAGTTTACTCTCAAACTGACCTATTAGGTCTATCATACTCATTTGGAAATGCAATATCCCTCTGAAGGTGATCTATTTCAAATAGTTATGTTTGTCAAACTACATTAATACTTGGGATAATTTAGTCAAAAAGGGATGGATAGGACCCAATCGTTGTAGCATGTGGCATTGTGATGTTGAGTTAGTTAATAATCTCTTCATTGATTGTTGTTTTACTCGAAATGTTATCAACTGTCTTAGCAGTATACTTCACATGTTTATTGATTGGAATGAGTCTTCCTATGTGGAAAATCTGGAAAAATGGTTTTGTAGTGAAAAGAAGTTAACCCACCTTCCACTCCTCATGGCCTAGCAATTATGGCTCACCAGAAACAGAGTCATTTTTTACTATCACAAGTCAGACAAAAACTTCATTTGTCATAATATTTTGGATCAACTTCAGTTATTTCCTATGAATGTCCATTCGAAGTACAAAAGGATAATTATTGATCAGGCACCTGTATATGAGTACCCAACTGGATTCTTCGATGGGGCTTCAACAAATATGATCGAGGGTATTGGGGTACAATTACTCATCAATCAGGATCATTACTTCTGCATAAAAATGGGTTGTGGTCAGAGCACTAATACAAGATCTAAACTTCTGGCACTATGGGTCTTGCTTGTTATTTCAAACAAAATTGGACTGCCTTTTCTTCTTGTATGAGGTGACTCCACAACCATTATTAACTGGATCAATGGGAGGGTTGCTCTCTATGCTGTCAATATTGATGGTTGGTGTCAAAATATCAGGGCATTGGAATCTTCCTTTCTCCATCTCGATTTCCTTCATGTGTACAGAGAATTCAATGTGAAGGAAAATGGCTTATCCAAGGAGGCACTTTCAATGGCCTCTGACCTTCTTCTTTATTATGAATTCACTGATGGTGAATGTATTGGGAATGGTTCGATTCAGCTATATTAGCTTTGTACTAGCCTACTCATTTTAGCACATCTTTGATGTTTTTAATAACTATGGAAGGATTGTTAGATACATCCTCTTGGATGTCAGAGGTGGACTTGTTCCTCTCTTTCTTTCTGCTTGGCATTCCCATGCATGCCTTCATCATGTACCCATACCCCGATTATCATGCGGAATTGAAAATTTCTTAAAGAACCTTTGTTCTTCTTTGAATCACCAGGCATGGTTGTGAAAACACTTTTCAATCATTCATGCTCTCATACCACACTGTCACATCCCCTCCTGTCCACTAGAGAGAGAACGCGACCATTTATGCTACCTAATTGATGTAAGAGCATCAATCCTGAAGTTCACTCTATTCAAGTCTGTGTATAAATTCTCAGACTTCCCAATAGCAGAGAAACTGATCCTGTCATTGATCAATTTGACGATCTACGAAAAAAAGATCTTAGAGGAGATCGAACGGGGGAGAAAAATCAAGAAGGAAATCGACGGTCAAAATCTGTTTCGCATCTGGAAATAGATCAATAGCTGAGAATCAACCCGCAAGAATAAATGGTGTGGAAAGCTTGAGTTTGTGGAATCGGGGAAATATGGAAGTTGCGATTCTGATCCTGCATCCTGCATGCGGAATAGAACGTTGTGGAAATAATTAGTTGCGGAAATAGAGATTGTGAAGCCGCATCCCGCATCCCGCAAGTTGCGGAAGGAAATATGCGGAGAACATAATTTACAGAAGGTCGTTTTTGCATCCCGCAAGTTACGAAAGGAAGATTTCTGTTTGGAAATTTGACCTGTTAACAGAAGTCTTGGACATATTTGGCCATTCAAGCCATCACCAATCCGAGCAATCTAAGCCCTCATAAAACATAAACCATAAAAGCATTTATAGATGCTTAGATCAATCTACAATGGAAACAATACACATTCATTCAATGCATTCATGTTGTTTATAACTCATAAAACAAGAAACATTCATCATATTCAAGTATTCCACATGTTCATGAATAATTTACAAAGCAAATACATTGCAGGGGTTTAATGCACAAGAATACTTATCTTAAGAAGAAACTTTCCCGCAACTAGCTATGTCGCTGCAGAGTTCCACCCAACCATAGGCCAGTGTGCTCCTTAATCTCTTAGCATCACTGCCACCCCTGAGCTGGGCATGATTTCCACAAGGAACTAGGGGACACAGACTTACACAAAACAAGACTATACACCCGCAGTCATCCCAATAACAGATGGGTTCTTGGACTTACTTATCCAAGCCAACACAAGGATGCACTACACAGCAAAAGACAAGTTCTTGGTATGGACAAAACATCCTGGGGACCCAAAATCAAATATGGAAAATGGGGAAAACAACCCAAGTGACCTAAATCATTCAGAAAATGTTGGATGGCCTTCCAAAGACAAAACGACCTCTATTCACACCCAAATCATTTAGACCAAACGAAGAAGGCCTACACAACAATTACAGGTTCTGTGATTGAAGGAAAACATCATGGAAGCCAAAACAACAATGGAAATCGGGGAACAACAACCCTATGACCAAAATCTACTTCACAGAGTGTTTAATAGCTTCATGTGGGTGAAGACGGCTCAACAACCACTTCGAAATCGTGGTTCCCTCTTCAATCTACTGGGCATTGCCAAAACGATTCTCCAGCCATGGAAGAATGAAACAAAGGAAAAATCATGCAAGGGAAAAAAAAGGATGGAGGACTGAGAAGAGGAACAACCAACAGCCTGAGTGCCCCCCGTGAATGAAGGATGGATGATCAAAAACATCTTGCCACTCCCCAAAACGTGAGGGAAGATAAAATGTGAATGCATGAGGGAATGTGCATACGTTTTTGGGTGTTTTCTTGCCCATGAAGTCAAAACACGTTTTTCAAAAATGGGTACTCTGCCCAATTCGAATTTTTGCCCATACTCTTCTCATTCCCATGCAATAACTACCTCAACCAAATTCTGGCAAAAATAAATGATTGGGGAAAAAGACAAGGAATGGGCAGTTGACAGCTTAGGGTTTTTCCCCTTGGACATTTGGCTTTTCCCCATAGGCTCAAGGTTTGAATGTTCCCCCCCTATTCCTTGTGAAATCATGCCCCCATCTCTTTAACGTTGTGACGCATAACTAGTTGTGGTATTTTTTATTAATCTGCATTTTACATGATGTCTCAAAACACATTGTTCCTAGCTAGCACATAAACCATCAGCATCGATTTTAATCGTCAACACATAAAACTCTAAACCTATGGTGGGGCCTTTTCCTTGAGCTCCACACCATGATTTAATACAATATTTACATCATATGCAATTTAGTACCATGGGGTTAAAACCGGGGTGTTATAGCCTCCTTGGATAAGCCATACTGGGTTTACTTGCATTCTCAGTGCCATGGTGGAATCGGATGGAGTTATGTTGATGTCCTATGTTTTTTGGTTTGTATCTCTTCTTGAGGGCTGATCTCATATTCTCTCTTTGTTACTAGATGATTTGTAATGAGGTCGTAGGGATGAGTATTGAGTATCTAGTTGTTGGAAATGTTCTTTGTGAAGTCCCTCTTGTGTTGTAAGTAGGTTACCTTTGATTCTAATGAATACCAAAGAACTCATATTTTTCTCTGGGAAAAAAAAAGAAGTTCTAGCCAATGAAAATTTGTCACCCAAGGCCCAAACAAAACATTAAAGTGTCATCAAATGATACAATGTTAAAGGAAAAAAGAAATAAAATTAATGTAATAAATAGGTCACCTAGGTTCTTCAAGATCATTTGGTTTTAAGATGGCTAAAGAAATATACATTCACCAATGCAATGTTCATATATACATTGGTGAATATACAAATGGGCACATATTACCATGTAAATCATCTCAAAAAATAATACAAAATGGGCACATATTACGTATTACATTCATTTCTCATTTTCAAAAAATAATATAAAATGTCATCTCAAATCTATTGCCAGGCTATGTGAAAATCCATAACCTAAGGGAGAGAATATACTAAGAGGGTGACCTTCCTAGTAATATTGGACAACCTCAAAGAATGATAAATATTATAGGCCCATTCCCCTTCTTATTGAGCATATTTTCAATAGCATAAATATATTTCAAGGAATCATTATTTCCACGTAATGAGGATTTGGGCTAAATAATTCCCATGTGTTTAGGGTGTTTCCTTATGGGCATGCCTCCATGAATTAAAGGGCAAGTGAAAAAAACATTTTGGGTTCTTGATACAATTTATACATGGAATTTCTATAAAGGAATTAAATACAAATATACATGATAAATCCATATATTTGATTAAAATAACAATTGGTGTTTATACATGATGTAGAACTCTATATGTGTATATGTTTTATTTTTTTTTGGACATATAGTATTCGATGAGATGTATTAATCCTATTGTATTGAAAATAAAATTTCCACTCTGTAATGTTTTTATATAGTTATATTTTTGTTTATTTTTTTTAAAATAATTATTGATGTTTCTATTGGTTGAAAGGAATGATGTCATTCTAGAAATTTGTTGCCCACCCCCCGACGATTGGGTAATGTAAGGTTTCGACCATTGTTAATTAATTGCTCTGTGAGTTGCAGACCTGGAATTTGAAGGTTTCTAGGACGGATTCCATGATATATTTGACAGATAGCCTCAGAACATCATACTATTTCAATAACCCAAGGGGAAGCAGAGCTTGTTGCAGATCACCTATACTGCAGTCCATGTCGTGCATGCACGAAACGTGGTAAGCAACATGGCTCTTATGTTGGGCGAGCTTGTGAGTGACGACGATAGCCTTGTAGAGGTGGCGATCCACTCAATAAAAGGTGTAAGTGTTGGAACTCAATACATGGGTGGATACACTTTCTTAGTGATAGTTGATACAAGACTCTATTGTCATTTTCTACTGTCGCACCAATGAGTAGATTGTTCATATTTTTATAAATGCTTTATCAAAATCTAAGTTTGTAAAACTTTAGGGTATGCTTAAGCTTCAAGACACTACAATTTTTTGGGGGGAATGTAATGTAATTTCAACTCCTAAATCTCCAAATCATTGTGTTGATGGGGGGGTGTTGGAACAAAAAAATATGTTAGTTCATCACATCTCTAGATTTTCTGAAGATTTATAGTCAATTGGTGATGGTCAACTAGAAGAGTCGACTAATGGGTCGATTGTGTGGTCGACTAATGTGTTGACTAGGCTCTCGACTAGTTGGACCGGCCAACCAATGAACTAGGTGACAAATCGATCGATTGATTAGGCCATTGGACATAATCATCAACTATGTTGTGATTTTCAAGGAAATCGTTATGTGCAATGACCCAAATATGTGGCCATGATCTTCCTCACTTCAAGGGAGTTGGTTACATATTGGGGCTAGAAAAGAATGATCACCTTTGTGTGAAGTGTGATGTATGAAATGTGATAAATTGTGAAAAGTGAACAATGAATTTCACTGTATTGTTATTCTATGCTTGAGTGTTTAAACGATGTCTTTATACACCACCTCTTCTTGGAACTTCTTAGACTTGTTGATTTATATTATGTCTAATCTCTTGATTTTTCTTCATTAATCTTAAGTGTTTTTTATATCAATTGTGTGATTTGCATTACATGAGATACTGTGGTTTTACAAGTAGAGAACATGTGCAACATTGATGAATAAATTTGAAGTCGGTATCAAAAGGGGGTTCGACACTCATACCATTAATCCAAAGGGGGATACGGTATGTACACTTCTCAACCACCTTTAGGATATTGGAGTTTGAACTGGATAGGAGGGAGAGTAGTTCTATTAACTCAACCTTGTTGAAAAAGAGGCAATTAAGGAATACACCCATTAATCAAGGATCTGATTCAGGGTTCTTTAGGATTTTTTGCTCCAATTAAAGTATAAATAGAGACTTAGAGGATATAGTGAGGGTAGACAATTTATTATTTCACTTTTCATATGTTGTTGATTGTGCTATAAAGGCAAAGTTCTATCTTCTTGTACTTAGGATTTTGATAGCACCCTAAAAGAAAACAATGCTATGTTTCAAAAATAATGCCTAATGCAACTAGATTGGTGTGTGTTATTTGGATGCCTAGCCTAATCAATCCTACCAACTTAAAATGTTGTTTTGTGACCTCCTATGGAGTATTTTAGTTGGTTAGCATTTAACATGGTTTATTTTATGGGTTTTGATTGAATTCAGGTGTGTAAGGGAGGTATTTCACAATTCCCTTCCTTTCTGATTCACCAAGCTCATATGAAACGTGAGGTGAAGAGCATGCTAGGATTAAAATATTCCTTAGGTCCCTTAGTTTGTGAAAGTGGGAAATCACATGTGAAGTAAGCAAATTGTATTGTTTTCAATTAACTAAAGTGCTCTAAACAACTTAAAATGGAAATTTTAACTTGAGCTCTAAAGATGCTAAAGGTGCTTGCAAAAAGAAACAAATGTTAAGTGTGCAATGAAGGTATTTCACACTTCACTCTCATTTATGATTCATGAATATCGTATGAAATGTGACATGAAGAGCATTCATTGGGAGAGGAGAGACTTTAGGTCCTTGTTTTTGTGCAAAACGTAGATTTTACACTACATTAACTAAAGATGTTAAGGAAGCAAAGAAATATGAGAACTGTTGAATACTAGTGACAACAATGAGGCATGTTGAAAGCCTCAAGGTTGGTTACCTAAGTATATCTCAAGGGATGAACCCTTTACTTCCTAATATTAGTCTATGTGAGCTAATTACTGATGAAATAAGTAATTATTGAAAATTAAATTAGTTCTAGTTCATTGGTGAGCAACAATGGGGTTGTAATATTGTTCTGAAACTGATAAAAAGAAAAAAAAGAACACCAACACGTAAATCAAATTAACATAGGCGTTGTTGCGCAGTGGAAAGGCTCACTGGTATGTTGTCGCATGGTTACAATGTAAAAAGGTCCTGTTGTTAAGAGATAGACACCTATGTGGGAGGGGGTCTATTTAATTCCGTGGATAACGCGATTGTCAAAGTTTCATTTGTGTTGTCAGCATAGTCGAGACGTTGGGATACGTGTGTATGATAAAATGGATAAAACGACCGAATGGTGGCCGAATTTATGGTTGAATGGGAACGACCCCTTTACCTGCAAGACAACAAACACCAGAAATTAACTACTCAACAAATAACAACCTAGATAAAGAGAAATGAGCAAAAGGATAGTGGAGTTTCCATAAATATCGTTGTGTGCACAAGAGTGAATCCTTCCCACTTTGGGTGAGGGGAAAGGACCTGTAGGTTGCAAGAAGGTCTCAATATTTGGTACTCCTTTATAGGTGGGGAGTTCTCCAAGTGTTCCTGCAAATTGTTGTTAGTGAAATTAACTAAAAATAAAGAAAATAATAACAAAAATTAAACAAAGCATAAGGGGGGAGAAAATACAAACTACAACAACCAATAGGTTCCAAACCACTTTTATATTTCCCAATGGTCAAGCATGTACAACACCTTGGATATGTGAGCTCCAAATAGAGGCAAACTATCTCATTAAGGGAGGCATTTCTTGTCCACACTAGATGTCAAATGGCTAAAGAACTAGTGAGAAGAACACTTGCCCCTTTGAGGAAGGAGGCAAGAGAGCTTGGTGAATTCTTAACAAATGGTGAAGATGTGAGCTATAAGGGAGATCAAGCACATCTCTAACAACATAACCTTGCTCTTCTGTATTCCTACAATAAGCATGCCCATGGATTTCTTTTATAGGCCAAGAGGTGGCCAATAAATAACTAGATCTAATGTGAACCCCTTGATTTGATGATCTAGCTCTCAAGTACAAAAAGGAGGTCATTAATTCAACCAAGTGTGTGAAGATCCAAATTCAAATTATTTGGAGGTAATGTAGCTTTCACGAGTCTTTAATGTGTCATTGATCAGTGAGACCCCACTATTTCTGGCAGTCATGTGGGTATCAAAGGAATCTCCATGTTGTAGCGTGCCAATTGTGCCAGTGACGTGTCTTGTAGTGTGTATTGGCAGTGACCAAACCACGTGGGTGTACCTTTTGACTTTTATTGGGCATTTATGGACTCATGTTACTTCTTGGATCTAGTGATAAAGTCTTTGGTTGGATGCATGCTATATATGTTGAGGACGATTTACCATGCAAATTGCGAAAATGTTCCATTTGTGTGAGATTTCGGCGATAACAGGTCTCCACTGTTATTTACTGTGATAATTAGGGTGTTATTTTTGTTGTTGATAGTATTGTTGCCCATAGCAAAATGAAGCATGTTGTCATTTATGTTAATTATTTGAGACAATTGGTATAGGAGAATGTTATCTCACTTCTCTATTGCAGAACAAATGATTAGGTTGTTGATATCTTTATGAAGCCTTTACTAGAAGCTAAGTTTGTCAAACTTTGGGTTATGATCATGCTTCAGGAAGCTGCAATTATGGGGGGGTGTTTAGAGCAAGTAATTTCACTTCCCGAATCTCCATAGCATTGTGTTGATATGGGGGGGGGGGGGGGTGTTTAGAGCAAGTAATTTCACCTCCTGAATCTCCATAGCATTGTGTTGATGGGGGATGTTGAAACCTAAATTATTGATGGTTCATCATACCTTTGGATCTTTTGGAGACAAATAGTTGTTAGACGGCATGCGACTAGCAGAGCAGTGAACAGTGAGTCTCAACTAAGCAAGTAGACAGAACGATTGAACAATTGGTTAGACAACTGACTAAACTTTGGGATGTTGCATACCTCACGGAATCAGTTAGGACCAGTGACCCATATTTGTGAACCAAATACCCCTTACTTCCAGGAAGTTGGTTAGATTTTGAAAGTATAAAAAGGAGACCCTTTGGGTTTTTAACAACAATGATTTGAGATGTATTTCATGCTCATTATGCATTGTGATGTTCTGATCATGGTGTGTTGTGCTTAAGTGTTGTAATGGTGTATTTATAAATCACATTTCTTCTTGGAATATTTTCCTCTTTTTGTGATTTTCTTTAATGTTCGATAGTTCAAGGTTAAGAGGTTCTCAACATAGTTTAAGTGAAAGAGTTTTGCCATATGCTATTTAGGTATATGCTTTCATGGAATTGCAATTATGCATAAAAGGATAAATTAGAGTTGAAATTTCAACATAACTCAAACACAAGTAAGGCATATGTGTGTGTGCATTCTAATTCCCTATCAAGGATAATTTTAGGGGCAAAATTTAGCCCATAGGCTATTTTCCCATGTTTTTCTCCAAAAAAAAATTCACCAATTTGCATTTTTTGAAGCCCTATTTCGCCCAATTTTGATGGGGTGAAATGTTTACACCCTAAAAATCACCAAATTATTATATAAACGATATCAAATCATTAGAAATTGAATTTGTTTTATAAAAACACCGCCAAATATTTTATAGTTGACGTTTTAAGAATTGGTAAGATTCGCCAACATTTTTACCCTTTTATATAAGTATGGTTCCTTAAAATCATCCATGTTCCCTGTAATGTATGTTTAGAACTAAATCAACATACAAACACTATAGTCATTGTATCAACATTTTCCTTTAATAATTTGAAACACAAATAATTTTTTTTGTAGAATTTTAAGTTTGATTGAATTGTGAATACATTATGAAACAATGATTAGGATGAGTTCATGCAACGATCCAATTACTCCATACACAATCGATACAAAACACATAAAACTTCCAAACTATAGCTTCATATATCTAGCAGTGCAACATATTAATTATAATTATGGAATAATTGAACATTCTACTAGAATGTATATTCAATCCAATTAATTGTGGTGTACATATCATAGTGATGGACTCAATTGAAATTGATTTTCCACTTAAATCTCTTTAATGGAGTGAGAAATAAGGCTTAATCCTATATGTGTTGCTTGCTTGTAGGTATATTTAATCACCATTTGAATGATAATGCTCAATCCTACATGCTTTGGTAGCTTACAGGCCTATTTTATCACCATTTGAATTTTATAAATCCTTGACCCATACACATTATTAGAAATTTTCTTGTAAAATGTTGAAATAATGAAAGGTATAATGCTATTTTCTAAATCTTTGTTTGGAAGCTAAACTATTATATTTGCCAAATTCATATATATATATATAGATAGATAGATAGATAGATCCACTATGGGTTGCTTAACAATCCATCCTTAAATGGATTAAACCTAACATAGCATATGTGTGACCCATAAACCTTTAGTTGAAGGCTTTCAAAACCATATCCTTGTTTACCATGTCTTTGCATCGATATTATTTTTCAACCTCCTCGTTCTTAGAATAATGGGTGGCATCTTCCTTCTTGTTGTAGTGAACTATCGCAACTAGTAAGTAAGGGGGTTGGAGGGAATGCCCCAATTATTAATAGGTTTGATGGTTGAATAACCATAATATTTGGCATCCTTTATTTTTCTTTCAATTTCTTGCTTTAACCAAACTCCATGACAAATATCCTCTTTGTGGTGACACACCATCATTGAAATAAACAACGTTTTTAGCTTAATGAGGTGGCAATTTTGTTGCATGATTTCAGTCATCTTCTACATTCACATACTTCCCTTTTTTTGTAATGGTGCAGAGGCATTACATTTCCAGTGGATTTCTTGATCTTACCATAAGTCACTGTGAAAGCATTACAACAATACAAAGATAATTGAGATGGACAAGTCAAATGGGGATTATAAGGAAAAATGAATGAAGCAATTATCAATACGTAGCTGTATAGAGTAGTGCAAACCCTTAATAAATAAAATAAATTGGACATTGAATGCAAAGTAGAAAGGTATTCATTTTATACACAATATGATAAATTTAAAAAAAATCAACTTTATTTGATTCATGCAATTGCTCTATTTTTTTATTTGATTCAATTTTGTTTGATCGATGCACTTGCTTTACATTTTTTGAAACGATTTTGTGTGGATTGGTCTCATTTTCAACAAGTGCATTGGTTAAATTGAATAATGTGTAATGAATTTGAGTTTTAGAGAAATCTTGTCTTAGATTGTGATAAGTCCAAGGTTCCTATACATAATACATGGTTTTTTAATAAACATAATACATTTAAAGTTATTTTAATAAACATGATACATTATAAATACATGGTTTTTTAATAAACATAATACATTTAAAGTTATTTTAATAAACATGATACATTATAAATACATGTGAATCTTATTGTAATATTTTTTTTTCTCTTCAATCAAGTAGGTTGATGTACTATAAAGGAACAAAGGCACATGCATTGATACATGTACCTAATCCTTTTTCGCTAGTTAATATAAGGACAACTATATCACTAGGAGTTGGATGAAATTCTGACATATTCTATACTTTGAAACAAGTGGAAGATGGAGTCATTGGAGGTCACAACGTAGAAAGAAAAATTGTGCAAAATATATTATGCACACAAATTTGGTGGATATGAATTGTTTTTGGACTTTTGAGACAATAGCATTAGTTCTCACTTTTGATAAAGCATAATGGATCCATCATCAAGAAAACAAGAACCAACTTACAAACAAAAATAATAAAATGATGCAAAAGTTATTAACCAAGTTACTAAAAAACAATAAAATGATGTAAAAGTTATTAATGGAGTCTTAATAGAATTTAATATATAGATATAGGTGGAAAATATTATTATTATTCTTGTGTAGGTCTTTATTTGGGTGAGAGGTGTGGGGATTCTGTATGACCTGAAGGGACAAGTGAATATCATTTTTTCTTTAGACATGGGGATAGCCGTAAATACTCAAGTAGAGATTCAAACTTTATGAAAATGGCTCTAATGAGCTAACAAGAAAGTGATAAGAATTCTTATAGTCATAGAAGACTTTATGACCATTTTAAGATACCTTCAACATAAAAGCACTCCAAAAGAAATGTATCTCCAAAAAAACATGAAGTTATTTCTCCTCCTAATTTAGTCACTCGATCTTATTTTTCCATGTTCTTAGAGATTTGCACAGTGTAGCAGACAACCTAGAAAAAAGGGAAGTTCTTAAAACAATATAAATTAATTGAAAATGGGGGGCATATAAGTCACCTAGCTATCCCCTAATTTCCTAGCCTCTTCTCCCATCCTCACTTTTTAAATGGTGGACTCGTGTCATCCTTCTCATGAAGTAGAGAAGTGGGACTTCTCCTGCATGCCTCGTAGTACATACAATCTACTCTGCACTCATTGCAATTATATCAATGTTCATATCATGATGATCATACATGTGGGTGTTTAATCCTCTCGGTCCTTAGTTATCGTCAAATCCATTGCACCACCTTCACACTTTCGGTGATGGTCTCCACCCATATTCTAAAGAACCCTATCAAGCAAGATCTTCACCAAAGTGGGAATCAGACAACCACATTAGTGTAATTCACAATTGAAAGATCCTCTAGAGGAAGATCCTCCTTTCCCATGCAATAAGGAAAAAGAGTTCGCAGATGATTTTGATTTCTCTATAGAGAAAAAATACACACACACCTATTTTTTTCTTTGTTATCTAATTTCATTTTTTATTAAGTGCTTCCATTGAACACAAGTAAGCACAATTTTTTTATTTACTCTATTTTGTATTCTCAATGGACATAAATGTCATGCAACACTATAGAAGTAACGCTTCAACTAAAAGGCCACCAATGGGGGCACCTTTCTACCATAAAGTTACATATGTAACATACGATTTTTTCAAGCACAAAAGCACAAGTCATTGGAGAGACTTAAAACCCTAGTTAGGACAATAATAATACATTGCTTTCATTGGCTTACCCTATAAGCCATTGTTAACAAATTGTTTTTCACTATAAAGTATACAAGTTGGTTTTGTAGAAGCAATCACACCAGGGATGATTTTAAGGAACCATACTTATTTAAAAGTGTATACATGCTGGCGAATATTACCAATTCTTAAAACGTCAACCATAAACTGATTGGTGATATTTTTCAAAAAATATTTTAAGTTCCAAGGATTTGATATCGTTTATATAATAATTTGGCGATTTTTAGGGTGAAAAAAGTTTACCCCATCAAAATTGGGCGAAACAGGGCTTCAAAAATGCAAAATGGCGAATCTTTTTTGGGAGAAAAACATGGAAAAATAGCCCGCTGGGCTAAAATTCACCCCTAAAATTATCCCTGAATCACACACACATAAATATATACTAGTACAAAATATTGGCAGCAAGAAAATTGAATTCTATTAGTAGACACAAGTACAAAATATGGAGTTCACACCATTCATACAACGGAAGAAACTTATAAAATACATTTGGAAACAGAGTTGGCTAAACTTTAGATGATTTGCATCTTTATCGGCGAATGTGGTTGGAATCTGGCAACACGATTTGTTGCTGAAAAAGTGGTTTTCATGGTTAAAATTGCAACTTTTATTGCAAAAATAGATTCAAGGCCCTTGATTACCTTATGGGCACCCCGATTATGCAATTCCAACCATTTAAAACTGTCATTTCAATAATTTACACCATATTTTAATTGAAAAAAAAACCTAAATTCAAGTGTAAATTATCTAGAATTTAGCTTACTCTTTTGGGAAAAGTGTACCTTATAGTTTACTTTGATCAAAGTTACTGTTGCAAATGTTCAACGAGGGAAGAGCATGACTACGAGATATTGGAGATGATGGATCCTTACATGGCTGTGTTATTCTATTTGCTATGCATGTGGAGAGATACAAATTATTTACCTTACCAAAATAAATCATCAACTTCCGACCTTAGCTCAGTTGGTAGAGCGGAGGACTGTAGTTGGATACAAAATCCTGATGTCATCCTTAGGTCGCTGGTTCGAATCCGGCAGGTCGGACTCCAGTTTTTTGTAAACATAATATTTAAGCGTTTTTTACTGTTTTATTCTTTCTGTCTAACAGTGTAATCTCCTAAGTTTCCGCCGCATCTCCTGGATAAGTTTACTAAACGAAATACAAATGAATTATAATATATCGCTAGAACGCACATCAGCCCGTCTAGCTCAGTTGGTAGAGCGCAAGGCTCTTAACCTTGTGGTCGTGGGTTCGAGCCCCACGGTGGGCGGCCGCTAAACATAATATTTAAGCGTTTTTTACTGTTTTATTCTTTCTGTCTAACAGTGTAATCTCCTAAGTTTCCGCCGCATCTCCTGGATAAGTTTACTAAACGAAATACAAATGAATTATAATATATCGCTAGAACGCACATCAGCCCGTCTAGCTCAGTTGGTAGAGCGCAAGGCTCTTAACCTTGTGGTCGTGGGTTCGAGCCCCACGGTGGGCGGCCGCTATTTTATCTCCTGTTATGTTGCATTTTAGTCGCACAAAGGCATAAACCCAACCCTTCTATCGATCAAGGTGGATGTTAAACTATCCACCATGCCAGATGGTTTCAGCTAAACCGAACATTTTTATTTTTAACAAAACTCTTACAATCCTTCTTTTTCTTTTTCAACAAAATTCTTACAATCCATTCAATGTTTACCAAAATATCCTCAAAATTGACTAAAATTCCAAAGAGGCATCTTACTTGGACTAAACAAATAACCAACAAGTATTCAAACTCGGACAGATTAATAAAAAATACAAATAAAAGCTAATCATCTTCAGAGAACATAGTAAGACCTCGAATACAGAAGGTCTTGGTCCAAAAATTCTTCATAAAAGAGAAATCCTTCCATATCTCTCCCACAACACTTTTTGATAGAGAATTAGTTTGTTGGTTGAAAACACAATAAATATGGCTGAAAGTAATCTTCTCAAAGCACGGAATCAAGTTCTGCACATGCTCCTTCCAGTCATGCAACAAAAGAGACTGAATCGAGGATTGCCCATTTGCCCAATCCACAATAACCTTTGAATCTCCAACAATCCTAATGACTATGAAACCTCTTCTCTTCTCAAACCATAGAAGACCCCAAAGTGCAAGTAATTTTGTAAATGTATTGGAACATTTCCCAAGACTCATCTAGAAATTAACAACATGCTTCCTTTCAATAATCAAAACCATTCCTGCCCCACACATACCCTCTTTTTCAACTCCATCAAAATATCTCGTCACTAATACATCATTCAAAGAATGGCAAACAAAAACTTTGTGATTTTTCAAAGAAAGAACCTTGTTCCAATCTTTTAAAGTTGCAACTATATTTGCACAAGTTTGAGGAAGAAATAATTCAGTATTATGAAAAAGAGAACTATTTCTTTGTTTCCAAATTTCCCAAATAACAATTAAAGGAAGAGTTCTGAATTTTGTCTTTTTTCTAAGCCAATTAAACATTGAATTTTGAAAACTATCCATTCCCCAAAAATCATGAAAACATAAAATTTTGCTAATATCATTCCAAACTATTTTATAAATTGGACATGAACAAAAAAGATGTGTCATATGGATCAATATAGACTAAACCCAAATATATGTAGATATATAGACTAAACCCAAATATACCTAGATCATTGCTTGTCATTCACCGTCTTCACTGCCACTCTTTCGTCACCTCCTCCATCTACATACAACTACTAGGTCTACACATTAACCTAAATAAACTTCGTTAATACATTTTATTTAAAATCCTTCATGGCCTTCACCACCTCGTTCCTTGTCCTTCACCGCCATTGTTTCATCGCCTCCTCCATCTACATACAACTTCTAGGTCTACACATTCACCTAAATAAACTCTGTTGATAAATTTTATTTAAAAGCCATTCAAGCTCCCTTTCAATTCCTTAAGCCTCATGTTCCTCCAGAATGTAGGTTGCATTCTTTATCTCTATCTCCTAGATCTTATTATGCGCTTGTCCGCATAGATGATGGAGGATAAATGGACTAGTGCAATCTCCTTGCTGCACCGCTTCAGGTCAAGCACTCAACTACATTCTTTGCTACTTAGCTTGAAGCACTCGACCATACCTTAGCTTGGTGTAGACGGAGTGATGGGGTTCATAGGAGCATATTACAACACTCAATCATTTACAATGCCTTCTTGGATAGTCATGGGGTATGTTAGAGCCATTTTCAAGCAGCCAATCCCTCCTCCAGAATGCTCTATAGTAAGCATTTGACATTCATGTCGAGGCCAATGTTTTCCTTTTTCTATTATTTAGAGTCCTATTCGCTTGCCAATGGACCATATCGATGTCAAATTCTTGTAAGCAAACTACTGCATGTAGATTAGAGAATTATATATTCCTAAGGGCTTTTGCTTAGGCTCCATTCAAGTGTGGAGGCCGGGCTAGGCCAAGTCAGTTTCAAATTCCTCCTCTCTATAACCACAAATGCAATCGCCGTAGCAAAGTGGAAATGTGGCAGCCTACCAACCAATTGGCAGGTATCCACTGCCATGTAACACTTTTTTTAATATTGTTTTGCTTAATTGGCAAGTATCCACTGCCGTGCAACACTTATTTTAATATTGTTTTGCTCAACAATCAAATAAGTTTTAATATTGCTTTACTCAATTTACAGGTATCCACTGCCACACAACACTTTTTTTAATATTGTTTTGCTCAACAATCAAATAAGTTGATGAACTATAAAAGAACAAAGGCACATGCATTGATACATGTACCTAATCCTTAATACAGGGACAATTATATCACTGCGAGTTCGATGAAATTCTAACATATTCTATACTTTAAAAGAACTGGAATATGGAGTCATTGGTGGTCAATATGTAGAAAGAAAAATTGTGCAAAAGAGATTCAACAAACAAATTTGGTGGATTACTATTATTTATGATAAAAAATAACATTATCCAATTGTTTTTCGACTTTTGAGACAATATCAATATTTCTCACTTTTGATAATTCAAGCATAATGTATCCATCATCAAGAAAACAAGAACCGAGTTATCAAAAAAAAATGCAAAAGTTATTAACCAAGTTACCAAAAAATAATAAAATGATGCAAAAGTTAATAATAAGGATTTAATAGATTTTAATATAGATAGATGTAGGTGGAAAATATTATTAGTATTCATCCAAGGGGTGATAGGTGTGGGAGGGGTTCTATATGACTCTAAGGGACAAGTGAATATATTTTTTCTTTGGACATGGGGATAGCCACAAATAATCAAGTAGAGATTCAAACTTTATGAAAATGGCTTCAGTGAGCTAACAAGAACGAGATAAGAACTCTTACAGTATTTGAAGACTCTATGACCATCTTAAGATACCTTCAACAAAAAAGCACTCCAAGAGAAATGTATCTCCAAAAGAACATGAAGTTAATTCAACTCCTAGTTTAGTCATTGCTCTAGATCCTATGTTTCCATGTTCTTAGAGATCTGCACAGTGTAGTAGACAACCTAGAAAAAAGGAAACCTCCTAAAACAATATAAACTAATTGAAAATGGGGGGTATATAAGTCGCCTATCTATCCCCTAATTACTATCCTCTTCTCCCATCCTCACTTTTTAAATGGTGGACTCATGTCATCCTTCTCATGAAGCAGATAAGTGGGAATTCTCATGCATGCCTCATGGTACATACAATCTACTCCGCACTTGTTGCAATTATATCAATGTTCAGATCATGATGAATTAGAAATGTGGGTTTTTAATCCTCTCGATCCCTAGTTACCATCAAATGCATTGCACCACCTTCACACTTTTCGTGATGGTCTCCACCCATATTCTAAACAACTCTATCAAGCAAGATCTTCACCAAGTGGGAATTAGACAACCACACGAGTGCAATTCACAATTGAAAGAATGGGTTCAGGTTCAAGTCCAAACAGTCTTATCCCCTGTGTCACTCATTTATTTCTCATTATTATCTAGTTGTTACTGAAATCCTTCACGTGGATAGGTTATAAGTAACCTCCTATAGCTCTTGACTATGTTCTCTTGGCTCGAGTTCGGTGGTCTGAATCCTACCACAACCTCCCCTAGTCGACCTTGAACCTCCTACATTTTAGTGCCTCAACTAATCAAAATTATGTTAAAATCCCTCACATTGTAAACGCCATTCTTGCAGTCTATGTTCACCCAATTTCCAGAATCTTGGAGTAGTCACATTCGAATGTTATGGTTTACCCTGATGTCAAGCCTTTTCTCGACCTAATATTCTATACCTTGGGGGAATTATACCATGCAATAAGGAAAAATAGTCCGCATATGATTTTGATTTCTCTTGGGAGAAAAAATACATACCCCCACTCTATCCCCTATACTTCAACCACGAGTATTTCAAGAATCTCAGAAAGCTATATAGCATGGCTATGTTTTTTGCTCTAAGCGAGGTGAACCAACACAAGAACTGGAGAAAGAAACCTAGTAGCATGAAGTAGATATAAAAGAAATTACATGGATACAAGCTCTATAAACATAGTTTCATCCTGAGCTATAGTAGGCAATTTCAACAATTCTAAGAGAAAACTATAAGGAATTTCCCAACATGGGTTGGAATTTTATTATCCTCATTTTGACTAATGCTTTGCAAATCTATATTAATAATGGGGAATTTTATGAGGCATTACACATGTCATAGAGTTGAAAAAAGTAGGGAAATTTTGAATATTCAACAAATAGATAGCTCTCTAGTTAGCAAGGTAAAAATTTTGGAGGTTATTTACATATGTCTTGTAATTAATTTGTTGGTTGGACAATCAAGCAACCCTTCTTTTTAATCAATACAATCTTTTTGTTGATGTTAAAAAAGTATTAAGATCTTCACCCAATATGTTAGTTATCAATCTTATAAAATTGTGATATATATGAACATAAGGAAACCTTCATGCATGACAACAGATCAAGACCCACCCATTTGAGGGTGGAAATTTATCTGAAAGGTAAAGATTCCAAAAAAGCTTAAGATATTTATGTGGCTTGCTTTACGAAATAAAGTACATACCTGGGAATCTAGACAAAAAAGGAATGTTCACGGCCCATGAATGTGTGTCCTTTGTAATGGGAATCCATCGTTCACTTATTTTTTCAATGTAAATTCTCACTACAAGTTTGGATGGACATCAAAAATTGGTTGAAGATTAGAAATACCTGGAAGGAGGACACAACATAAAAATGTTTACATGGTTCGCTCACTCGCTCAAAACTCAAGTCATATGAAGCCATCTCTTTTATGGTTTTATGGTTTGTATAGCTAGCTCAAAATGGAAGAATATTTTCTAAAGAGCATTTACCAACATTCTAGTTTTTCTCACAAGTTGTGACAATCTTCAATTTATGTAGAGAATCCCCAACTCGTTAAGACCAATTGGGGAATTGATGATTGATGCAAGTAGTTGTTGGATATTTTTTTATGGAACCTACCAATGGTTGAATAAACTCTATGGTCAAGGTGAAATTATATATCCGAATCAACTCTATGGTATGGGTGGAATTATATATCTCTCTAATAACCACTACATTACATTACTTTTCCTATAAACATAGGACGAGGAACAAACAACTTAGTATAACTATTGGCACTCATAACCCTCTTGAGAAAAGTTTCAAACCACTACATTACATTACTTTTAAGGTAAACATTGGATGGTGAACCAACAACTTAGTAGAACTATTGGCACTGATAACCTTCTTGAGAAAAGTTTCAAAAAGTGGGATTAAGAACTTGTAAGTACTCAGTGATTCTACGATGGTGGTAAAATGCATGTATGGTTCTCAACTAATTTACAATATCAATTTGATGGTGGTGGCTATACATTTAAAAGAAACCATAGTTTCCTTTGACAAGTTTACTATCATAAGTCATATATATCATGATTTGAACCAATAGGATAATTCCCTCTCGAAGGAGTCACCTTGGATGTAGAGAAATCAAAGGCATTGGTTGAGTCTCAGTATCAATTTGAATTTTACACATTTTGTTTGACATATGTTTAAAGGAAGATTGTAAAAATCATTTTTTATAAATTATTAAGGACTATTATAGATTTTGAAATATGATGAACAAGAGGAATTGTGGAAACTTTTCTTTCCAATAGAATAGCTATTGTATGGGGAAGTAGAAATTCAAATGTGGAAAATAGAACCGTTTTCGTGAATATAGCCTTTATAGGAGGAAACGACATGCTAGTATAACAATTTGGTGCGATAGCACATGATGGATGTGTTTTTATTCAAAATGGTATTAAAAGTGTGATTTTTTCCTATGGAAAAAAAAACACCTCCATGCAAGGATGAGATGCACCTTAATCTATTTTTCGGCATTTGTACTTCTGGAAAGTGGGAAATTTATTTCAATTGACTAGCATATTTTATATCTGCAATTGCTTCAACCAATCATCAAATTTGAGAACCCCGATGTGTCTACTGTTCATTTATTTCAACTAATCATTAAGTTCGACATCATCCATGTGCCTATTGTTATCCACTTTCAGTGAAGTACTCAAAGTGAGAAGTGTCATATTATATGAAAAGGAAACAAGAGGATTCTACATGATAGCATTCAATAAGGAAGTTTTTGAATCTCATAATTGTCTAAGTCTAAAACATTCACATAATGTAAGTCATTTGAATATCTCAGCTCGACATTGGTTCTGTCGAAATAAGAGATCATTTTTCAACCACCTCGAGCCATTTTTTGTTGTCTTTCATTTTTTTTAATAAATGCTTTCAGTGAACACAAGCAAGCACAAGTGTGTTATTTTTTCATCTTCAATGGTATAGTGTTCACAAAGAATTTTTGCGAATCTCATAGTTACCAAAGTTTAAAGCAATTGCATGATGTAAGTGACATGGTTATCTCAACTCAATGTTTGTTGCAAGGAGATGAGAAAATCCTTTTTCAAGCACCTCAAATCTATTGTTTTCTTTGTTATCTAATTTCAATTGTCATTAAATGCTTCCAATTAACACAAATAAGCACAATTCTTTTATTTACTCTCTTTTGTATTTTCAATGGACATAAATGTCATGTCACTCTATAGAAGTAACGCTTCAACTAAAAGGCCACCAGTGGGGTGCCTTTCTACCCTAAAGTTACATATGTAACATTCGATTTTTTCAAGCACAAAAGCACAAGCCATTGGAGAGACTTAAAACCCTAGTGAAGACGATAATAATACCCTGCTTTCATTGGCTTATTCTATAAGCCATTGTTAACAAATTGTTTTTCACTCTAAAGTATACAAGTTAGTTTCGTAGAAGCAATCACAAACATACACAAGTACAAAATACTGGTAGCAAGAAAATTGAATTCTATAAGTAGACACGAGTACAAAACATGCTGTTCACACCGTTTATACAAAGGAAAACACTTAAAAAATACATTTCGAAACAGAGTTTGCTAAACTCTGAAGATTTGCAACTTTGCTGGCCAATGTGGTTGGAATCTGGCAACACTGTTTGTTGCTGAAAAAGTGGTTTTCATTGTTGAAATTACAATTTTTATTGCAGAAATGGATTTAAGGCCATTAAAAACTACCATTTCAACAATTTTACACTGAAAAAAGCTCGAGTTCTAGCTTACTCTTTTGGGAAAATTGTAGTTTATAGTTTAATTTGATCAAAGTTACTGTTACAAATAATGTTCAACGACGAAAGAGCAAGACTACAAGGTTTTGGAGATGATCGATCTTACATGGCTGTCTTATTTCATTTTCTATGCATGTGAATACATATACATAATTTAAGTTAATAAACACTTCATCATCATCCGACCTTAGCTCAGTTGGTAGAGCGGAGGACTGTAGTTGGATTATTCCTGATGTCATCCTTAGGTCGCTGGTTCGAATCCGGCAGGTCGGATCCCATATTTTTGTAAAACATAATATTTAAGCGTTTTTCAACTGTTTTATTATCGAATCCGGCAGGTCTCAAATCATTTTTTTCCAATTTTTTATAAAGCCTAATATTTAAGCGTCTTTCTCCTGTTTTATTATTTTCGTCTTACACTTGTCATCTCCTGAATATCTGCCGCATAAGGTAGCTGGTTCGAATCCGGCAGGTCTGAAATGAATTTTTTCGCAAATTTCCGCCGTGTATACACTGTTCGCTCGTTCCAATCCGGCAGGTTTGAAATGAATTTTTCCTCAATTATAAATTTTAAACGTTTTTCTACTGTAATCTCCTGAATTTCCGCCGAAGCCCTAGGTCGCTGGTTCGAATCCGGCAGGTCGGAGATGATTTTTTTCGAAAATATATAATTTAAGCGTTTTTTCACTGTTTTATTCTTTTTGTGTAACACTGTAATCTCCTAGATTTCCGCCGCATCTCATGGATAACTTTACTAAAAGAAAATACAAAATAACTAAAATATATCGGTAAAGTGTACATCAGCCCGTCTAGCTAAATTGGTAGAGCGCAAGGCTCTTAACCTTGTGGTCGTGGGTTCGAGCCCCACGGTGGGCGGCCGAAGATTTTATTTCTTGGGTTTATTGTTGTTGCCTTTTAGTCGCACAAATGCACCTACCCAACCCTTCTATCGATCAAGGTGGATGTAAAACTATTCACCATTCAGCGTAACCAAACCCTTCTGTGTTCTTTGTTTTTTCAATAGAACTCTTACAATCCATCCAATGTTTACCAAAAGATCCTACAAATGGACTAAAATTCTAAAGAGGCCTTTTATTTAGACTAAAGTAGAGTATACAAACAACCAATAAGTATTCAAACTGGGACACACTAATAAACAAGACAAATCAAAGCTAATCATCTTCAGAGAACATAGTAAGACCTCGAATTCAGAATGTCTTGGTCCAAAAATTCCTCATAAAAGAGAAATCCTTCCATATCTCCCACAACCTTTTTTGATAGAGCATCAGCTTGCTGAGTGAAAACACAATAAATATGGCTGAAAGTAATCCTTTCAAAGCACTGAATCAAGTTCTGCACATGCTCCTTCCAGTGATGCAACGAAAGAGGATGAATAGAGAATTGTCCATTTGCCCAATCCACATTGACCTTTGAATCTCCAACAACCCTAATGACCATGAAACCTCTTCTCTTCACAAACCTTTGAATCTCCAACAACCCTAATGACCATGAAACCTCTTCTCTTCACAAACCATAGAAGGTCCCAAAGTGCAAGTGATTATGTAAATGCATTGGAACATTTCCCAAGACTCATCCATAAATTAACATCATGCTTCCTTTTAATAATCAAAACCATTCCTGCCCCACACATACCCTCTTTTTCAACTCCATCAAAATATCATGTCACTAATTTGTTATTCAAAGAATGACAAACAAAAACTTTGTGATTTTTCAAAGAAAGAACCTTCTTCCAATATTTTAAAACTGCAACTATCTTTACACAAATTTGAGGAAGAAATAATTCAGTATCATGAAAAAGAGAATTATTTCTTTGTTTCCAAATTTCCCAAATAACTAGAAAAAGAAGAGTTTTGAATTACCTTTTATCTAAGCCAATTAAACACTGAATTTTCACAAATTGAAATCTATTAAGCAATCGAATATACCTTTAACCATGCCTTCACCAAATAATGCTCAAAATCCCTTTTTCCTCAATTGAAATCTATTGAGCAATCAAATATACCTTCAACCATGCCTTCACCCAATAATGCTCACAAGCCCTTTTCTCTCGTATCTCCTAGCCCCTTTTCTTCACCCAATGTGTTAATTAGCAATATTATAAAATTGTAATATATATATATATATTTATATATATATCAATATAAGGAAACCTTCATGTATGACATCAGATCTCGACCCACCCATTTGGTGATGGAAAATTATTTAGAAGGTGAAGGTTCCAAAAATTATTGCAGCATCATGTTGGATCCACTCGTTGGTATATGTATGAGAAAGGAGGTCTTCCTTGTCATCGATGAAGTTCACCCTATCTTCCAGCCCATGAGGCGCTCGTGTCAACACTCCCAACATCATCTTATGGTGAGTACTGAAGAAATTGTGCATCCATTTCTACCATACCTGGCTAAGTCGTTAATGATTTGTTTCAACAAGGTCAGAGCTTGTAAGTGGACAGGTATGATTTTCATTCCTCAATTTTATGGTATTTGTTGTTTATCTTTTCATTTGAAATATGAAGGTATGAATTATTTTGCTGGCAACTTCAAAATTTCAAGGATGATTTGGAATACTAACTTTGTGAAGAAGATAAGTAATATACATGCATATCCAAAGAAAGCCTCAGGTGGATGCAGGGACAGGTTGTTATTAAAGTATGAGGATATGCAAAGACATGTTTTATCAACTGCTTTTCTAGATCAGAGTCTGGTAATAAATTGCAGGCAAATTTTTTTCTCAACATCGGGATATGATGGAGGGAACCCATACATAAGTCTGCTAGAAGCATGGATTAACAAAGCTTGTCAAAGCGATGCTCCACCATGGCACCAATTTCATATCTCCCAGAGGGCCCATTTTTCTTTCCTAATCTGAATGAAGATCCTCGTACACACTCAACATATCATCAATGGGGTGTTATCCTGGATAAGCCTAAAGGAAAAAAGTAAGATGACAGATATGAATTGCTTACTTAAATGGTTACATTGGTGGTATGATTTTACTTAACCTAATTTGGATACCAAGTTAAGGTTAGGTTAGTTGCATTAGGCATATTGTTGTGCATTGCATTTGATGTATTTTCATTGTCTAGTTAGTTTTTATTGTTCTTAGTTTGTTTCCCTCATTTTGCGAATAAGGCAAGACAGAAGTGTCAGCCCTTAGATGCTTTTAATCCTCTCAGAAATTTGATATGTGTGTAGGTCTACAGGTACCAATAGATTCACAGGTTCTCGAGCAATCTCGGGAATTCACTCATCCCACAGTTGGAGCTACTGTTACGCTACATCTGTACCCAAAGCACCTTCAGGTGTACGCCAGGGAGAGAGAGCCAATTTTTTCAACCAAGAGCAGTGTTATCGAGCAATGGTGGTCATGGCTAGGCCCTTTAGGGGTACTATGGATTAATGGCACTCTTGAATTTCCTTTATTGGGGTTTCTTAACCTCATGGTTGGTGTTTGGGGCCCCTAAGGGTTAACCACTGGGTCACATGGATTCATATCTTGTTTATGTGTTTTGGTGGCCTTTGCTTCAACTGTGAGACATTTGTCTCCCTTCACAGCCACTTAGGACACCCTCCTGGCCCTTTAGTTAGTGGGTTCCTACTATCCCTAACCTTATCTCCTTAGATGAAATCCACCCTCCATGCTAGGACTTTTCATGCTTTGAGGAGGGTGTTGAGGGATTTTGCAACATTCTAGGGGTTAGATGGGGTATAAGGCCCTCCCTCTAGCTCACTCTAGCCTTTCATTCGGATTAATTCGCTTATTTGAGCGTGTTTTGGCACCTGGGGATACAAATACCCCAGGTAGCCTACCTTAGGCTATATTTAATTATTATTTTCTTTTCATTTTCAGTTGACATTATATAATTTCAAATTGACTTATTTTAAGGCATGTAGGCCTCGATATTTTCTAAAAAGTGAGTGTGAGATCATATAAATAGATCTCCTCACTTTCATTTTAAGACAAAACTTATGGGATAATACACTATGCACTTGTTTTACCCCTGTTAGGGTTTCTTTGGATGGATGCGCTCCTCTTAAGGAAGTTTTATGGTTAATGCAAGCTATCTTCTAGTAATTCTTTGGTGAATCTCTCCTTTTGGTGATGCTTTGATTTGTTGGACGAACACGAGCATGAAGAGATCAGGTTTCTCACCTTTTTGTTTGGATTTTGGTAGTAGCCCGTAGAGCTGCACTTTTCCCTGGGATAGGTCATTGCCTTCCTTCTTGTCTCCTTAGCAAGTTGAGACACGTCTCCTTGTGAGGGTGCCCTAGGGTTTCTCCTTAGTTTTTTTATGCTGGTTGCTTGACCTAGAAACCCTTCCTCATTAGGTCAATCATCCTCCCTAGAATCCCTAGGTTAGGTGGGATTTTTTCTAGGGTAGGGTTTCCCTTGGTTTTCACACATTTTCTCTTCTAAAAAAAACTAGTTCTAGGGTTAGTTTAGGATTATTTTTAGGTTAAATTTAGGTCCGCAACTTGATGTTCAAAACTCTAAAAATCAATTAAAAAATTGCATTTTTTGGCCTCCCTAAAATTTTGGCCACCTTCCCTACAAATTTACCCTAGCCTCTGCAGCCCTAAAAACCCTAAAGTGGAATTATAGGGAACCCTAAAAATACGAAAAATGAAAAATTTTCAAAATTTTCCCTAAAAGGCGCTAAAATAGTCCTAATTTTATCTCAAACCTACCCTTCTTCTCCCTTTTAACCCTTGCGGTCCTAACGACCCTAAGGATTCTTTTTCTACCCCTTGCTCAATCCTCTCCCCTTACCTTAGGGCTTCCCTTCTCAGTGGCAGCCCTCCCCTTTTCCAATTATACACTCTCCTCATACCTACACAATACCAAGAAAGGAGTTAGTTTGTGTTGTTCACACACAATCTCTAACACCATTTTCACATTTGTTGGTTGAAAGGGTTGCTGTTGACAATTGATATTAAATGATGCTATAAATATGGTTGTATTGTTGCTAACTATCAGTAACTGAAACATACCCATGTACATCGTTGCATACACACATGACAGATTGATATTAATACATAATGTTCTGATACTAAAGTTGCACTTGTTAATACTCACAATAAGCATTATCCCTGTCACTAGTCGGCTAAAGCAATTGTTGGTTTGACGGATATATATGACAGATATAGGTTTCTTAAACATACTGTTGTTATTATTTGGTCATGCTATTGTGGTGTATGACATTGGCATATGAACATTGATAAGTACATATACTCTTGTTTGTTGGGATAATAATATACTGATCTACAATGATATATGCACATGTTTGGACTGATTATCATCATATACACAGTGCATTTTTTGGTATGATCACCTGGTAAGTGCACATGGTTGTTTCTTACACTAAAATGAATGCCTAAAAAATTGCCAATGTTATAAACATTTATAATATAGGAGTAACACATGTCATACATACTTTTAATGTCTGATACATACTACTACACTCACTAAGATATACACATGAAGTCAGGTGTTAATAAAGGATAAGATCATTTCTTGTGATAATGATGATGATTGATGTTGTCATTATTCTTTATGTGATCATGTTGCACTAATGATTATCACGTCACTTATAGTGCTTGATACTGGCATACATATGCACCTGTTGTTGTTATAATTGGCGGTGTAAGAGGTATTTTTATTATTGATGAATCACATCCTACCTTTGTTTCATTGATAGATTAGTTTTATTACATTCTTTACTCATTTTCTAGACTTCATAAGGCAATGATCATCAACACTCCTGGAAAGAAGATATCTTTTGTGTTTTAGTTTCTTTGCAAAGTTATAATAGGACTCTCCCATAGTAGGCTTAGACTTCCAAAACACTTAAGAGAATTTGACTGAGGTGACAGTGGTCACTTTTCCTACCTGCCCACCATTTCAACCAGTAACATTGTAGTACTTCATTTGATTTACATCAAACAACTACCTATACAATGTATAAAACAAAAATGACACTAGCATAAATACACCCATACTAAAACAATCTGAAAATTATAAGCTTACCCCTCAAGCTCCTATAAACGGTAAGGGCAGCTTCATTTGATGCCCATATAACGGCTTTAAAATTTTAATACATTGCAACAAGTTGATTGGAAATGTATTCATGATTTTGCAGCCTGGGCAAATGCTATTTTCCAATTTTATGAAGTCTATCCAACGATTCAGCATATTCGTAACAATCCGACACGGAAGTCTGGATGGATTTCTATGGGAAGAAAAAGCATGTAAGATCATAAACTCGTAGTGTATAACGATTTAGTTAATGATTCTGCAGATGTTATTATATTTTATATTTGAATTCAAGGAATGGAAACTGATCTATTGAGTATTATTCTTCAAATCTGTTTCATTGCACCGTGACGAATTCATGTAGGGAGGGCAAGTAGACATAGAAGGAATGTACATATGGGATTATAAGAATTTTCCAGAACAAAATTTAGATAAGTAAGCTTCTCAGTCATTGAAACTCAAATTGGGCATATCATTATTTCTTGGTTACAGATGCTTTTGAAAAGATTGCTTCTACTTATTTCTGTTGAGTTAATTGTTTTTTGGGAACTTGTATTTCAGGTAACCCAAGCAACTGTATCAGGATGTTCGCCAGCTGCTACATCAATTGCAGCTGCTACAATAACATCTAACAAATTTATAGTGTCACTTTTACATTAAACCTGTCCTGCCAAACCTAAACTAAATCGTGAATTAATTTATGTAACACCAATAGCTGCAGATTTGGCAATTAATTTATGTAACACCAACTGCTTCGGTTATGTGCAGCCAAAGGAAAAGAGATTTGCATTTGACAATCATTATATTTAGATTTTCAAGCATTTTCAACAACCTCCAGCCTCCATAATTCAATGTGCACTACACACGCCACCTACATTAACTTTGCAACTACCCTGAGCACTACATAACATCAAATCCTGCATAAACAGGTGGCCTTCACACTGTACTGTCCCCTGCCAATCCATTGCGGTGTAATATTCTACAATTTTCTAATTTTAAATTATTTTCAGCTCTCAAAAATTTAAATCCTCCTGCGGGCATTTATGTCAAATCCTACGAGTCCTACACCAATGAGAACATCACATTATAGTTTTTCAGAAAATAGAATAAATGTTTTCAATTTTCACAAATTTGAGTTTAATAGCCTATTTTTTAAAAACATTACAAAACATAATCCCAAACAACAACAAAATTTAAGTTTTGCAATGGCCTTAACATCACTCTTCTCTAATTGAATTGAACTTCATAGCAACATTACAAGAAACAGAACTTTGAGCATCATTTTCTATTTTTGAACAAACATTACTATTTAACTAAGATGGACGAAGTTTAGCGTTGGACTGCACTTAGGGCAAAGGGAACAATGACTTCCATATGTAGCAATTACTTCAACTGACATATTTTAGATGCCAGTAACTCACACTAAGATAGCATCATTTTTCTCTAGTAACCAGATTCCCAACTACTACTTTCTTCATGCACTGAAGCACTCCTAGCTTAATCCCATGATTCAGAACCTACATTTTACTTTCAGCAGATAAGCAAAGCATATGCATTTTGATAACAGAAAATATGACAATTAGTAATCTATCATAAAGAACAAACCTGGAAGAAGCCCAGTCTTGGCAGGTAGCCGAGAGCCTAGCCATCTCATATTGCCTACCTCGGCTTCAACATAGAAAGAGCTTGGTCATGTCAATGACAGGGACAGGGAGGAATATGGAGGCCAGTGGAAACATTATCAATTACTAATGTATTATAATTTACTGGTAATTACCAATTGATATATATGCAATTGACTTTGACTTTGGTAATCAGGCTATCATTTCTTTTTTTGTTGATTGGTGGAAGGTTGTTGACGTTTTTCTTGGGTTTCCCTTCCGGAGAGCCATGGTATCAGCATTTTTTTTTCCAGACGAAAAATAGCAGCTCCTTGATATTCAGAAAGAATCGAAGGTAACAAGTTACATCGAGTATAATCAGTCAATGTTTAGTCAAAAGACCAAAATCAGAGTCAAAGAAGACTGGGCATAATCATGGACAGTAAAATACGCTCAACACCATCTAAAAAGTAGCTGACTATCAAAAAAACATAGTCCCTAGAGAAGATACAGAGAACCCAGACATATGATCCAAGGGAGGGCTCTAGGAAGAGTCTCTTATCACTCACTCATAGGTGAAATGCAGCAAGCTGAAATATCAAAGGTAATCATAAGTCATACTCAAAAAAAAAGGAGTAGGTTTGATAGAAAAAAGCTCTTCAAAATAGTTGTATAGTAGCTTCCCCAATGACTAAACCTTCACAGAATTCCGTAAAGGATAGTAGGCTTGAGGCCATAATGAGCCCTTCCTTGGATAACATGTATGCCTTCTCATTATATTCCCTATAGACGTGTTTATAGTCAATGTAAGAAAAAGAAGCAGTAAGGTTGTTGATGTTGATACACCAAGCCTCCAAGTCCAGTATAGTGAGAGCAGATCTTTTTTTTGCCCAATTTATAACCACAGAAGAGTCTCCAAAAATATATAAACCAGGAAGCCCAATTTCCTTTGAGAAGAATAGAAGGGCTCACGCAGATCTTTCTTTTGCCCAATTTATAACCACAGAAGAGTCTCCAAAAATATATAAACCAGGAAGCCCAATTTCCTTTGAGAAGAACAGAAGGGCTCACAGTGCCAAAAGTTCTGCTCGAGTATTTGTACATTTACCACATCCCATTTTGATATGAGAATAATAGGAATGACTATTGTATAAGCAGACACCGACTCCTCTCGTAGACTCTGCAACAACCCCATCAAAAAAACTAGTGAAGTATGTAATGGAAGGAGGGTTTCCAATGTTCCTAACTTTTTTCCTTTTCATCTGAAAGCACCTTGTAAGCCACAACATTTTGCATAATGATGTGACACAAGTGAGATATATCAAGTAATTTTCCTTCAAAAATGTTGTAATTCCTGGTCTTCCATATATTCCATATGAAAAAGAAAAGAAGGTAAAGCAAGTTATCTTTTATGCCAAGCAAAATTACAATATTTTTCAAAATTGAAGTATCCAAATCAAAGTGCAATTGTAGGATCTGCTAAGGTTGCTGATAGCTTCCTATACAAATAAACAGTCCATGTAGAGGTGTTTTATAGATTCAGCATTGCATTTGCAAAGGTTGCATCTATGGAGACCAATCCATCCTTTCTTTATCAAATTTCCCATGTGTTTATCTTGTCATTAATGACCAACCAGATGAAACATTTTATTTTCAGAGGAATGTTCATGTGCCACAACTGTGTAGAAATTGAGTTGTACCAGGGATAATTTTGATGAAACAATAAAATCATATGTTTTTCTGGTTGTAACCATGCCATTTTTTGTGGTATACATCCACAGAACGGAATCCTCGTTATCTCTGATCTTTTTTTATTTTAACGGTTATGTTATAATAAAGAAATCGGCAATTGGTTTGCTGAAAAAGCTTGTTACAACGATCTACCAACTCTTCACAAACACCAGTCGGGTAGCCTCTAAGGAGGTATTTCAATACTTATACTTGAGTTAACCACAAGATCATTGTGCCCTATTACTATCGATTTGTTGGCTGCTATATCCGCCTGAACATTCAGCTCCCTTAGGATATGATAGAAAGTGACCTTCCTGAACAATCTAGCCTTGGATCTAATCCTATTGATCAGCTTGCGGTGCAATCATTTTTGCCCCTTCCACCCCCATTCAAGGCTTGAATAATTAGCCTGGAATCACCAAAGACCATAACATCTTCCACTCCTTTCTTCTGTAATTGTTTGAGCCCTTGCCAGAGTCCATAAGCCTTGGCCATATTGTTGGTATTATAACCAATATTCCAATAGTATTTCGTCATGATTTTCCCACCTGGCTCAATAATGATTCCCCCTCCTCCCGCTTCCCCCGGGTTCCCTTTGGAGGCCCCATAAAAAAAAAGTTTAAAAATCTTCCTTTCTCTTAGCCAGTTCTCAAATTGGGATTTGTCCATCTTGATTTCCCATTTCTCCAATTTACTTGCTGCCACTGTACTTACCGCCTTGATATTTAGACTTTGCATCCAGCTTTCCTCATTAGCAGTCAGGTTTCCTTTGTTGCTAGGTATCTTTGAGTTACTGACAATTTCCCCCAGCAAGGCATTTACTTTTGCAGCTATCTTCCATGCTGGCTGGAATTTGTCTTGAAAAATTCGGTGGTTTCTTTCATTCCAGATGCACCAACAAGTTAATTTGGGGATCTTCATCCAACATTCTCTCACTCCATTTTTATTGATAAATCTCCTTCATATAGGCTGTCCCAGTATAAGAAGCAATTCTGGATACTGTCCGGGATGTGATTATCTTCTCCCCATCGCTTCAGCACTTCGTTCCAGACAGAGGTAGCAAAAGGGCATTTAAAAAAAAGATGTCTGATATTTTCAGAGTCTTCAGCACAGAGTGGGCAGCGGAAGGGACCAGCAAACCCCCTTTTCTCCAAATTCTCGCCAATGAGCACTTTCTCATGCATCAGAGTCCAGGAAAACATTTCAATCTTTGGCAGGGTGTTGTATTTCCACAAATTATTCCATATTCTTGGATTGACAGGCACGTTATAGCTGGCATTAAATCATTGGTACCCTTCAGCTGTTGAATAATTGCCGGACTGCTTTCCCCAGCCACGTTTATCTTTTTTAGTTTTATGAATTGGAGTGAGACCTGCTAGATGGTGTAGCAACAAGATGCGTTCAAAATTTAGTTCGGCTGGGCATTCCGGCAATTCCCAATGTGACCAATTGTATGGCTCGACTTCCTCCCATTCAGCAATATCCCAAATCGTGGCTAGTCCTTTTTCTGTCATCCAGGCTTGCAGACGTGGAAGGTGATGTGGAGGATGGCCCAGGATCGCATCATGCCAAATCTTGATCAATTTCCCATTGCCTGGTACAAAGAAGAGTTCATCTCTGAAGGATGGCAACGCTTTTTTACAGATATTGTAAATAGAGGAGCCTCTCTTGACCACGTCGTCTCCATCCAAGCACCTGAGCGTTGGCCCAGGTAAATACTTTCTCTTCAGCACCCTGCTGCTCCAGGAGGACTTGGACTCAAGCAAATTCCATAACAGCTTGGCTCCCATGGCCAAGTTTTGGTTTTTTAAATCTCTAATTTGGAGGTCGCCCTCCGATCGAGGCAATTTTATGGTTTTCCAGCTAATCAAGGCAAATTTTTTACTCCCCCCGTTGTTTCCCCCCTGCCAGAGAAAGTTTCTTATCAGGCCTTCAATCTGATTTAAGACAGTGACCGGAGCGAGGAGAAGGGAGCATTGGTAGAGCAGAAAACTATTCAATACAGCTTTGATAAGCACTACCTTTCCAGCCAGATTAAGCCAGATCGTCCCCTAGTTTGTGATTTTCCTTTTGATTTTCTCCACGATGGGATTCCAAGCTGAGCTCTTAGGCTTAGATTTGAAGATGGGTACTCCGAGATATTTGAAGGATTCCCACGTGACAGCCCCATCCATATCAAGTATCCGGGAAATATCAAGCATTTCCCTGGGGTTTAGATTCCATCTGAAGATCTGACTTTTCCCTAAGTTAATTTTGCTTCCAGAGGCGTGACAGTAACGGTTTATTTCCAGCTTGAAGCGACGAGCTATGATCTGGCTGGCTCCTCCCAGCAGGATAGTGTCATCTGTGAACAGAGCGTGGTTGATGTCTTTAGTGCCTCTAGCCATCCTGATTCCTGAGAGCTCCTGATCTTGTCTGGCATTTTCCAGTTGAAAACTTAGGACAGAGGCCTGGATGGCAAAGAGCAGGGGAGATAGTGGGCAACCTTGCCTCAGACCTCTTGATGCTTGAAAGAAGGGGCCAGCTCTACCGTTGACAAGTGGGGCTATCCAAGGCTGGCTGATACATGCCTTGACCCAAGAGATGAATTCAGGAGCGAAGCCAAATCTCTTCATTACCTGATAGAGAAATGAATGGCTGACTCTGTCAAAAGCGTTGGCTAGATCCAGCTTTACCGCCATTCCCTTGTCTCCATTCTTCTGGCTGGAATGAATAGCCTCTTGGACTAAGATTATGTTGTCCCAAATCTTTCTGCCTCTGACAAATCCACCTTGGTTTTCTAGGATGAGATAAGGCAGGATGTGCTTTAGTCTATTGGCCATTATCTTTGTGATGATTTTGTAGCCTATGTTACACAGGGATATAGGTCGGCATCTGTCAAAGGATTTAGCTCCCTTTTCTTTAGGAATGAGTGCCAGAAAGGCAAAGTTTGTGCTGCCTCCTATTTTAATGCACCTTTGGGATTTACTGACCATTTTAAGCAAATTGGTTTTGACAATCTCCCAGCAAATTTTTATGAAATTGGCATTGAAGCCATCGGGGCCTGGAGCCCTATCGTCCTCCATATTTTCAACAGCTTTCTTAATTTCTTCCAACATGACCACCTGCTACAGGGCTTCGTTATCATTACTTTTTACGACATTAGGCACCAGATTTAGAAGCTCAGCGTCTTCAATTACAGGCTGGGCTGTGTACAGATCCTCATAATGCTTGGTTGCTTCGATTTTAATATCTTCAAAGTTGTTGATTACCTTATCGTGGGACCTGATCTCATTCACAGTATTGAAATTTCTCCTTGCTACGGCCTGCTTGTGAAAGAATCCAGTTTTCTTATCTCCGTCTTTCAGCCACTTACAACATGATTTTATCCTCCACCGCTCGGCTTCTTGCTTGCATGCTTCGTGGAGATTTGACTGAAGTTTTATCTCAGTCTGAATGTATGAGTTGGTCACCGTATTTTCTTCCATGCCAGCTTGATGGGACTCCAACGCAAGGGCAGCCTGGAGCTTTTTGTAATTGGGAGATGGAATTAGCTTGGCCCAATATTTTAGCTCTCTCTTCAGCCTTCTCAGCTTCTCCTCCCAGACGTAGAAGGGGGACCCAGTTACCGGGGGGGGACCAAGAGTCTGCTACCATCTTTAGAAACTGAGGAGGATTGGCCCACATTGGGTTAAATCTGAAGGGGATTGGTCCCATATTTTTGTTCATCTCCATCTCAAGAAGAATAGGCTTGTGATCCGAGCCTCCAAATGGAAGAATTTTGGAAGTCATATTTAGTCCCAAGAGGAGAAAGGAATCCTGGACTAGAAAGCGATCTAGCCTAGCAGCAATGTGCCCAGGGCCAGTCCTCTTATTACTCCAAGTATATTTTCCTATGGATGGCTTGATATCCATGAGGTCCCACTCCAAAGTGATATCATCAACAGTTTCTCTTATGGGGTCTCTGATTAAGGATCCCCCTCTTTTCTCGTCCTGGCTGAGGGTGACGTTAAGATCCCCTGCCAAGATTACATTTCCTTGTAGATTGCTTCTTTCCTCACGAAGGAGGTTCCAGCAAATTTTTTTATCAGCGTAAGAATTAGGAGCATAAATGTTGAATATTCTTACCAGAGTATTGGAGTCTTTTTGCCTCAGCAGAGTGAGGATCCAGTTAGAGCTATACTTGATGTCAACAGCTTCAAATTTCTTGTCATCCCATAGAGTTCCAATGCCTCCGGATGCTCCCCTTGAACTGATAGCAGCTTTACCTCTTTTTTTCCAAAATTTAAGACTTACTTGGAGAAATGCGGCTTCCTCCATCTTGGTCTTTTGGATTAAGAAGATGTCCGGTTGGTAAAGAGAGATTAAATCCTTCATAGATTCTTCCTTGCCTTTGCTACCGAGACCTCTGCAATTCCAGGAGAGGACCTTCATTACTTAATTTTGGAGATCGTGGGCATCCCTTTCTGGGCATGCCCTTGCTGACAGGTGTTTCGGATGTTCTTCAGTAGCTTTTCCAAGGTTAGTTGGGATCCCTGCAGCTTGTCCTTATAAGTGGCTTGTTCCGTTGCCTCTTTTCTGGATTTCCTGCCTTTGGTTTTAGTCAACCTTGGAGTGGTGAGTTCTATCTCCCCTTCTTCCTCTTCCTCTTCTTCTGATTCAAATTCTTCTTCTGATTTCCCCCGGGGTTCTCCTTCTTTTATCATATCAGCACCTTCTTCTTGGTCTTCCAATTGCTGATCGGGTGGGCCTACTTCTAATTCTTTGCGCTCTTCATTACTAGTTTCCTCTACGACTTCAGTGGACTCATTCCTTACTTCATTGCGTTCCTTTGTCTTGGATGTTTCTTGGGATCCTTCAAGAGGGGGATCTCTGGGTTCTTTGGTGGTTTCACCCTTCTTAGAAGTTCCACCACCTTGGTTTTTGAGTTTGAATCTATTCACCATTTGCCATCCTTCTGCCTTGTCCTGGTGTGGTTCAGGTTTTTTAGGGCAATTCCAGATGAAGTGCCCATATTCCTGGCAGCCCCTGCACTTGAAGGGGAGCTGTTCATAGTTGAGCTTTTGGAAGTGGGACCAATTCCCTACAGTTAGCTTTATGGCCTCTGGCAATCCTGCTTCGAGATCCACCTCGACGCATATGCGAGCACAGGCATATTGGTCCTTTGGGCTCGCCATGTCAATGTATTTCCCCAAGACAGTCCCGATTGCTTGGAGAGATTTAGGGTTCCAGCAGTGCATGGGGAGGTTGGGGAGTCTGACCCAAACTGGCACGGCTTTGGGGATGTCAGCTTCTGGATCGAAATCCGGGGTCCACCCATTGAGGTAGAGGCCTTGTGGCCCCATGAAGTAGGGTTCGTTCCTGAATATTAGATCTTTATCTTCCTTGGATTCGAAGTCGAACAGAAAGTAACCCCTTCCGACGGAGTAAGAAGCTACATTTTTGGAGATTAGGGGTCTCCAGTTCCTTTGGACCCAGCTGTCAGTAGTTTTTGGGGAGGAACAGAGCCCCGTGAATTGCCCGATCAGGGCTCGATCTGCCAGGGAGAGAGCTACCCGCATAGTTTCTTCCGGAGGGAGGGCGACTTCCGGTACATCTTCGATTCTCTTGACAAACTTCGGTGGATCTCGTAGCCCGATCTCCTGTTCTGAGGGCCAATTAGCCGATCAAAGGAAACAGTTCTCGGATCTGGCGGTGTACATTCCACCCCAGCCATCTGGCTGCTCCAATCGCCAGATATTCAACTCATGGGCCTTACAGCCACAAGATCAGAGATCTGGCTCTTGGCCTGGTAGATCCCTACAGGTCTCCACTTAGCAGGCAGCCAGCATGGAGCCCAACGCAGCCTGCATGTGCTGAGGCAGCGTGACGAAGTCCAGGTAGTCTCAGCCCAGCGTGATCTCCAAGGTTTCCAACGTCCAGCGTGCATGCAACGATCTCTCTCAATCTTCAGCCGTGCTGTCAATTCCTCATTATCTCTGATCTTAATACCACCATGTGTAAGTCCTTTAACGAAAGCATTCCAATGATCATACCATATACCCCCAAAATTCAAATCTGATGTAGAATACCAATAAGAGGGACTTAGAGGATCTCTTTCAAAGGTGAGTGATCTCGATATCTATGAGAAAACTTAGGAAGATAAATTTAAATGTCTAAGGCATGAAAACTTCAGAAGAGAAATTTAAATGTCTCATGCATGAAAACTTGGGAAGATAAATTTAAATTTTAAGACAGACAGACAAAGTGCAATCTCCAAGGATGACCTACACAATTTTGATTGGCAGTCGTACAATGATGTTTTTTTCTAAATTTGGTTCCAGGAGGTGGCGATCTGAGATCATCCCGATACATTCATGTATAGGTAACAGGAAACATTGAAGTCGTCTTGCTGCAACATTAAGTGAAAAAAAATGTGATTTCAGCCACTTTTCAGTGGCGGATCGTAAATACAACGTGTCTAGTCCCAGAGAGATGTGCTCCATATGATTAGTAATGGGCAGATGGCAAATATCTCGATACAATTGTCTGCAACTAATTGTTAGATACATTAATTAATTGTTAAATCATTCTACATTAATTGTGCCCGACATTAATTGTCTGTGACAGTCGCTTCGAATTCTGAGCAGTGTTAACGTCATTCTACCTGTCATATAAAAGTTGGTTTCTCTCTTTGTCTGTAATGGAAATCTTAGTCAAAGTAGCAATTAGTAGAGCAATTAAGTTCGTACCTGACGATAAATTTTGATCGTGGTTCATACTGGTTCATACTTCACCGAATCCTTTGTTTGTTCTGTCTTGCCCTAAGGTTTCTGCTGATACTCATCTACAACCTTCTTCTGGGATTTCCAATACTCTGGTGGGGGGGACGGAGTCTTGTGAGGGATTAGACACATCTACCCCGGAGTTTTTGGGGGCCTTTGCCCAGCCTGTTGAGACTGAATCTATTTCTGATTTGATCCCCTCCTATCGAGATATTCTACTGGATAACAAGCTTCCGGTTTTCATGGGAGGTCGGGTCATTGTTGATAATCCATCGACTGTGGACATACCATCCTCGGGGTCTGTGGGGGTGCGGAGATTTGACCCCAAAGGCAGTATTAGTGGGGGTTTAGATCCTGAATTCTCTCCTCTGAAGACTCGGAATGCAAGAAAATTGAAGGTGATATCTGATTCCCCTCTTATGACTCCTCCATCTGCACGTGTCCCTCGGGCCCTTTGAGAACAGAAGGCCCTGGCACGGGGTTTAAAATGATTATTCTCTCTATGAATATACGTGGGGTTGGGGGTGCCCATAAACTGCTAGCCCTCCGCAGAGTGTGTGAGATTGTCCGACCTGATGTATTATTGATACTGGAGACAATGGTGTCTTCTGTAAAGGCTATAGAAGTTTTCACTAAAGTAGTGGGGAATTGGCATATGAGTGCTGTGGATGCCACTGGACTATCGGGGGGATTGTTGACTGCTTGGAATCCTCAGAAAGCTAATTTTGATATATTTAAGACTGTAGCTGGTATTATTTTGATGGGGAGGACCTTGGATGGTGTTTCAGTGATCAAAATACTTAATTGTTATGGGCCATATCATGACAGAATTCCTTTTTGGGATCAGATACGAGCTGGTGGTTTATTAAGGGAAAAAGGATTAATCATTGGTGGCGATCTTAATTTTACTATTTTTGCTAATGAAACTTGGGGCAGTACTCGGTTGGATCCTGATGCTGACTATTTTTATAATCTGATTCGGGATGATGGTCTGATAGATGTGGAACCATCTGTCATGCGACCGACGTGGCAGAATGGTCGGGGGGGTTCGGCCGGTATTGGCAAGCGGTTAGATCGATTCATTGTGGATGCGGATTATCTGGGACAGGTTCATACATTCCGATCGTGGGTGGTTCAATCTAAGATATCCGATCATTTCCCTATTGTATTCCAGTGGGAGATGGAAGGTGAGCATATACATTATCCATTTAAATTTAATGCGACATGGCTAGCATTGGATGAATTTGATCTGTTTGTGAGGAGGACGTGGCTTTCCTTGGTGGTGGATGATGACCTTTCTCCTATGCGGAAATTGGTACTGAAACTCAGGCTCCTCAAAGCTGAGGTGAAGAATTGGGAAAAGATCCGGAAGATCTGCGACTTGGAGGAGTTAGTTACTATTGAACAGGATATGGCAAATATTTTGATGGACTTTCCAGCGGGTATCTGTGATGTGGAGGTCAGTGCTAGGATGAAAGGCCTAACTGAGACACAGAAATCCATTCTGAAAAGAAAAGAGGAGACGGCACACTAGAAAAGTCGGCTAAAATGGATTGAGAATGGTGACTGTAATACAAGATTTTATCATGAGTATGCCAATGCTAGAAGGATACATAACCATATCTGGGAAATGGTTGTGGAAGATGGGTCTATTATCAATAAACAGGGAGAACTTGAATTAGAGGCATTCTCATACTTCAATTCAGTATATAAGAAACAGGAGAACCTGTCTATTGCAGCACAGATGGAACTTCTTATGAGATACCCGCAGATGTTTGGGGAACTGGAGGGTGAGAGACTATATGATCCTGTCACCTTGCATGAAATTCATCATACTCTAAAGGAATTTGAACTATCTAAGAGCCCTGGGCCCGACAGATGGACTGTAGAATTTTTTCTACATTTTTTTGATCTTGTGGGACCTGAACTTCTTGCTATGGTGGAGGAATCCCGGATACTGGGCAAGGTATGTGGTTCATTGAACTCTACATTTGTGGCTTTAATACCTAAATCTGATAAGCCTTCTACATTTGCGGGTTATAGGCCGATATCTCTTTGCAATCTGGCATATAAGATTATTACTAAAATCATTGCTACGCGCCTGAAGCGGGGGTTGTCCATGGGCATATCTGATGAACAATTTGGTTTCCTTGAAAATCACCAAATCACTGATGCCATTGCCATTGCACAAGAAACTATTCACAACATAAAGGTTCGGAATAAGAAAGCTCTGGTATTGAAGTTGGATCTCATTAAAGCGTATGATCGGGTGGACTGGGGATTTATTCGATTAGTTCTATTACAGATTGGTATACCCTTGCACGCTACAAATTGGATTATGGGATGCGTGGTATCTGCAAACTATTCTATTCTGGTCAATGGAAATCCCACTCCTTTTTTCTCGGCATCCAGGGGCTTAAGACAGGGGTGCCCGATGTCGCCTTTATTATTCTTACTTATTGCAGAGGGATTCAGCTGGATGATCAAAGCATACGCTGAGCATGGTGATATTAAGGGTATTGAGGTGGCAGCTGGCATCTTTATAACTCATCTGTTATTCGTGGACGACATTTTATTGTTTGGTGGGGGGTCCCATCGTGAATGGCTGGCATATAAATATACTCTTGATATATTCTGTGATGCTACAGGTATGAGTATTAGTCCGGGTAAATCTCAATTCTATCAATCGATGTGGGAACCTGATGAGCTGGAGGTACTACACCAACATTTCTCATTTGATATTCTACCTCTTGATCAGGGATTCAGATACCTTGGTTTTTATCTGAAGCCCAATAACTATCAGATCAGGGATTGGATCTGGATACTTCAGCGGATTGAGACTAGCATTGGTCACTGGGGACACTGTTTATTATCCATCGGCGGTAGACTCATTCTGGCCAAATCTGTTCTGGAAAGCATACCAGTTTATTGGCTCTCCCTATCCTGGATTCCACGGGCTATTATTAAACAGATTCAGAGCAGAGTGACGCGATTCATTTGGTCTGGTTGCCGGGATAGGCCATCTATATGCCTAGCTAGATGGGAATTATTGGCTAAGCCTAAGGTATGTGGGGGATGGGGCTTAAAGGACATTGCGACTTTTGGAAGAGCTCTTAATGCTAAAAACCTGTGGAGGTGTTTATTTGTGCCTTGCCTGTGGCACCGGGTGATCTCTGCCAAATACATTCGGGGCTGGCCGATATCTGAATGGATCAGACTGAGTGAATACGACCTGGGGGCAATCTCGAATATATGGAGGGCTCTTATGAAGGCGATTCCATTAATGAAACAGTGGTTGGCGTGGCGCCCTGGTGATGGGTGGAGCATACACGTTGGTAGAGATCCTATATTGGGTATGGCTGGATCATACAGGCTGTCGGAACCATTACTGTCTCATTTGCTTGATAGGAGAATTTTCTTTTTGGCACAGGCTGTTATTCATTATGCAGATGACCGCATCACGGGGTGGGCTGATGCACAGATTTTAAATCTGTCGGGCTCTCTTGCTACAGAATGGAACGAATATTGTGATAAGCTCCAGAATATTGGTATAAGTCTGCATCAGTGCAAAGATACTCTTTATTGGAGTAGGAATGGGAAGTCTGGATTTATTACTGCGGCTCTGGCATATACTTCTTCTATTGATTCCTCATTCCCGGACTGTATTCCGTTATGGTTTACAGAGGTTTGGCACCGGAAACTGCCTCTTAAAACGATACTTTTCTCCTGGTTGATGATGGTCGTATTCTTACATGGAACATCCTACAGCGCAGAGGCTTCGAGGGTCCTGGAATCTGCTCACTTTGTCATTTTGCTGAGGAAACTATCACTCATTTGATGATAGACTGCCCGTATACTGTGCAGGTTTGGCATCTTATTGGGCACATATTTGGAACAGATCTTATTTGGCATGGTTCACACCCTATAGAGGCATTCTATAATTGGTTTACTGGTGATTACAAGCTGAGGACTATTCCATTTCACGTTTGTAGATTTATCTGGCTGGCTAGGAACTCTTACATTTTCAGGAATATTGATACCACTCCCCTTCAGATTGTCAATAAGGTACAGAACATATGGTATGAGGGTCCTAAGCAGATCAGGATACATAAGTCTCGTATTATTCAGCAACCCTCTTTCATTCATGACATGACCATAGGCTACTTTGATGGGGCATCACAGGATGGCGGAACCAAATGTGGCGTCGGGGCCATTCTTATAACACCTCACCTGGGCAGATATAACATTATGTGGAATTGTGGTTATGGCACCAACACACGGTCTGAGTTACTTGCATTATGGAGTATTCTACACTTTGCTCGTACTTTAGGCATTGATGCTATTCAAATAGCGGGTGATTCCAAGGTTATTGTTGAATGGTTTAAAGGTACTATCCATTTGGAATCGATAATACTATCCTATTGGATGGAACGTATTATGCAGCTGAAGGGACAATTCTTGGAGATCAACATCCAGCATATATATAGAGAGATAAACACTGATGCTGATCAATTATCTAAGAGGGCGTTAGTGGGGCCGATTGGACATTTTTTGGTGGCCCGAGGGGATGGACGGGATCCATCTGCATATAATTTTTTTGGATCTTATTAGTTTTTTTTTACTCTTCTGTATGAATGCATGAGATTGATATATCTTATGGTTCATTAGTTCTTATATATATCAGTTGATGTATTTTGTAATGGAAATTACATAATCAATCTGGTAGATACCTGGGGGGAGATGACAGAATCTTATGGACACTGGGTGAAATGGGTAGAAGTAAGTTACTTTGCTGATATGTTGATATGTATATTGACTTGGACCAGTGTGAACTAGACACCATATTGTAATCATTGGGTGATATCTTTTTTTATATATTATATATATAAGATCTTTTTTATGGAAAAAAAAAAAGTTCTCCCGAAATTTCATAAATAATATTGACTAATGCATCAAAGAGATGATAGCCTGAGAGAGGACGTCGTGATTTTAGGACCAATCAAGCCTTGGGCTGAGGTATATGGATAATGCATTTACCGTCAGGATTCTTCGTAACGTGAATCTATGCACCTGTCACATTGAAATCAATATATATTCTATTTGAAACTAAATATTACAATGTACTTTAGACATCATTTCTTCATTGTAATTATTTATGGTGAATGATATAGAACATTTGTTTGGTACTAATCATTTAATTTTTTAATTAAGGAATTGTTCACAGGGTTCACAAGCACGTGAAGAAACTCATAGACTGACATCGCCCCCTTAACACTTTCAATGCTTACCGTCAACTAATCTCATTAGCTCACTGCCTTCACCGTCACTGATCTGATTAGCTCACCGCCTTCACCATCAATTGTTCTCGCATGCCCAGTGCCCTTCGACCTTGGAGAAAATGACCAGCTATTTAAAAGCAAGACTTATGTGGGTAGGTATGCAATTTGGAAAGAATGAGTAGAAGCAGAAAGACATGAAGTTGGTTATCCAAATCAGATGCTTCTAGGATTACTTGTAGTTCTTCTCATGTTGAAGGTGGTTGAGCATAATTTTCTGTTAGTTAATGGTTGAACAGCTACTACACTCTTGCCATTCGTTAGAACATTAGAACAGAGACAGATGAGCTTTAAGACCCTGCTTTCAAGGACAAAACACTATGTACAATGTACATGAAACACATTTTTTTACATCTCTTCAAATTCCAAATGATATCCAAATTATAAATATGTGGGCATAGTTAAATCGATGAGGAGGGCAAGTGAATATTTGTAGAATCTTACATTTGAAGGTGCATTAGTGCCATCCATTGCTGAGGACATTTACCAGTGAACAAAGTATAATTAAGTGTGGTCACAAACAGTAAACTTAATTTATCAACTTATGTACCAATATTTCTTCGTCAGCATGTTTAAATCTGGGTGTGAATCTTAATAAAACGTTTAATGGAACCCAAGGCCAGCGCAGAAATTAAAAATAGGACATTAAATCAAACAAATTCCAAAGAAAAGACATAAATTCAGCATATTACATTGTTATGGATCTTAAACATTTGATGGAACTCAAAACCAGCGCAGGATGAACATAACGTTTTAAAAGAGGACAGTTAACTGAAATGAATTCCAAAGAAAAGACACTAGTTAGGTTTATTATCTCGGTGTGAATCTTAAATTTAATGGAACTCAAAGCCATAGCAGAAAGAACATAAAGATTAAAACAGGATGGTAAATAAAATAAATTCCAAAGAAAAGTCACAAATTCTGCATGTTACCATTGCAAAGCACGAGCAAGCCAAGGAGGATCAATTCCCTTAGAGGATAATCTTCTTGTTTTTCCTTGTGTTCCTCCACATTCATGTTCCTTGCATTCCTCCACATTGCAGCCTAGACAATTTTGATGGTACTTAGCATCCTTCCTCAACAGCGGCTGGTGTTGTTCATGGTGTTGTTCATCACTGCTAGACATTCTTTCTTCCAGACAAAAAGCTCAAAGAATACATCAATAAATCACCAAAACTCGGACCGATCTTAGCAAGGTTTATTCAATAGATCTCGATAGTTCTCAAACAGAACAGTCCAGCTCCCCTCCAAACAAAGTGTGTGATAGGGAAAGCTTTATTTTTTATTCATGAAATCGTGCATTTACTGTCGAGTAATGCAATAGCAAATAAAATTTAATGCAGTTGGGAAGGAAAACCTTACCACGACACCCAAACCCAATGTTGAGATCACTTCACCGCTGGTACTGGTAATGGAAAACGGAGGACGTCAGCGACTTTTGTCCAATTAAAAAATCAAAATTTGAAAATACAGACATTTTGTGATGCTTTTTAAGGTTTACATTTCACTGCGACGTTATGAAGGGTTATATCAGATTACGACGTTAAGCCATGGTTTATTACAGTGTTCGGTTGGTATATGTCAACACAACCAAAGATGTGACACATTAATAATGTGATAATGGGTGTTTAATAAGCGTTATGTCGCATTGTGAGGTTTAACACGCTTTATGTTACATTAGTGACATTGATCAAGGGTTATGTCACATTCTGATATTTGTCTAAGGTTATGTCACATTGCGACAATGCCCAAGATGTGACACATTAATAATGTGTCTTACGATGTTTAATTATTATAATAAATTTATTTTTTATTCCTTTTATTAACACGTTAATTGTCAATATCGCTATATAACAGCGAAATATATATATAATTGAACTATATTATTTATAATGAATTATGATTTTTTATAAGTTCAATTAATATCATATATATTAATAATAGTTAATAATTTTGGTTAATAAATAAATGGTTTGGATTTTAGATTTTTACAACTAAATAAATTGCTTATCACTAAATAACTATTAAATAACTATAATGGATTATAAAAGAAATTGTTTTATAGTTTATATTTTGATAATATTAATTAATTAATAATTAATAATTTTTATTTAGAGTTTATATTTTTATTTTAAAACATAAATACATTTTATGTTGTTATTTTATATCTCAAAGGTTTATTTTTGTATCATCATCATTCAATTGAAAAAACATCTCTATATAGTCTTTGTTAAATCAAATATTAACCATGAATTAAAAATAATCAAATGCTCATCATTCAATTTATCACAATTTATAAAGTAATCTAATGGTTATGTCTCATATGCATTACCATATAACCCTAAGTGTTATGATATATAATATTATTGTGACACATTAATTAATTATTTAATAATGTATTTATATTTGGATTTGATTATAATTAATAGTATTTATTTAATAATAATATTTAAATAATTAAATAATTATTATATTATAATCAATTAAAATATTAATAATAAAAAATAAAAATATAATAATAAATTGTAGCATAATAATTTATTACTATTTTGGAGATATGTCTATGGACCCACCCGTTACTAGCAACAACCACAATAAATTAATTAATGTGTCTGAATACGGTGATAGGCGTAAATTTAAGCACATACTATAGAGAGAAACATTAATATAAAAAGTATGTGCCTAAATTTACGCCTATCGACGTATTCAGACACATTAATTAATTTAATGTGGTTGTTGCTAGTAACTATTAGCAATTATGTAAACAATTTCAACTATTATAATGTACGGATATGATTAATACACCTTTGTGATTTATATATATTCTCTTGTCGAGGACATAACAAGTGTAATGGTTAAATTGAATCATATGTAATAAATTTGAGTTTTAGAAAAATATTGTCTTAGATTATGATAGGTTCAAGGTTTTTTGTTTGAGAATTTTAATGTTTATTTAGTGCTTTTCTTGTTCAAATTCAGAGGGGTGTAGTGTATGTACACCTGTGTAGATTTTAGCAATCAAATTGTTAAGTAGAGAGGGTCCTTTGTCTCACAAACAAGAAGATCTCATACACCAATCTAGTGTCTCTCTTAGCAATGACCTTAAAAATAGATTATTATTATTACTATTATTAATGTAATTGAAGCATGTGCAAATAAATACATTAAATATACCACTAATTGTAAATGTTGGGCTTACGGATTGGGAGTGAGTAGATTATTATCCATACATGAAGGATCATTTTCTTTATGCACCTTTTAGGCTCATAGTTAGATGAGTATTGAGGATGATGTCATGTGGTTATAATACATATGGACACTTCTTAGAGACTAGTTCTTGGGTTCAATTAAACTTGTTCTTGGGTTTAATTAAACTCGTGCTATTTGACAAGTAAGTTTTAGATTGCTACCTAATAAAGGTTATTTTACAAGTTGGATTTAAAGCATGTTATAATGTGTACATTTAAGAAAAAATTCATGATTTTTAATAAATATGATACATTTTAAATACATGTGAATCTTATTGTATTTGTGGATAGGAAATGTATAATTGTAATTGATGTATGTTGATTTGCAAATACTTTTCTAGTTGACCAAAAATTTTGTGTTTTTTTTCCAAAGTCGATATTAGAGATTTTTATTTTTATTTTTCTTGGCATATTTTTTTTCTAGTATTTATTTGGCATGTTATAGGTTAAAAAATTGATAGTGTTATCTCCCAATGGACAAGGAGGTTCTTAAAATCTAAGAAAGGTATTTAATGTGAATTATAGGTGGCGTCATCCCTTGGATCGTCTTCACGTCACCACCTTCACCCCACAGCCTCATTACTTGTCATTCACCGCCACCCTTTCATCGCCTACTCCATCTGCATACAACTACCAGGTCTACACATTAACCTAAATAAACTTCGCTAATACATTTATTTAAAATACTTCATGGCCTTCATTGCCTCATTCCTTGTCCTTCGTCGCCTCCTCCATCTACATACAACTACCAGGTCTACACATTAGCCTAAATAAACTTCGTTGATAAATTTTGTTTACCAGCATAGATCTATCTAAAAGAGGATCTACCAAGCATCGAGAGAGATCAAATTTCTCATAGTGAAAACCCTATTTTAGAGTAAAAATGTTGAGGAAATGTGTAATCTAATATTTATGATTCTAGTTTATCTAATTTATGTTGTTTTATATATATATGCAATTCTAAATAATTAAATTTAATTTAAGCTCACATGTTATTTTTAATAATAATTTTTTTTTTTATAAAGGACATGTGTCAACTCTAGGATGAGCACGGAAGGAGTTACGTATCTCTCACCTACCGGGTTGTAGAATGCACCTCTTCAGTGCAATAAGCCGACATATTATTTTTAATAATATTTTTTTTTTATAAAAGACACATAACTCTAGGATGAGCACAAAAGGTGTTACACATCTCTCCCCTACTTGGCTGTAGAATGCACCTCTTCGGTGTAAAACTCCATTCAAGCTCCCTTTCAACTCCTTAAGCTTCATGTTCCTCTCAAACGCAGGTTGCATTCTTTATCTCTATATCCTTGATCTGATTATGTGCTTGTCTGCAGAGATGATGGAGGATAAATGGACTAGTGTAATCTCATGGATGCACCGCTTCAGGTCAAGCACTCGACTACATTCTTTGTTACTTAGCTTGAAGCACTCGACCATACCTTAGCTTGATGTAGACTGAATGATGGGGTTCATAGGAGCATATTACAACACTCAATCAATTACAATGCCTTCCTGGAGAGTTATGATGTATGTTAGAGCCATATTCAAGAACCCAATACCTCCTCCAGAATGTGTTGTAGATTACTGTATATTATTGAGAAGGCTACAGTTTTAGTTGGAGGCGTTTGCTTGTTTCTATGTAAAAAAACAATATTATATATTTAAATAAACTAAGGTGCAGGGATAAACTACGACTATGTTATTTTAGGGGCACAATTACTTATATATAAATATAAAGTTTTTTTGCAGTTTTCATAACGTCTCTCTGCAAATCATCTTGATACTTTCGTTCATGGAAACTAAGGGCTTCTGCGTAGGCTCCAGTCAAGAGGGGAGGCTAGGTCAGTTTCAAATTATCCTCCTCATAACCGCAATCCACATAGAAAAATGGAAGCGTATTTACCAATTAACAGGTATCCACTGCCATGCAACACTTGTTTTAACGTTTTCTACCAATTAGCAAGTATCCATTGCAATTGGAAGGTATCTAATGCCACACAACACTTTTTTTAATATTGTTTTTCTCAACAATCAAGTAGGTTGATGTACTATAAAGGAACAAAGGCACATGCATTGATACATGTACCCAATCCTTATCGACTAGTTGATACAAGGACAATATATCAGTAGGAGTTGGATGAAATTTTGACATATTATATACTTTGAAAGAAGTAGAATATGGAGTCATTGGAGGTCACTATGTAGAAAGAAAAACTGCGCAAAAGATATTCAACACACAAATTTGGTGGATTACTATAATTTATGATGAAAATTAACATTATCCAATTGTTTTTGGACTTTTGAGACAATAGCAATAGATATCACTTTTGATAATTCGAGCATAACTTATCCATCATCAAGAAAGCAAGAACCAAGTTACCAAAAAATTAATAAAATGATGCAAAAGTTATTAATGGGCATTTTTAATAGATTTTATTATAGATAGATGTAGGTGGAAAATATTATTATTATTCTCGTTAGATATTCATCCAAGAGGTGGTAGGTGTGGGAGGGGTTCTATATGACCCTAAGGGACAAGTGAATATATTTTTTCTTTGGACATGGAGATAGTCACAAATAATCAAGTAGAGATTCAAACTTTATGAAAATGGCTTCAATGAGCTAACAAGAACGGGATAAGAACTCTTACAATATCTGAAGACTCTATGACCATGTTAAGATACCTTCAACATAAAATCACTCCAAAAGAAATGTATCTCCAAAAAAACATGAAGTTAATTCAAATCCTAGTTTAGCCATTGTTCTAGATCCTATGTTTCCATGTTCTTAGAGATTTGTACAGTGTAGTAGACAACCTAGAAAAAAAGGGAACTTCCTAAAACAATATAAACTAATTGAAAATGGGGGGCATACAAGTTGTCTATCTATCCCCTAATTCCTATCCTCTTCTTCCATCCTCACTTTTTAAATGGTGGACTTATGTCATCCTTCTCACGAAGCAGATAAGTGGGACTTCTCATGCATGTCTCATGGTACATACAATCTACTCCGTAATCGTTGCAATTATATCAATGTTTAGATCATGATGAATCAGAAATGTGGGTTTTTAATCTTCTCGGTCCCTAGTTACCATCAAATGCATTGCACCACCTTCACACTTTTGGTGATGGTCTCCACCCATATTCTAAACATCTCTATCAAGCAAGATCTTCACCAAAGTGGGAATCAGAAAACCACATGAGTGCAATTCACAATTGAAAGAATGGGTCCAGGTTCAAGTCCAAATAATCTTATCCCCTGTTTCAACCATTTATTTCTCTTTATTGTCTAGTTGTTACTGAAATCCTTCACGTGGATAGGTTATAAGTAACCTACTAGAGCTCTTGACTCTGCTCTCTTTGCTTGGGTTCGGTGGTCTGAATCCTACCACAACCTCCCCTAGTCGACCTTGAACCTCCTACATTTTAGTGCCCCGACTAATCAAAATTATGTTAAAATCCCTCACATTGTGAACTTCAATCTTGCAGTCTTTGTTCACCCAATTTCCAAAACCTTGGAGAAGTCACATTTGAAAGTTATGGTTTACCTTGATGTCAAGCCTTTTCTCGACCTAATATTCTATACTTCAGTCAGTGGACTTATACCATGCAATAAGGAAAAATAGTGCACAAATGATTTTGATTTCTCTCGGGAGAAAAAATACATATCCCCACTTGATCCCTTGTACCTCAACCACAAGCATTTCAAGAATCTCAGAAAGATATATAGCATGGCTATGAATTTTAATCTAGGCAAGGTGAACCGCCACACAAACTAGAGAAAGAAGCCTGGTAGCAAGAAGTAGATCTAAAAGAAATTACATGGATACACGCTCTATAAACTTAGTTTCATCCTGAGCTACAGTAGGCAATTTCGACAATTCTAGGAGAAAACTATAAGGAATTTCCTAATAGGGGTTGGAATTTTATTATCCTCATTTTGACTAATGCTCCACAAATATGTATTAATAATGGGGAAGTTTATGAGGCATTACACATGTCATATAGTTCAAAAAAAAAGGAAAATTTTGAATATTCAACATATAGATAGCTCTCTAGATAACGCAAGGTAAAAATTTTGGAGATTATTTACATATGTCTTGCAAATAATTTGTTGGTTGGACAATCAAGCAACCCTTCTTTTTAATCAATATAAACTATTTGTTGATGTTCAAAAAGTATTAAGATCTCCATCCAATATGTTAGTTGTCAATCTTATAAAATTGTGATATATATGAACATAAGGAAGCCTTCATGCATGACAACAGATGGAGACCTGCCCATTTGAGGGTGGAAATTTATCTGAAAGGTAAAGATTCCAAAAAAGCTTAAGATATTTATGTGCCTTGCTTTATGAAACTAGCATAGATCCAAATCCTAGGCTCTATCAAGCGCCGAGAGGGATCAAAACTCTCGAGGTGCAAACCTCTTCTTAGTTATTGCACTCAATGAACTATCAACTTTGGTGTGTCCTATTCACAGCCATTGATTTGATTCAAACCAAAAAAGACATATTTTTATTTAAGGTCCACATATAATATTTGTATTATTAATATTTAATATTATTTATGGCCTACATATAATATTTTTATTGTTTTTTATTTTGTTAAGAACGAACATTACAACATTTCCCCATACATGGTTTTAAAACCATATGCAAGGCCCTCCTACAACCATGGGTTGTTTAGGGGGCCTTGCACATGGTCTTAAAACCATTTGCAAGGGCCTCATAAACCATGTACAATAAAACCATGGGTTGTTTAGGAGGCCTTGCACATGGTTTTAAAACCATGTGCAAGGCCCTCCTAAACCATGTGCAAGGCCCTCCTAAACCATGTACAATAAAACCATGGGTTGTTTAGAAGTCCTTGCACACGGTTTTAAAACCATGTGCAAGGCCAACATTTTTTGCGGACAATTCATTTTTTTATTATTTATTATTTTGTTAGGTAGGAACATTACAACATCTCCTCCATATTGTGTTTTTTCCGTGATCCACATTTTTTTACGAATAATTAAATTTTTACCTTTTAATTGTTTTGTTAGTTATGAAGATTACAACATCTCCCCATATTAGGTTGTTTTTCTGGCCGACATTTATTTTGGCTTATAATTACATTTTTTTTTTATTAATAAAAATAACGTTACATAACGTTATGTAACGTTACAAGATCTCCCCCATATCTCCCCCATACTGGGTTGTAGAGCACCTCTCGACGCAATAAAGTACATACCTAGGAATATAGACAAAAAAAGAATGTTCACAGCCCATGAGCATGTGTCCTTTGTAATGGGAATCCATCGTTCACTTATTTTTTCAATGTAAATTCTCACTACAAGTTTGGAAGGACATCAAAAATTGGTTGAAGATTAGAAAATCCTCGAAGGAGGACACAACATAAAAATGTTTACATGGTTCGCACACTTGCTCAAAACTCAAGTCATATGAAGCCATCTCTTTTATGGTTTTATGGTTTGTATAGCTAGCTCAAAATGGAAGAATATTTTCTAACGAGCATTTACCAACATTCTAGTTTTTCTCACAGGTTGTGGCAATCTTTAATTTATGTAGAGAAACCCCAACTTGTTAAGACCAATCGAGGAATTGATGATTGATGCAAGTAGTTGTTGGATATTTTTTTATGGAACCTACCAATGGCCGAATAAACTCTATGGTCAATGTGAAATTACATATCCGAATCAACTCTCGAGTATGAGTGGAATTATATATCTCTCTAATAACCACTACATTACATTACTTTTTAAGTAAACATTGGACGAGGAACCAACAACTTAGTATAACTATTGCAAGTGATAACCCTCTTGAGAAAAGTTTCAAACCACTACATTACATTACTTTTAAGGTAAACATTGGAAGACGAACCAACAACTTAGTAGAACCATTGGCACTGATAACCCTTCCAAGAAAAGTTTCAAAAGGTGGGATTAAGAACTTGTAGGTACTCAGTGGTTCTATAATGGTTGTGAAATGGAAGTTTAGTTTTCAATATCCGACCTTAGCTCAGTTGGTAGAGCGGAGGACTGTAGTTGGATATAAAATCCTAATGTCATCCTTAGGTCGCTGGTTCGAATCCGGCAGGTCGGATCCCAAATTTTTGTAAAACATAATATTTAAGCCTTTTTTCTCCTGTTTTATTAATTTAGTCTTACACTTGTAATCTCCTGAATTTCCGCCGCATACGCAGGTCGCTGGTTCGAATCCGGCACGTCTCAAATGATTTTTTTCGCAAATGTCCGCCGTGTATACACAGTTCACTCGTTCCAATCCGGCAAGTCTGAAATGAATTTTTCCTCAAATATAAATTTTAAACGTTTTTCTAGTGTAATCTCCTGAATTTCCGCGGCATCTCTAGGTCGCTGGTTCGAATCCGGCAGGTCGGAGATGAATTTTATCGAAAATATAAAATTTAAGCGTTTTTTCACTGTTTTATTATTTTCTTCTAACACTTTATTCTCCTAAATTTCTCCTAACTTTACTAAAAGAAAATACAAAATAACTAAACTATATCGCTAGAATGTACATCAGCCCGAATAACTTTACTAAAAGCAAATACAAAATAATTGATTTATATCGCTAAAATGTACATCAGCCCGTCTGGCTAAGTTGGTAGAGCGCAAGGATCTTAACCTTGTGGTCGTGTGTTCGAGCCCCACGGTGGGTGGCAGAAGTAGATTTTAAATCTTGGGTTTATTGTGTTGCCGTTTAGTCGCACAAAGGCAGTAACCCAACCCTTCTATCGATCAAGGTGGATGTAAAACTATTCACAGATGGTTTCAGCCTAACCAAACCCTTTTTTTTTTCAACATATCTCTTACCATCCTTCTTTTTTTCAACATAACTCTTACAATCCATCCAAGGTTTCAGCCTAACCAAACCCTTTTTTTTTTCAACATATCTCTTACCATCCTTCTTTTTTTCAACATAACTCTTACAATCCATCCAATGTTTACCAATTAACTAAAATTCCAAAGAGGCTCTTATTTATTTTTCTTTTTTTTTCAACATAACTCTTACCATCCTTCTTTTTTTTCAACATAACTCTTACCATCCATCCAATGTTTACCAAAAGATCCTACAAATTGACTAAAATTCCAAAGAGGCTCTTATTTAGACTAGAGTATACAAACAACCAACAAGTATCCAAACTGGGACAGATTAATAAAAAGGACAAATCAAAGCTAATCATCTTCATTTTTCTTTTTTTTTCAACATAACTCTTACCATCCTCCTTTTTTTTCAACATAACTCTTACCATCCATCCAATGTTTACCAAAAGATCCTACAAATTGACTAAAATTCCAAAGAGGCCCTTATTTAGACTAGAGTATACAAACAAACAACAAGTATTCAAACTGGGACAGATTAATAAAAAAGACAAATCAAAGCTAATCATCTTCAGATAACATAGTAAAACCTTGAATCCAAAAGGTCTTGGTCCAAAAATTCCTCATAAAAAAGAAATCCTTCCATATCTCCCACAACCTTTTTTGACAGAGCATCAGCTTGCTGGTTGAAAACACGATAAATATGGCTGAAAGTAATCCTTTCAAAGCATTGAATCAAGTTCTGTACATGCTCCTTCCAGTGATGCAACGAATGAGGCTGAATAGAGAATTGTCCATTTGCCCAATCCACATTAACCTTTGAATCTCCAACAACCCTAATGACCATGAAACCTCTTCTCTTCACAAACCATAGAAGATCCCAAAGTGCAAGTGATTATGTAAATGTATTGGAACATTTCCCAAGACTCATCCATAAATTAACAACATGCTTCCTTTTAACAATCAAAACCATTCTTGCCCCACACATACCCTCTTTTTCAACTCCATCAAAATATCCTGTCACTAATTCATTATTCAAAGAATGACGAACAAAAACTTTGTGATTTTTCAAAGAAAGAACCTTCTTCCAATCTTCTAAGACTGCAACTATCTTACACAAATTTGAGAAAGGAATAATTCAGTATCATGAAAAAGAGAATTATTTCTTTGTTTCCAAATTTCCCAAATAACTAGAAAATAAAGAGTTCTGAATTACCTTTTTCTAAGCCAATTAAACACTAAATTTTCACAAATTGAAATCTATTAAACAATCAAATATACCTTCAACCATGCCTTCACCAAATAATGCTCAAAAGCCCTTTTTCTCTTAATTGAAATCTGTTGAGCAATCAAATATACCTTCAACCATGCCTTCACCCAATAATGCTCACAAGCCCTTTTTCTCCCATATCTCCTAGCCCCTTTTCTTCACCCAATGTGTTAATTAGCAATATTATAAAATTGTGATATATATATCAATATAAGGAAACCTTCATGTATGACATCAAATCCCCACCCACCCATTTGGTATGGAAAATTATTTAGAAGGTAAAGGTTCCAAAAATGCATAAGACATTTATGTGGCAAAAAAAAAAAAAAAAATGTGGTCTAGGAATCAGGAATCTATGTCCTTTGTAATGAAGATTCCTTTGTAATGAAGCAAGGGAATCCATTGTTCACTCATTTATTCAATGTTAATTTCTACTACAAGTTTGGAAGGACATCAAAATTAGTTGTAGATTAGAAATTCATGGAACGAGGAAATAATAGAAAAATGTTTACATGGTTGTTAAACTCGCCTCAAACTTAAGTCATATCGATCATTTCATTTTTGGTTTTATGGTTTATATGGCAAGCTTGAAATGGAAGAATATTCTCTGAAGAACAGATATCAACATTCCAGGTTTTCTCACAGGTGGTGACAACCTTTAATTTATGTGGAGAAGCTCCAAAACCTAATTCATCAAAACTGATCTAGGAATTGATGATTTTGACAAAAGTAGTTGTTGGAGATTTTTTTATGGAGCTTGCCATGAAGGGTCGAATCAACTATGTGGTTTCGGTTGAATTCTATATTTCTCTAATAACCACTACATCACTTTTAAGGAAACCATTAGATAAGGAACCAAAACTATTTACACTAAAAAAACCCTCTTGAAAAATGTCTCAAATAGTGGAATCAAGGAATTGCAAGTACTCAGTGATTCTATGCTAGTGGTAAAATGGATGCAGGGTTCTCAGTTGATTTACAATATCAATATGATGATACTGGCTTACAGTTAAAGGAAACTGTGGCTGCCTTTGAGAAGTTTACAATCGATCATATATATTGTGAGTTGATTAGTAAATAGTAAGTTGATGCCCTCTGGAAGGAGGGACTCACCGTGGATCCTCGGATAATAATTTATCTAGAGAAATCAAAGGCATTGGGTATTAAGTGTCAACATTAATTTGAATTTTAGACATTTTGAGTGACTTGTAATAGGCCGCTTGCTCGAGTCCGGTCAGGTCTAGGAATCGGTGTCCTTTGTGGTCTATTTGTATTTTAATTTGAATCTATAAAAGTTTTCTACTGTAATCTCCTGAATTTCCGACGCATGGATAGGTCGCTGGTTCGAGTCCGGCATGTGGAAAATTATGTTTTTGAAAACATAAATTTAGAGCGTTTTTCTACTGTGTTATTCTTTTCGTTTCACAGTATAATCTCCTGAATTTCCGCCGCATGTCATGCATAACTTTACTATATGAAAATACAAATAATTTGCAATATATCGATCTACCATATAGAAGTTGCCCGTCTAGCTCAGTTGGTAGAGCGCAAGGCTCTTAACCTTGTGGTCGTGGGTTCGAGCCCCACGGTGGGCGACATTTTTATATCTCTTTGGTCTTGTAGATATGTAACATTTAATCATAGAGGGCGATATTTTTATCTCACGAGTTTTCTCTCACCTTCTCACGGTGGGTGACAAATTGGTTGAACTTTTTTCCACGAGAAAATTAGCAGTTCCTTGTTATTCATCAGAATCAAAGGTAACCTATTTACTGCACCAGGTGGACATATACAAGTAGTAAGGCCTCGACCAGGAATACAGAGCTCAGTTTCATATTCATCATACAAATATAAAGAAATAAAGTGCTAAAAGAAGCTCCCACATGTAGAAGAAAAATATAACAAAACGATCTTCCAATCCCCGACTACAAAAGATCAAGTCCAAACAGTCTAGCTGATCTAAGGAGACACTTCTAGGTAATACTTGCTCAGAAAGGATAGTGGACTAAGCCACCCCAAACACCAAAAGATGTAATACCATACTCAATACCAAAAGAGGCAGAAAGGTGTCAAATAATTAATAGAGTTGAAAAGAGCCATGCCCAATGCATTCACCCTCGATGAATTCCATGTAATGTAGGCACCCAGATGACAAGAAAAGTGCCTCCTTAGATAAGTTATCCGCCTTGACATTAAATTCTCTGTAAACATGAGAGGATTCGAGATGGATAAAGGAAGATCGAAGGGCTCTGCTATTAAGACACCAGCCCTCCATATTTGGTTGAACTTATCAAATTGTAATACACTATTTCTTATCCAAGGGTAGAACGAATGAAATTGTCATATATTTTTTTAAATAATGAGCACTATTGGGCACTATTGAGTCCAAGGGTAGAACTTATGAAACTCTCATATTTTATGATGATATTTTTGGAAATACTTCATTAGTGAGGTGAAGGATGGTTTCAATCTAACTACATACTTATACAGATCATCATAAACTAAACCTAAATATACCTAAATACTTGAATGGTATGATTTTAAGTCATTGTCTTCCATAAAATGGAAGGCATGTCAATTAAGACCAATTGTAAGAGAGAATGTAGACTAAAGCCAAATATACCTATATAATTGATTGGTAGGATATTAAGCCAATTGCTTGCATCAAATGGAAGGGATGCCAATAGGGACCAATTGTAAGGCACACTCATTAGTTGGCATTTTGGTCTAAAAGATGGCCTTCAACATCAATAATATATTCAAAACCTTGAAGTATCTCCTAGAAGGGCTCATTCTGGTTCATTTAAACAACATTGGGAAGTTGATATGAAGGTTGACATTGTGTATTTGTCTTTTCGGATGAGGTGACTTGTGAGTGGGTCATTGGGGGGACTACAAAGGTGTTAATCGGATGTTAATTCTTTGGCTATCATGTGCATACGCAACTATTTTCTAAGAAGTCAAGGTCAATAATTGGGAAAGTCGTGGTGGCTAGAGAGGTATTGAACGAGGAAAATTATGTAATGAAGTAGATGAAATGCGTATAACTTCAGAAGATACTCTGTTGTATATTATTATTGTATTTTATTGTACCTCCGCCAGAGATGTTTTCCTCCATTTGGGGATATCATTATTGTATTTGGTCATGCCAGAATATCGAGGTAAAAAGTCCGTTGTAAGTCGGGGCAATAGTCCCTAGAAGAAATATTGTAAACTGTATTTTGAGTCTCCCAAGAGACAAGTGGGCCATGTTAGGTAAGTAATTCAACCCCACTTAAGTTTTAGGTTTGTCACTTGAAGAATATAAATATACACAACAATCGGCTATTTACAGACCATGTAACTGAGTATTTTGTCCCCTCTTAGCCTCCTGAGTGATTTGTCCAACTCAATATTATTTTTATTTTATATGGGCAGAAGAGTGCAACTAAGACTTGATACTATAATCTAGAATGAGATAGATGACTGGACTTGGTGCATAATAGGGACGTGCCCTCCCTCATTTACACACACGCTCGCTCACTCAAGTTCTCCAAAGAGAGAGAGAGAGAGAAGTGCGCCAAGGTGAGAAGAAGAAGAAGTTGTTGAATATATCTTTTCTCCGGGTATTCTATCTTGGTTTGACATTGTACTTAGTGCCAAAACTATTCTGAAGAAGTTTGTGGGGTTTTCTCCTTTATGGTTTCCACAAGGAAAATCTTTTTGTTCTTGTGTTTTGTTGTGCTTGTCTATCTTTCAGTTTAAATATCTAACTTAATTGAATTAAAGCACAAACTCTGACATGGTATCAGAGCCACTCTGAAAGAAGGCATTGTGCAGCTGTGAAAATTAGGGTTTCCAAGTTCTAGGAGTTCTCTCCATGAGTTTTCTAGAAAAGAGAGCTAGGATAACTCGCCTCAAGGAGGCGCATATTTTGGTAGAGGAAAATTCCAGATCAGTGAAGTTTCAGTTTTGACCTAATTACTATTGCCAAAGGAAAGTAGGGCATCAAGTCTTTGGAGGTCCCCTCCACAGAATTTGATGAAATACCTCATTGGACAACTCACTTCAAGAAGGTACATCTCTCTATCCAAACATAATTCCAAAATTTCAAGTTTGGAAAATTAAGCTTTCTCTATGGAACCCTAGGTCATCTAGGTTCATAATCAACATGGAAATCTCAAATTGGCAAGATCTATTTCCCTCTTATTTCCATTTGAGGTTCTCATATCAAGATGATGAATCACACTGAAGTTAAGGATAATCTTGAGGGAGCAGATGACTTCCAAGCATGGAACTATAGGATCTCTCTTATCCTTGAAGAAAATGACCTAGACAAATACGTTAATGAGGAGGTTCCAGAACCATAGGAAGAAGAGGCAAAAGCAAACCACGAGAATAATATTATAAGAGCTAAAAGGATCATTGCAGACTCTATCAAGGACAACCTCATCATTAGGTATCATCTATGAATACTCCTAAGAAGATGTCTATCAAGGACAACCTCATCCCTTAGGTATCATCTATGAATACTCCTAAGAAGATGTTCCATGTTTTAACCAATTTGTTTAAAGGAAAGAACATCAACCAAAAAATGACCTTGAGAAACCAACTCAAGAATGTGAAGATCCAACTTTCATAAACTATTCAATCCTACTTCAGAAGGGTTTCTCATATCAATGAGGAATTAGAGGCTATTAAAGAAAATATTGCAGAAGGTGAGATTGTGATGACTACCTTGAATGGACTTCCAAGGTCATGGGAATCGTTCATTCAAGGGATATGTTCCAGGGAAAAACTAATCAAGTACAACAGACTATGGGAGGAATGCACTCAAGAAGAATCTTGATTAGAATCAAGAGACTCAGAAGATGGGAGTAAGCGGCAATCAAGCTCTCACAACTTGGGCAAAGAAGAATGAAGGAAAGAGGGAGGATCACTCTCACAGAAGGTCCAAGAAATTCCATAAGAACAATAGACCTAGAAGGGACTACACAAAACTTAGATGCTTCACATGTGATGAGAAATGCCACTTCTCAAGAGATTGTCCCAGAAACAAAGGATCCTCCAAAGCAAACAAAAAGAAGAGGCGTCATGCACATACTGTAGAAGATGATGACCCCCCAAGCAAGAAAACAAATTGGACTCTAACAAGTCAATGAAGATGCAAGATGTTCTCTACGTACCAGGTTTGAAGAAAAACCTACTCTCCATTTCAACTTTATATGCTAAAGGATTTCATGTTGCATTTGTTGATGGCCAAGTACTCATGTGGGAAAGAGGCAAAACAATAGATGATGCAACAATAATTGGAGAGCAAGAGGGAGGTCTGTACAACTTTAAAGGACAACCTAAACAAGCCTTGGTTCATGACTCCATAGAACCAAATAAACTATGGCATCGAAGGCTTGCACACGTACACTATAGGGCTCTACCTATTGCAAGAAAAGCAATATCAATCCTTCCTGAACTCCAAACTAAACGTGAAGGTACTTGCAAGGGATGTGCACAAGGGAATAATGTAAAGAAACCATTTCCAAGCAGTGAGAGCAAGGAAAAATAAGTCTTGGAAATAATTTATTCAGATGTATGCGACCCCATGTCATTCAACTTATTAAGCATGTATGCATACTATGTTTCTTTCATAGACGACTATTCTCGTAAAGCTTGGATTTACTTCTTGAAAGGTAAAGATGAAGTCTTCAACAAATTCAAGGAATTCAAAGCTTTGGTAGAGAATCACACCGAAAAGAAGATTAAGACCTTACGATCAGATAATGATGGTATATTCAACTAAGATGAGTTCAAAGACCTATGCAGAGAATCCAATATTAAGAGGGAGGTGAGCACTCCCTACAATCCTCAACAAAATGGCATTGCAGAAAGGAAGAACAGAATAATAATGGAAGCAACAAAGGCGATGCTTCATGACCAAAATCTTCCCTTGCACCTATGAGTAGAAGCAACAAGAACAACTGTGTATGTACAAAACATAACACCTCATCATGTTCTGAACAACAAGACTCTAGAATAAATTTTCTCATGAAAGGAACTAGAAGTCATCCATCTTCGAATATTTTCCCACCTTGTGTACATGCATGTCCCCAAGGATAAGAGGACAAAGCTAGACCCCTCAGGAAAGAAGCATATTTTTTAGATACATTTATGAATCAAAAGCATACCTAATTTACTTCCCATGATTCAAGAAGATTGAGACTAGTCGAGATGTTACTTTCGATGAAGTATCAACCTATGTAAACAAGTCAAAACAATTCCACATTGAAGATGTGGAAGAGCCAGAGGTTCTTAAAACCAAATATGTAGTTATGGAAGAAATAACTCAAGAAAACCATGAAGATCATGACTTGACGGAACCGCAAGAACTGATATATCCACCTCATGAGAACAATTCCTACAAAACAAGACCAACATGGACATGTGAAGCTATTCAAGATGCAGAGAGGGATGGTATTCTAGATGAGACACTTAGAGAAAGAAAAATACCAAGATCATAATCCAACTACGTAGCCCTACTAGGCAACATCATCAATAATGAACCTTCCAACTATGAAGAAGTTGCGGGAAAGAAGGAATGGAAGGAAGCCATGATCGAAGAATATCAGTCGATCATGAAGGATGATGTCTCGGAGATAGTTCCAAGACCAAGAGGGAAGTCCGTAGTGTCTTCCAAATGGATCTACAAGATCAAGCATGCTACAAATGACAATATCAAAAAATACAAGGAAATTTTTGCGACACGTGGCTTATCCCAGAAAGAAGGCATCGATTATGAGGAGAAATTTGCACCAGTTGCAAGATACACTTCCATCAGATCAATACTATTCTTAGTAGCAGTAATGAAATGGAAGATACACTAGATGGACGTCAAGACAACTTCCCTGAATGGTGTAGTTGAAGAGGAAGTGTATGTGGAGAAGCCACTAGGATTTGAGACACATGACATACATACTCATGTGTGCAAGTTACACAAGGACTTGTACGAATTGAAGTAGGCACCCAGGACGTGGTATGGGGGAATGGATAGATTTATAATGAACTTAGGATTTACCAAGAGTAAGCCATATTCCAACCTCTACTTTAGAGTTGAGAGTGGAAGATCAGTTATACTTGTACTGTATGTAGATGACATGTTCCTGACAGATGAAGATGAGCTCATTGCAAGTACAAAGAGAAGGCTTGCCGAAGAGTTCAAGATGAAGGACCTAGGGATGTTGCACTACTTCTTAGGGATGGAGGTGTTCCAAGATTCAGATGGAATTCTTCTTGGACAAGGAAAGTATGTAGTAGAGATTCTAAAGAGATTTGGAATGATGGTATGTAAGGCTATCACCACACCTATGGCATCAAACTTGAAGTTGTTGAGTGATGCTTCATATGAGACAATTGATTCCACGATGTATATGCAAATGATTGGTTCGTTGATCTACTTGATGAACACAAGACCAGACATATGCTTTGTTGTGAACACATTGAGCAAGTTTCTGACAGATACTAGATGCATTCACCTGGTTGTTGCAAAGATAATATTGAGGTACCTGAAGTGTACAGTTGAGTATGGGATCATATATGCGACAAATCCAAAGATTAACCTACATGGTTATGTTGATTCAGATTGGGCAGGAAATGCCACATATAGAAAGATCATTTCAAGATGCCACTTCAGTTTAGGATCTAGGGTGATCTCTTGGTCTAGTAGGAAGCATTCAAGTGTGGCATTGAGTACAACTGAAGCAGAGTACATTGCAGCTTGTTCGGCTAGTTGTGAGGAAGTATGGATTTGGAATATGCTATAATATTTGTTTGATCTCGAGTTAGAGGTGAATTGTATCCTCTGTGACAACTAGAGTTGTGTGAAGTTGTTCAAGAACCCGATGTTTCATGATAAGTCGAAGCACATTGATATCAAGTATCACTATATATGGGATATGGTGCAGAGAAGAGAAGTGAAGCTCTAGTATGTGGCGACAAATGAGTGGACAACCGATGTTTTTACCAAGCCTCTAATGAGAGTGAAGTTTGAGTACTTCAGGGACAATATTGGAGTTGTGCAGATCGGTGTCCATCGTAAGAAGAAATCCCTAGATGGGATCTAGGCCTTCTTTCAGTATGAAACAAGATTGGCCCTACAGAGTTCTTCATTCAGTATGAAACATGACTGGCCTTGCGAAGACATACAATATGAAACATAATTGCCTCTATGAAGTCCTAGATAGGATCTAGGATTGCATTTAGTATGAAACAAGACTAACCCTACAGAGTTCTTCTTTCAATATGAAACAAGACTGAACTTGTGAAGACATCCAGTATGAAACAGGTCTAGCTCTGTGAAGTCCTAGATGAGATCTAGGCTTGCATTCATTATGAAATAGGACTGACTCTGCAGAGTTTCACATTCAGTATGAAACACTACTACCCTGCGAAGGCATGCCGTATGAAACAGGACTGGCACTACATAGTTCTGCATTCCGTGTGAAATAGGATTAACCATGCGAAGGAATCCAATATGAAACAGGATTGGCACTGCAGAGTTCCGCATTTAGTATGAATTAGGACTGACCCTGCAAAGGAACTCAGTATGAAACACAACTGACACTACAGAGTTCCGCATTCAGTATGAAACATGACTAACCCTACAAAGGCATCCAATATGAAACAGGACTGGAATTGCAAGGTACATCCAACATGAAAAAGGGTTGGCGTTATATGGATATGATTGATTAAGTCCTAAATGGGATCTAGGCCTACATCCACTATGAACTTTATAGAAACTTCTAAGGACGGATAGCTTCGAAAGATGTCACTAATTAATGGTCGACAAGATGAGAATTAATGCAGCAGTGATGATGATCCAGCAAGGATGATACGGCGATGATCATCCAGAGATGATGATGCAACAGAGATGATGATCTAGTGATCCAACGATGATGTCCAAATATAGTGTCCAGTTGTGATGATGACCGGGTCAAAAGAATACCTTCCCAGTTAAGAGGGAGTGTTGTTGAAAATATAACTTCAGAAGATGTTTTGTTGTATATCATTATTGTATTTTATTGTACCTTCGTCAGAGATGTTTTTCATCCATTCGAGGATGTCATTATTGTATTTGGTCATGCCATAATATCAAGTTAAAACCTTTGTTGTAAGTCGGGGCAATTGTCCCAAAATAAATATTGTAAAATGTATTTTTAATCTCCCTAGAGACAAGTCGACCTTGTTAGGTTAGAAAATCAGCCCCACTTAAGTTTTAGGGTAGTTACTTGAAGAATATAAATAGGGAGGAACCCTCCCTCATTTACACACACACTCATTCACTCAAGTTCGCTAAATAGAGAGAGAAAGAGAGAGGTGTGCTAGGGTAAGAAGAAGAAGAATGTCACGTCCCCACCCCTCATACCGACGATGGAGAGGACACGACCAACACACTGTTGTTGTCAATCGGGAGAAATAGCCCCATGAACATTAAAACATAATCAATAAAATGCATTGAACATAAATATACACATAGATGCATAATGCATTCTACAACAGAAGCAAAAACATTAATTGAACACATTCATCATGTTCATTTTAATTCATAAACAATTCATTGAAGAGATTAAATACACAAGAATACTTATCTGGAAAAGAAGTTGGCCCGCAGCTAGCTACGTCTTTACAACATTCTACCCAACCATAGGCCAATGTGCTCATCAATCTCTCAGCATCACTTCCACCCCCGAGCTGGGCATGATTCCACAAGGCACTAGGGAAATAACAAGCTCAAACATAGCCCAAAACCAAAACATCCACAGTCAAGCCAACACATCATTGGGTTTCCCATAATGTCTAGCCAAGCCAATAAGAAATTGGGTTTTACAGGCTACTAAGGCATCTAACCAACAACACATGGGTTCCTTGGAATTATCCAGCCAATTCACACTTGCATCAAACACACAGTCAACCTATTTAATCAAACACAGTCATACACAATTGTTGGATATGAACAAAACGTTCTTGGGAACCAAAATGGAAATGGCAACTGGGGAAAACAACCCAACATGAGGAAATACGTTTTCAGGAAACGTTCTTGGGCTTCACAGAGGTAAAAATGGCCCCATCAAACCCTCAGACTACGGATCTATTCTCCCATCTATTAGGCATTACCAAAAACAGGATTTGCAATTACAATCGACACAATAAAATGGGGAAAACATCCCTCTGACAGAAATTTGATTTTCTGGATTTGTTTATGGCCCTAATGTGTCCAAAACAAACTCAAAAACACCCAAAATTCACGGGTCTCTTCTCCCACTCGCTGGCAACCCAAAAACAAGTTTCCTAGCTTGGAGAAAACAGGAAAAATGAAGAAAAACGTGGAGGAGAACTCTCAGGTTTCTCGTAGGGGAAAAATGGCCTCTTCAAACCCCAAAATCGTGGCCCCTTCCTTCCCATTCACCCCAGCGACACCCAAAACGCATTATGAGTGTGGAGAAGGGAAGGAAACGACAACCAAACCGTGGAGGAGATATCTTAGTCTCTCCTTGCTGCGTGAGGGAGCCAAAAATCTATGAGGATGGGTGAGAAATGAAATTCATGGGTGCATAATGGCTTGGGCATGCCTTTCCAAGCTTTTACTCACCCCACAAATAAAAAACACACTTTCGAAAAATGGGTGACCTCCCAAATTCGAATTTGACCTCCATGCCTTTCCCATCCCAAGGAGACGACTTCTTCAACCATTTCTAGACGACTCGGCACAAAAGGACAAAAAATGTAGTTGACCACTTTATGGGTTTTCCCATAGGCTCAAGGTTTGAATAATTCCCCCTCCCTATTCCTTGTGAAATCATGCCCCCATCACTTTAACGTCGCGACGCATAAATAGTTGTGGTATTTTTATTAATTTGCATTTTACATGATGTCTCAAGTATATCATGCTTGGCTAGCACATAAACCATCGGCATCGATTTTAATCGCCGATACATAAGACATTAAATCCATGGTGGGGCCTTTTCCTTGGGCTCCACACCATGATTAAATAGAATATTTACATCATATGCAATTCGATACCACAGGGTCAAAACCAGGGTGTTACAAAGAAGCTGCCAAAATTATATTTTCTCTAGGTATTCTATCTTGGTTTGGCATTGCACTTAGTAACAGAACTATTCTGAAGAAGTTTGCGGGGTTTTCTCCTTTATGGTTTCCCAAGGAAAATCTGCGTTCTTGTATTTTGCTATGCTTGTATATGTTTCAGTGTAAAGATATAACTTAATTGAATTAAAGTGAAAACTCTAACAATGTGGGTAGGAACATGTTTTGAAGTGAGGGTGGAGGCATATTCTGGATGCCATCAAAGATGTTAGTGAACTATAGGTTATAGGGGAGGGGTGAAACCTAATCTTCAAGATTCATCTTGGTAATTTCAAAGCAATCACCATTTAAGATATTGCAAATGTGCAATTGGGGCCATTAGTGTAGAAGTATGTGCAATTCATGTAGGAATTGTACTTTGACCACTCGATAGAACCACTCTATGATGAGTGCATTTCATGGTTGACATTGTTTTCACCATAAGAGTAACTTAGGGTTTTTACTTTCCATTTGCTTTTAATGTTTACACTATGAAGTATTGCCCAAGGAATCGAAAACTCAATGCATTAAGTCTTGTTGTTGCTTGGCTCCCAAAGTTTCAGTGTTAATCTCAACAATTTAGAAAAAGATAATGCGTGGTGGTATTTATCCTTAAAAGTGGCAACTCCCTTCAAGTCATGCTATGATTTTCCAGACTTCCATGGGTTGACATGTTTGGAACTTTATTTGATTGATAGAATACTTTAGCAAATACAATAAATTTAGAGAGATAAACAAGGCTAAGCACTGAACACCCTTTAACTCCCCAAATGAAGTATTATCAACATCAACGAGTCAATTATATGTCAACTTAAAGATAGAATTAACCAAGTCTTGTTCTTGAACATGAGAGTCAATAATATGTCAACTTGAAGATAGAATTGGCAAAGTCTTGTACTTGAACATCCTAAGATCCATACTAATATATCTTGGACTACTCCTTAGAAGATAAAGAGGTTGTCTCAAGAATATCTTGTGTTAAAGCAAGGATTAAGGTTCTCTCATTAAGGAGGTTAATATGAAATAAGATCTATTTGTTATGGTTTGAGCATGTACTTTTCTTATTGTGAGTTTTCTAAGAGATAATCAAGGTGAAGAACACATAAGCACATGTAAGATGTCAATACAACCTCAAATAGGCATAAAAATTCCCAAATTACATTAAGACATAATAAATTTGTTGTTGTAACCCACCTACTTAGCCAAAAAACCTCTAAAAAATGCATACCATTAAGTCTAAATGTAGTGTTTCACATTCTATCTCTCAGAGAGATACTCTATAAGTTATGCTTTCATTATGACTCAAGTCAATTAGTCAATCCTATGTTGACTTGTGGTCGATGAGACCAATTTATAATTATGAAATCTATATATGTATTTATAAGTATTTTTGAGGATTTCATACATATTTACGTAAAAGGCATTTATTCAATAAGAAATCGTGTCAAACCATTGTAGTCGATTGCTCGTCTATCAGACGAATTAAATTCTGCCACGTGTACCTTTAACCTTACGTCAAATTAACCAAGTTTTGTACTCCTTTCCTTACATAGTCTCTGTTAGTTCATCTTTTCCGCCAAATTCACATATGTACTCTTTCAAGCAATTGCGGTTCCTTCCTCTTTCCGCCAAATTTGCCAAGGCTTCTCGTTCAATGGTCACTATTCATTTGTCTATAGTCTAAAACTTTGACTTATAGATTTTAGGTGCCTCGGGGACCTTTGAGTGTGCTAAGAACATTTCTTCTTTCAAAAAACCAATTAAAACACTACTTGGTTCAAATTTTAGAAATATGATTTCACTTGTTTCTAGGAAAAACTAGCCGTCTAGTAAAAATTGTCAAGAATCTTTAGACAACTTCATTCATTTATCTTTTTCAGTAGGATTATGTTAGAGCTCCATTTTTCAGTAGGTGCATTTGGGTATGGAGATACTTGTACTTGATTGTTGCAGGATATGTTCGAGATTACCCCAAGGTTATCCACTACAAACCTTGCTTATTCGTGCGCCGTTGGTGTATGCATATGCACCACCGCAGTCGCAATAGCCATAGCCATATTTACCTTTTTTGGCATGTGTTACAATTCACTTCTCCCAGTTTGACAAAAAATCCACTAGAACTTTGCATTAGGGGCGATACTCCTCGCACGATTCTAGGGTGCGAATTTCTGCATTGGGGGCGACCTCTGAAACTCCAATGAAACTCCAAATCACGATGAATGGTGTAATGTGTTTGCGTTATTAATTTAACAAATTCTAATTCACATTACATGATTGAACAATGATGAATGTAGTATTTAGCAATTTACTAATTTGCATGGGATGAATTGCTATTGTTGGGCATTATATACTTCATATATTTTATATTTTTTGAAATTTTATTACCTCGATATCCTCCCGTCCCCCACGGATTTCCCTAAAATTTGGTAAAATTTGCAGGTGGTCTCCACACATCCCGAATGTGCGTATCCCCTCTCCTGCGTCCCGTCGTCCTAGAACTTTGGGGGAACATTGGTAAGATTCAACTCATGTGGTATACAAAGGGAGCTTGAAGATTGTTGATGATAAGACACTCGGAATTGATGGTCAGAGGGTTATAGTCAATTCTAAAAGGTATTCCCTAGAACATTAAGCATTGCGTAAACAAAGATTGATAATTACGATCTAGAGAAGAATGATGTCATGATGTGGTGGAAACCTCTGTGACAAGGATCTTGCTGAGATTCCTTGGGGTGACTATGGAGTCGAGTATGTTTTAGAATCATTTGGAGTTTTCACAACAACTGAGAAAGCTTTTGCACATCTTAAGGTATTTTTTTGTGATTTTTTTTTCCAGTTTTTATGTTTGCATTTCTATTTTTTTCCTATCAATAAGTGTACTGCAGATTGTTCATGTGCATTTTAACAGTTTTTGATGATTTTTTGGTGGTAGGGAGGACCTCCACCGACCGATGCACCTATATTTGTGGTTGGAGTAAATGAAGGATCATATAAGACTGAAATGAATATTGTTTCAAATGTAAGTTGCAAAACTAATTGTATAGCTCCCCTTGCAAAGGTATGTTACTATTCTTAAAAATCACAATGGAAGATATTTTCTGCTTTTATGCAAAACAATCTTCTTTGGAGTATTTATTCTTCTTGTAAACGTTTTCTTGTAAACATTCTTCTTATAATTGATCAATCATACATTTTGATCTACATGTGTAGCTCTATATTCCATGAAAAAATTACCTCATTCTTTTGTTGAGGTTTTCATTTACATGGAAGGGGCATCATCATATCATTTATCTTTATTAACATTCTTAGATCTGTGAGCTTTCTTATTATAATGCCCAAGTTTACCACATTTCCAACATTTATTTTTTCTGTTTCCCTCAAGATTTAGATCTACCTCGAGAATTAGATACCTCCCATAAGACTTATGTTTCCTCTTTTGAGGACGACCTCTCAGATATAAAGCATCCTTGGTCACACCCTCAATGTATTTTCTCCCCATTTTCTTTGATAACAAGGATCTATCTATGTCCTCAATCTTTAATGTGGATTGATTGGTGATACCAATTTCTACAACCAAATTATCCTAAGATTCTAGCAAAGAACATAACAAGGTAATACACTTACCTTCTTTCTCCATCTTAATATCAATAGAGACAAATTGACTTACCATAATATTAAATGCATGTAGATGACCCATTGTGGAGTTGACATCCTCCATCCTATGATTGTATTGTTTTGTTCAAAGAAATAACATGTTTACTAAGGACTTTGATTGATACAAACTACCCAACTTATCCCACAACTTCTTTGTGTTGGCTTCTCTACATATGTTCAACAATATTTAATCTCAGGCACAGAGTAAAATTCATGCTTCTTGCTTTTCATTCCAACTTTCCCAATCTTCTTTTGACATACTAATAGGTTTTGTATATGGATCCACCACAACCCAATGTTATCTATCTACAACAATATCTTCTATTTTTGATCAAGTATATGTCTATTAAAATTCTATATTTATATTCTTGAAATGGTCACTATTTTCTTCACAAGATTCATTACACAAAGTTACCACTCAATTCTAGGTTTATTGCGAGATACATTTTTTCTTCATAAAAAGAAATCAATCCCAATAACAAAAGTTCCCATACACTAATAACCTCAATTTCACGTCAAATAAAACATTTGATAAATATATGCAAGAAAATTAATACCAACATAATCTAAAACATTAAAAATAACCATTGCTCACACATTGTAGACTGATAGATGGGGAGTTAATAAAAATATTACATATACCATACTTTGAAACAAGTGGATGATGAAGTCATTGGAGGTCATTGTGTATAAAAGAAATTTTTGTAAAAGATTTTGTGCACACCATTGTGGTAGATTACTTTACTTTATGATGAAAATTAACATTATCCATTTGCTTTTGGACTTTTGAGACAATGGTAAAAGTTTTTGTTTTTTATAATATTCTATATTATTATAAGTAAAATAAAAATTAAGAATTAAAGGACTAAAAATTTAAAAATTGATAAATTGTTGCAAAAATTATTAATGGGTATTTAATGTATTCTAGTATAAATAGATGTAGGCAGCCAAAAAATTTCTTCTTCTAGTATTAAGATCTTCGCCCAATGTGTTAATTAGCAATATTATAAAATTGCGATATATATCAATATAAGGAAACCTTCATGTATGACAATAGATCGTGACCCACCTATTTGGTGATGGGAATTTATTTATAAGGTAAAGGTTCCAAAATTGCATAAGATATTTATATTAATAACAATAACAATAACTTATTTTTAAGGTCATCGTCAAGCAAGACACCAAATTGGTGTATGAGACCTCCTTGTTTGTGGGACAAGGTACCCCCCTCTGTGCAACGATTTAACTGCTAAAGTTTACAGATGTGTACATACACTACACCCCCTTTGGATTTGAACCCATGACCTCCTAAGAGGAAACACATGTTGTTGCTTTCCTTTCAAAATAAAGTACATACTTAGGAAGCTAGAAAAAAATGGAATGTGTGTGGTCTAGGAATCTGTGTCCTTTGTAATGGACCAAGGGAATCCATCATTCACTCATTTATTCAATGTAAATTCTTACTACAAGTTAGGAAGGACATAAAAAATTAGTTGTAGATTAGAAATTCATGGAACGAGGACATAATAAAAAAATGTTTACATGGTTGTTGAACTTGCTTGGAACTTAAGTTATATTGATCCATTTTATTTATGGTTTTATGGTTTATATGGCTAACTTGAAATGAAAGAATATTTTTTGAAGAACATATCACAACATTCCAGGTTTTCTCATAGGTGGTGACAACTTTCAATTTATGTGGAGAAGCTCCAAAATTTGATTCATCAAAATTGATCCAAGAATTGGTGATTGACAAAAGTAGTTGTTGGAGATTTTTTTATGGAGCTTGACAAGGGTTGAATCAACTATGTGGTTTGGGTGGAATTATATATTTCTTTGATAACCACTACATCACTTTTAAGGCAACCATTGGATGAGGAACCAACAACTTAGCAGAACTATTTACACTAAAAACCCTCTTGAAAAAAGTCTCAAATAGTGGGATCAAGGAATTGCAAGTACTTGTGGTAAAATGGATGCAAGGTTCTCAGTTGATTTACAATATCAATATGATGGTATTGACTATACATTTAAAGGAAATTGTGGCTGCCTTTGATAAGTTTCCAGTCAATCATATATATTGTGAGTTGAATTAGTAGGTTGATGCCCTCTCGTAGAAGGGACTCATCGTCGATCCTGGGGTAATATTTTATCTAGAGAAATCAAAGGCAGTGGGTATTAAGTCTCAACATTAATTTGAGTTTTAGACAATTTGATTGACTTATGTTTGAAGGAAAATTGCAAATTTCAATTTTAAGAACTTATTAAAGACTATTATAGATTTTGAAAAATGATAGACCAAGAGGGATTGTGGAAAGTTTTCTTTTTAATAGAAAAATGTATGAGGAAGTGGAGATTCAAATCTAGAAAATACAACCATTTTGGTGAATATAGCCTTTATAGGAGGAAGAAGTGACATGCTTGTATACCAATTTTGTGTTGGTGTGATAGCACATGACAAATGTGTTTTTATTCTAGATGGTAATAAAAATGCATTTTTTCTATGGGAAAAAGAAATGAAAACCTCCATGCAAGGATGAGATGTGCCTTTCTCCGTGATTGAAAGGGCGGGTTTCGTTCACAAATAAATCCAGTTAATATGCCCGAAAAGGTTGGATCCTCATGAATAACCCCCATCAACTTGGACCAAGTAAGAATGGGATTACGATTCGAATTTTCTTTTGCAGATCTAGCCGTAGAGGAAAAGGAAATGGAGGGGGAAACAGATACAGATAAGGCTCCCACACAAGACAAGAGCGGATGAAAACACACATTCATTGATAACTCACACAATACATTCTTTAGATATGGGAATTTTATTTCAATAGACTAGTCTATTTTATATCTTTTAATGCTTCAACCAATCATCAAACTTGAAAACATCAATGTAACTATTGTTCAATTGCTTCAACTTTGTCAATTTCAACAATGTCCATGTGACCATTGTTTTCTCATCTCAATTAAGTACTCAAAATGAGAAGTGTAATATTATAGGAATAAGAAACAAGAGGTTTCGACATAACAATGTTCAATGAGGAATCTTTTGAATCCAATAATTGCCCGAGTCTAAAGCATTGACATGATGTAAGTCATTTGAATATGTTAGCTCAATATTTGTTCCATCCTAATAAGAGATCATTCTTCAACCGCCTCAAACCACATTTTTTGTTGTCTTTCATTTTATTGTTATTAAATGCTTTCGGTGAACACAAGCAACCATAAGTGTGTTATTCCTTTCATCTTCAATGATATAGTGTTTATAATTGATTTTTGTGAATCTCATAATTATGAAAGTTTAAAACCATTGGATGATATAAGCGACATGGTTATCTAGACTCAATGTTTGTTCCATTGAGATGAGAAAACCCTTCTTCAAGCACACCAAACCTATTTTCTCATATCAATCTTCAATTTCAATTTTTTGATTAACTAGTTCTATGCACACAAGCAAACACAATTGTTTTATTTACTCTATTTTGTATTTTCAATGAACATAAAATATTATGTCCCACTATAAAAGTTACACTTCAACTAAAAGACAGTCGCTGGTTCGAATCCGGGAGGTCGGAAATGAGACGGTCGCTGGTTCTACTGTAATCTCGAATCCGGCATGTCGGAAATGAATTTTTTTTTGCAAATATAAATTTTATGCGTTTTCTACTGTAATCTCCTGAATTTCCGACGCATGGATAGGTCGCTGGTTCGAGTCCGGCAGGTGGGAAATTATGTTTTTGAAAACATAAATTTAAAGCGTTTTTCTACTGTTTTATTCTTTTCGTTTCACAGTATAATCTCCCGATTTTCCGCCGTATGTCATGCATAACTTTACTATATAAAAATATAAATAAGTTTTAATATATCGATCTATTATACAGTAGTTGCCCGTCTAGCTCAGTTGGTAGAGCGCAAGGCTCTTAACCTTGTGGTCGTGGGTTCGAGCCCCACGGTGGGCGACATTTTTTTATCTTTTGGGTTTGTAGTTATGTAACATTGAATCACGGAGGGCGATATTTTTATCTCACCTTCTCACGGTGGGTGACAATTTGGTTCAACTTATCAAATTGTGATACACTATTTCTTACCCAAGGGTCGAATGAAATTGTCATATTTGTTTTTTAAATAATGAGTACTATTAGGCGTTATTGAGCTTATGAAATTTTCATATTTTATGATCATATTTTTGGAAATACTGCATTAGTGAGGTGAAGGATGTAGGATGGTTTTAGCCTAACTAAATTTTTATGTGGATCATCATAAACTAAACCCAAATATACCTAAATACTTGAATGGTAGGATTTTAAGTCATTGTCTTCCATAAAATGGAAGGCATGTCAGTTTAAGACCAATTGTAAGAGAGAATGTAGACTAAACCCAAATATACATATATAATTGATTGGTAGGATATTAAGCCAATTGCTTGCATCAAATGGAAGGAATGCCAATAGGGAACAATTGTAAGGCACACTCATTAGTTGGCATTTTGGCCTGAAAGATGGCCTTCAACATCAATAATATATTCAAAACCTTGAAGTATCTCCTAGAAGGGCTCATTTTGGTTCATTTAAACAACATTGGGAAGTTGATATGAAGGTTGACATTGTGTATTTGTCTTTTCGGATGAGGTGACTTGTGAGTGGGTCATTGGGGGAACTACAAAGGTGCTAATCAGATGTTAATTCTTTGGCTATCATGTGCATATGGAAATATTTTCTAAGAAGTCAAGGTCAATAATTGGGAAAGTCGTGGTCGCTGGAGAGGTATTGAACAAGGAAAATTATGTACTGAAGTAGATGAAATGCGTGTTGTTGAAAATGTAACTTCAAAAGATACTATGTTGTATATTATTATTGTATTTTATTGTACCTTCGCCAGAGATGTTTTTCCTCCATTCAGGATGTCATTATTGTATTTGGTCATGCCATAATATCGAGGTAAAACCTTCGTTGTAAGTTGGGGCAGTAGTCCCTAGAATAAATATTGTAAACTGTATTTTGAGTCTCCTAAGAGACAAGTCGACCCTGTTAGGTTAGGAATTCAACCCCACTTAAGTTTTAGGTTTGTCACTTGAAGAATATAAATATACACAACACTCAATGATTTACAGTCCATGTAATTGAGCATTTTGTCCCCTTTTAGTCGCATGAGTGATTTGTCGAGCTCAATATTATTTTTATTTTATATGGCAGAAGAGTGCAACTAAGACTTGATACTATTGTCTAGAATGAGATAGATGGCTGGACCTGGTACACAATAGCGATGTGTCGTCCCTCATTTACACACACACTCACTCACTCACTCAAGTTCGCCAGAGAGAGAGAGAGAGACAAGTGCGCCAGGGTGAGAAGAAGAAGAAGTTGTCGAAGATATATTTTCTCCGGGTATTCTATCCTGGTTTGACATTGTACTTAGTGACAAAACTATTCTGAAGAAGTTTGAGGGGTTTTCTCCTTTATGGTTTCCACGAGGAAAATCTTTCTGTTCTTGTGTTTTGTTGTGCTTGTCTATCTTTCAGTTTAAATATCTAACTTAATTGAATTAAAGCGCAAACTTTAACATGGTATCGGAGCCACTCTGAAATAAGGCACTATGCAACTGCAAAAATTAGGGTTTCCATGTTCTAGCAATTCTCTCCATGAGTTTTCCAGAAAAGAGGGCTAGGCTAACTCGCCTCAAGGAGGCACATCTTTTGGTAGAGGAAGAATCCAGATCAGGGAAATTTCGGTTTTGACTTAATTACTATTGTTGAAGGAAACTATGGCATCAAGTCTTTGGAGGTCCCCTCCATAGACTTTGATAAAATACCTCATTGGACAACTCGTCTCTAGGAGGCGCATCTCTCTATCCAGGCAGAATTCCAAAATTCCAAGTTTGGAAAATTAGGGTTTCTCTATGGAACCCTAGGTCATCTAGGTTCAGAATCAGCATGGGCATCTCAAATTGGTAAGATCTATTTCCCTGCTTTTTCCATTTGAGGTTCCCATATCAAGATGATGAATCACACCAAAGTTAAGGATAAGCTTGAGGGGGCGGATAACTTCCGAGCATGGAAGTATAGGATCTCTCTTATCCTTGAAGAAAATGACCTAGACAAATACGCTAATGAGGAGGTTCTAGAACCATAGGAAGAAGAGGCAAAGGCAAACCACAAGAAGAATATGATAAGAGCTAAAAGGATCATTACAGACTCTATCAAGGACAACCTCATCCCTTAGGTATAATCTATGAATACTCCTAAGAAGATGTTCGATGTTTCAACCAATTTGTTTAAAGGAAAGAACATCAACAAAAAAATGACCTTGAGAAATCAACTCAAGAATGTGAAGACTCAACATTCATAAACTATTCAGTCCTACTTCACAAGGGTTTCTCATATCAATGAGGAATTAGAGGCTATTGAAGAAAATATTGCACAAGGTGAGACTGTGATGACTACCTTGAACGGACTTCCAAGGTTAAGGGAATCATTCATTCAAGGGATATGTGCCAGGGAGAAACTAATCGAATTAACCAGACTATGGGAGGAATGCACTCAAGAAGAAGCTTGATTAATATCAAGAGAAGAAAAGATGGGAGCAAGCGATGATCAAGCTCTCACAACTTGGGAAAAGAAGAATGGAGGAAAGAGGGAGGATCACTCTCACAGAAGGTCCAAGAAATTCCAAAAGAACAATAGACCTAGAAGGGACTACACAAAACTTAGATGCTTCACATGTGATGAAAAATGCCACTTCTTAAGGGATTGTCCCAAAAACAAAGGATCCTCCAAAGAAAACAAAAAGAAGAGGCATCATGCACATACTATAGAAGATGATGACCCCCCAAGAAAGAAAACAAGAGAAGAATCATAAAGTGATGAAGAGTATGTTTTGATATCATCTCTTATAGGCACGATTACCCATGGAAGCAATGATTGGTTAGTGAACAGTGGAGCTTCCAAGCATATGACAGGATACAAAGAATCCTTCATCAACCTATCAGAGAATGAGTCACCTCACAATATGAAACTGGGAGATGATTATCAATATCCCATAAAAGGGAGTGGAGAAGCCTCTTACAAATTGGACTTTGAAAAGTCAATGAAGATGCAAGATGTTCTCTACATACCAGGTTTGAAGAAAAACCTACTCCCCATTTAAGCTTTAGATGCTAAAGGATTTCATGTTGCATTCGTTGATGGCCAAGCACTCATGTGGGAAAGAGGAAAAACAATAGATGATGCAACAATAATTGGAGAGCAAGAGGGAGGTCTGTATAGCTTTAAAGGACAACCTAAACAAGCTTTGGTTCATGACTCCATAGAACCAAATAAACTATGGCATCAGAGGCTTACACACATACACTATAGGGCTCTACCTATTGCAAGAAAAGCAGTATCAATCCTTCCCGAACTCCAAACTAAATGTGAAGGTACTTGCAAGGGATGTGCACAAGGGAAGGATGTAAAGAAACCATTTCCTAGCAGTGAGAGCAAGGAAAAATAATTCATTCATATGTATGTGACCCCATGTGATTCAACTCATTAAGCAGGTATGCATACTATGTTTTTTCATAGATGACTATTCTCGTAAAGCTTGGATTTACTTCTTGAAAGATGAAGATGAAGTCTTCAACAAATTCAAGGAATTCAAAGCTTTGGTAGAGAATCACACCGAAAAGAAGATCAAGACCTTACGATCAGATAATGATGGTGAATTCACCTCAGACGAGTTCAAAGACCTATGCAGAGAATCCAAGAATGAGAGGGAGATGAGCACTCCCTACAATCCTCAACAAAATGGCATTGCAGAAAGGAAGAACAAAATAATAATGGAAGCAATAAAGGTGAGGCTTCATGACCAAGATCTTCCCTTGCACATATGAGTAGAAGCAGCAAGAACAACTGTGTATGTACAAAACATAACACCTCATCGTGTTCTGAACAACAAGACTCCAGAAGAAGTTTTCTCAGGTAAGGAACTAGAAGTCATCCATCTTCGAATATTTGGCCTCCTTGTGTACATACATGTCCCTAAGGAGAAGAGGATAAAGCTAGACCCCTCAGGAAATAAGGGCATATTTTTGGGATACAGTTATGAATCAAAATCATACCTAATTTACTTCCCAGGATTCAAGAAGATTGAGACTAGTCGATATGTTACTTTCGATGAAGTCTCAACCTATGTAAACAAGTCAAAACAATTCCACATTGAATATGTGGAAGAGCCCGAGGTTCCTAGAACCAAAGATGCAGTTATGGAAGAAAAAACTCAAGAAAACCATGAAGATCATGACTTGCCGAAAACGCAAGAACTGATATATCCACCTCATGAGAAGAAGTCCTATAAAACAAGACCAACATGGGCATGTGAAGCTATTCAAGATGCAAAGAGGGATGGCATTCCAGATTGGACACTTAGAGAAAGAAAAAGACCAAGATCATACTCCAGCTACGTATCCCTACTATGCGACATCATCAATAATGAACCTTCCAACTATGAAGAATCTACGGGAAAGAAGGAATAGAAGGAAGCCATGATCGAATAACATCAGTCGATCATGAGGAATGATATCTCTGAGATAGTTCCAAGACCAGGAGGGAAGTTCGTAATGTCTTCCAAATGGATCTACAGGATCAAGCATGCTGCAAACTACAATATCAAAAAATACAAGGAAAGTTTTGTGACACGTCGCTTATCCTAGAAAGAAGGCATCAATTATGAGGAGACATTTGCACCTGTTGCAAGATACACTTCCATCATATCAGTACTATCCTTAGTAGTAATAATGAAATGGAAGACACACTAGGTGGACGTCAAGACAACTTTCTTGGTTGGTGTAGTTGAATAGGAAGTGTATGTGGAGAAACCACTAGGATTCGAGACACATGACATACATACTCATGTGTGCAATTTAAAGAAGGACTTGTATGAATTGAAGTAGGCACCCAAGACGTGGTACGAAGGAATGGATAGCTTTCTGATGAACTTATGATTTACCAAGAGTAAAGCAGATTCCAACCTCTACTTTAGAGTTGAGGGTGGAAGAACCGTTATACTTGTATTGTATGTAGATGACCTGTTCCCGATAGGTGAAGATGAGCTCATTGCAAGTACAAAGAGAAGGCTTGCCGAAGAGTTCAATATGAAGGACCTCGGGATGTTGCAATATTTCTTAGGGATGGAGGTGTGGAAGAATTTATATGGAATACTTCTTGGACAAGGAAAGTATACAGTAGATACCTAAAGAGATTTGGAATGATGGTCTACAAGGCTATCGCCACGCCTATGGAATCAAACTTGAAGTTTTTGAGTGATGCTTCGTCTAAGACAATTTATTCCACGATGTATAGGCAGATGATTGGTTCATTGATGTACTTGACTAACACAAGACTAGACATCATGCTTTGTTGTGAACACACTGAGCCAGTTTCTGACAGATACGAGACGTTTTCACCTGGTTATTGCAAAGAAAATATTGAGGTACCTGAAGTTTACAATTGAGTATAGGATCACATATGCGACATATCCGAACATTAACCTACATGGTTATGTTGATTCATATTGGGCAGGAAATGCCACATATAGAAAGAGAACTTCAAGATGTTGCTTCAGTTTAGGATCTCAGGTGATCTCTTCTTTTAGCAGGAAGTAGTTAAGTGTGGCACTGAGTACAACCAAAGTAGAGTACATTACAACTTGTTCAGCTAGTTGTGAGGAAGTATGGCTTTGGAAGATGCTATCATATTTGTCTGATCTCGAGTTAGAGTTGAATTGTATCCTTTGTGACAACCATAGTTATGTGAAGTTTTCCGAGAACCCGATGTTTCATGATAAGTCGAAGTACATTGAGATCAAGTATCACTATATTTGGGATATGGTGTAGAGAGGAGAAGTGAATCTACATTATGTGGCGACGAACGAGCAGACGATTGATGTTTTGCCAAGCCTCTAGCGAGAGTGAAGTTTGAGCACCTCAGGGACAATATTGGAGTTGTGCATCTCAATGTCTATCACAAAAATAAATCCCTATATGGGATCTAGGCCTGCATTCAGTATGAAACATGATTGACCCTACAGATTTCTTCATTCAGTACCAAACATGACCGACCTTGCGAAGACATCCAGTATGAAACATGATTGCCTCTATGAAGTCCTATATTGGATGTAGGCTTGCATTTAGTATGAAACAAGACTAACCCCACAGATTTATGCTTTTAGTATGAAACAAGACTGAACTTGTGAAGACATCCAATATGAAACATGACTAGCTCTGTGAAGTCCTAAATTGGATCTAGGCCTGCATTCATTATGAAATAGGACCGACTCTGCAGAGTTTCATATTTAGTATGAAACATGACTAACCCTGCGAAGGCATCTAGTATGAAACAAGACTAGAACTACAAAGTTCCACATTCAATATGAAATAGTATTGATCCTGAGAAGGAATCCAATATGAAATAGGATTGGCACTGCATATTTCCGCATTTAGTATGAAATAGGACTGACCTTGAGAAGGCACTTAGTATGAAACACGACTGACATTGTAGAGTTCCGCATTCAGTATGAAACAGGACTGTACCTACAAAGGCATCCAATATGAAACATGACTGGCACTGCAAGGTACATCCAACATGAAAAAGGGTTGGCACTATATGGATATGATTGATGAAGTCCTAGATGGGATCTATGCCTACATCCACTATGAAACAGGGTTGGCTCTGTAGAAACTTTTGAGGACGAATAGCTTCAAAAGATGCCACTAGTCAACGGTCGACAAGATGAGAATTAATGCAGCAGTGATGATGATCCAGTGATGATCATACAAAGATTATGATGCAATAGAGATGATGATCTAGTGATCCAATAATGATGTTCAAATACAGGGTCCAATTGTGACGATGACCGGGTCAAAATAATACCTTCCTAGTTAAGAGGGAGTGTTGTTGAAAATGTATCTTCGGAAGATGTTTTGTTGTATATTATTATTGTATTTTATTGTACCTTCATCGGAGATGTTTTTCCTCCATTCGGGGATGCCATTATTGCATTTGGTCATGCCAGAATATCAAGGTAAAATCTTTGTTGTAAGTCGGGGCAATTGTCCCAAAAGAAATATTGTAAAATATATTTTGAGTCTCCCAAGAGACAAGTTGACCTTGTTAGGTTAGAAAATTGGCCCCACTTAAGTTTTAGGTTAGTCACTTGAAGAATATAAATAGGGAGGCACCCTCCCTCATTCACTCAAGTTCGCTAAAGAGAGAGAGAGAGAGAGAGAGAGAGAGAGAGAGAGAGAGAGAGAGAGAGAGAGGTGCACCAGGGTAAGAAGAAGAAGAAGCTGCCAAAAATATATTTTCTCTGGGTATTCTATCTTGGTTTGGCATTGCACTTAGTGACGGAACTATTCTGAAGAATTTTGAGGGGTTTTCTCCTTTATGGTTTCCCCAAGGAAAATCTTTGTGTTGTTATATTTTGTGATGCTTCTATATCTTTCAGTGTAAATATCTAACTTAATTGAATTAAAGTGCAAACTCTAACAATGTGGGTAGGAACATGTTTTGAAGTGAGGGTGGATGCATATTCTGGATGCCATCAAAGATGTTAGTGAGCGACTATAGGGAAGGGGTGAAACCTAATCTTCAAGATTCATATTGGTAATGCCAAAGTAATCACCATTTAAGATATTGCAAATGTGCAATTGGGGCCATTAGTGTAAAAGTATGTGCAATTCATGTAGGAATTGTACTTTGACCACTTGATATAACCACTCTATGATGAGTGCATTTCATGGTTGACATTGTTTTCAACACAAGAGTAACTTAGGGTTTTTACTTTCCATTTGATTTTAATGTTTACACCATGAAGTGTCGCCCAGGGAATCGACAACTCAATGCATTAACATGGGGGTGTTAATTATGAGGACATTAGTGTGGAAGTATGTGCAATGTAGAGAGGGATTGTAATTTGACCATTAGATCTAGCCACTCTATAATGGGTGCATTTTGTGGTTGACGTTGTTTTCACCACACGAGTAACTTAGGGTTTTAACTTTCCATTTGCTTTTAATGTTTGCACCATGAAGTGTCAACCAAGGAATTGAAAACTCAGTGCATTAAGTCTTGTTGTTGCTTGGCTCCCAAAGTTTCAATATTAATCTCAATATTTTAGAAAAAGCTAATGCGTGGTGGTATATTTAACCTTAAAAGTGGCAACTCCCTTCAAGTCAGGCTATGATTTTCCAAACTTCCATGGGTTGACTTGTTTGAAACTTTAGTTGATTGATATAATAATTTATCAAATACAAAGAAATTTAGAGAAATAAACAAGGCTAAGAACTCAACACCCTTTAACTTCCAAATTAGGTATTATCGGCATCAAACAATCAATTATATGTCAACTTAAAGATAGAATTAACAAAGTCTTGTTCTTGAACATGAGAGTCAACAATATGTCAACTTGAAGATAGAATTGGCAAAGTCTTGTTCTTGAACATCCTACGAGCCATACTAATATATCTTGGACTACTCCTTATAAAATAAAGAGGTTGTCTAAAAAATATCTCATGTTAAAGCAAGGATTAAGGTTCTCCCACTAGGGAGGTTAATATGAAATAAGAAATATTTGGTATGGTTTGATCATGTACTCTTCTTATCATGAGTTTTCTAAGAGATAATCAAGGTCAAGAACACATCAGCACATGTAAGATGTCAATACAACTTCAAATTGGCATAAAAATTCCCAAATTACATTAAGACATAATAAAGTTGTTGTTGTAACCCATCTACTTAGACAAGAAACCTCTTAAAAACACATACCATTAAGTCTAAATGTAATGACTCACATTCTATCTGTCGAACAAATACTCTCTAAGTTATGTTTTCATTATGACTCAAGTCAATTAGTCAATCCTATGTTGGCTTGTGGTCAATGAGACCAATTTATAATTATGAAATCTATATGTATTTTTTAGGATTTCATACATATTTACGTAGAAGGAATTTAATCAATAAGAAATTGTGTCAAACCATTGTAGTTGATTCCTTGTCTATCAGACAAATTAAATCCTGCCGTGTGCGTCTTTAACCTTATGTCAAATTAACCAAGTTTTTGTACTCCTTTCCTTCCATAGTCTCTTTTAATTCATCTTTTCCGCCAAATTCACATCTGTACTCTTTCAAGCAGTTGCGGTTCCTTCCTCTTTTCCACCAAATTCACCAAGGCTTCTCGTTCAACAGTCACTATTCATTTGGCTATAGTCTAAAACTTTGACTTATACATTTTAGGTGCCCCGGGGACCTTTGAGTGTGCTAAGACCATTTCTTCCTTCAAAAAACCAATTAAAACACTACTTGGTTCAAATTTTAGAAACATGATTTCGCTGGTTTCCAGGAAAAACTAGTCGTCTAGTAAAAATTGTCGAGAACCTTTACACAACTTCATTCATTTGTCTTTTTCAACAGGATTTTGTCAGAGCCTGATTTTTCAGTAGGTGCATTTGGGTATGGATATATTTGTACTTGATCATTGTAGGATATGCTCGAGATTACCTTAAGGTTATCCACTGCAAACCTTACTTGTTCATGCATCGTTGGTGTACGCATATGCACCACCATGGTGGCAATAACCATAGCAATATTTACCTTTTTTGGCATGTGTTAAAATTCACCTCTCCTAGTTTGACAAAAAATCCACCAAAACTTTGCATTAGGGGCGGTACTCCTCACACGACTCTAGGGTGCAAATTTATGCATTGGGGGTGGACTCCAAAACTCCAAATCATGATGAATGGTGTAATGTGTTTGCATTATTAATTTAACAAATCTTGATTTACATTGCATGATTGAACAATGATGAATGTAGTAGTTACTAATTTATTAATTTGCATGGGATGAATTGCTATTGTTGGACATTATATATTTCATATATTTTATATTTTTAGAAATTTTATTACCCCGACGTCCTCCTGTCCCCCACGGATTTCCCTAAAATTTTGTAAAATTTGGGGGTGGTCTCCACACATATCGAATGTGTGTCTACCCGCTCCTGCATCCCCTCGTCCTGGAACCTTGGGGGAGCATTGGTATGATTCAACGCATGTGGTATACAAAGGGAGCTTAGATTGTTGATGATAATACACTCGAAATTGATGGCCAGAGAGTTATAGTCAATTATAAAAGGTATGCCCTAGAACATTAAGCATTGCGTAAACAAAGATTGATAATTACGATATGGAGAAGAATGATGTTATGCTATGGTGGGAACCTTTGCGACATGGATCTTGCCGAGATTCCTTGGGGTGACTATGGAGTTGAGTATGTTTTAGAATCATCCGGAGTTTTCACAGCAACTGAGAAAGCATCTGTACATCTTAAGTTTTTTTTTTCCAGTTTTTATGTTTGCATTTGTATTTTTTTTCTATCAATAAGTGTATTGAAAATTGTTCATGTGCATTTTTGTAGTTTTTGATGTTTTTTTGGTGGCAGGGAGGAGCTCCACCGGTCGATGCACCTATATTTGTGGTTGGAGTAAATGAAGAATCATATAAGAGTGAAATCAATATTGTTTCAAATGAAAGTTGCACAACTAATTGTATTGCTCCCCTTGCAAAGGTATGTTACTATTCTTAAAAATCACAATGGAAGATATTTTCTGCTTTAATGCAAAACATTCTTCTTTGGAGTATTTATTCTTCTTGTAAACGTTTTCTTGTAAAAATTATTCTTATAATTGATCAACCATACATTCTGATCTACATGTGTAGCTATAGATTCCATGTAAACATCACCTCACTCTTTTGTAGAGGTTTTCATTTACATGGAAGGGGCATCATCATATCATTTACCTTTATTAACATTCTCAGATCTGTGAGCTTTCTTATTATAATGCCCAAGTTTACCACATTTCCAACATTTATTTTTCAGTTTCCCTCAAGATTTAGATCTACCTCTAGATTTAGACACCCCCCATAAGACTTATGTTTCCTCTTTTGAGGACGACCTCTCAGATATAAAGCATCCTTGGTCACACCCTTTCTCCCCATTTTCTTTGATAACAAGGATCTATCTATGTCCTCAATCTTTAATGTGGATTGATTGGTGCTACCAATTTCTACAACCAAATTATCCTAAGATTTTAGCAAAGAACATAACAAGGTAATACACTTACCTTCTTTCTCCATCTTAATATCAATAGAGACAAATTGACTTACCATAATATTAAATGCATGTAGAGGACCCATTGTGGAGTTGACATCCTCCATCCTAAGATTGTATTGTTTTGTTCAAAGAAATAACGTGTTTACTAAGGAATTTGATTGATACAAACTACCCAACTTATCCCACAACTTCTTTGTGTTGGCTTCTCTAGAGATGTTCAACAATATTTAATCTCAGGGGTAGAGTAAAATTCATGCCTCTTGTTTTTCATTCCAACTTTTCCAATCTTCTTTTGACATACTAATGGGTTTTGTATATGGATCCACCACAACCCAATGTTATCTATCTACAACAATATCTTCTATATTTGATCAAGTATATGTCTATTAAAATTCTATATTTATATTCTTGAAATGCTCACCATTTTCTTCACAAAATTCATTACGCAAAGTTAACACTCAATCCTAAGTTTATTGCAAATTCAAGATACATTTTTTCATCATAAAAAGAGATCAATCCTAATAACAAAGGTTCCCATACACTAATAATCTTAATTTGATGTCAAATAAAGAATTTGATAAATATGTGAAAAAAAATTAATACCAAACATAATCTAAAACATTAAAAATAACAATGTAGCTCACACATTTTACACCGATAGATAGAGAGTTAATAAACATATTACATATTCCATACTTTGAAACAAGTGGATGATGAAGTCATTGGAGGTCATTGTGTATAAAAGAAATTTTTGTAAAAGGTCTTGTGCACACCATTGTGGTAGATTACTTTACTTTATGATGAAAATTAACATTATCCATATGTATTTGCACTTTTGAGACAATGGTAAAAGTTTTCATTTTTATAATATTTTATCTATTATAAGGAAAATAAAAATTAAGAATTAAAGTATCAAAAATAATAAATTGATGCAAACGTTATTAATGAGGATTTAATATATTCTAATATAGATAGATGTAGGTGGACAATATTCTTCTTCTTAGCATTAATATCTTCACCAAATGTGTTGATTAGCCATATTATAAAATTGCGCTATATATATCAATAAGGAAACTTTCATGTATGACAATAGATCGCAGCAAAATATATTTTACATGCAGCAGAGTAATAAATGCTGCGGCTGCATTGTGGGTCGTTGGATCTTAACCTGTTTGAGATCCAACGACCCACAGTACAACTGCCACAACATTTATTATTCTGGTGCATGTTGAATATTGTTCTCCATAGATCGCGACCAACCCATTTGGTGATGGAAATTTATTTAGAAGTTAAAGGTTCCAAAATTGCATAAGATATTTATGTTGTTTTAAAATAAAATAAAAAGTACATACTTGGGAGTCGGGACGCCAGGAAAAAAGGAATGTGTGTGGTCTAGGAATATGTGTCCTTTGTAATGGACCAAGGGACTCATTTATTCAATGTAAATTCTTTCTACGAGTTAGGAAGGACATCAAAAGTCAAAAGTTATTTGTAGATTAGAAATTCATGGAATGGGGACATAATAGAAAAATGTTTACATGGTTGTTAAACTTGTTTGGAACTTAAGTTATATTGATCCATTTTATTTATGGTTTATATGGTTAGCTTGAAATGGAAGAATATTTTTTTGAAAAAAATGTATCAACTTTTCAGGTTTTTTCACTGGTGGTGACAACTTTCAATTTATGTGGAAAAGTTCCAAAATTTGATTCATCAAAACTGATCCGGGAATTGGTGATTGCCAAAAGTAGTTGTTGGAGATTTTTTTATGGAGCTTTCCAATGGTCGAATCAACTATGTGGTTTGGGTGGAATTATATATTTCTCTGATAACCACTACATCACTTTTAAGGCAACCATTGGACGAGGAACCAACAGCTTAGCAGAACTATTTACACTAAAACCCTTCTTGAAAAAAGTCTCAAATAGTGGGATCAAGGAATTGCAAGTACTCGGTGATTCTATGCTTGTGGTAAAATGGATGCTGCAAGGTTCTCAGTTGATTTAAAATACCAATATGATGGTATTGACAATACATTTAAAGTAAATTGTGGCTGCCTTTGACAAGTTTACAGTCGATCATATATATTGTGAGTTGAATTAGTAGGTTGATGCCCTCTTAAAGGAGGTACTCACCGTCGATCCCGGGGTAATACTTTATCTAGAGAAATCAAAGGCAATGGGTATTAAGTCTCAACATTAATTTGAATTTCAGACGTTTTGATTTACTTATGTTTGAAGGAAAATTGCAAATTTCAATTTTAAGAACTTATTAAAGACTATTATAGATTTTGAAAAATGATAGACCAAAGAGGAATTATGGAAAGTTTTCTTTTTAATAGAAAAATGTATGGGGAAGTGAAGATTCAAATCTAGAAAATACAACCATTTTGGTGAATATAGCCTTTATAGGAGGAAGAAGTGACATGCTTGTATACCAATTTTGTGTTGGTGTGATAGCACATGACAAATGTGTTTTTATTTTAGATGGTAAAAAAGCATTTTTTTCTATGGAAAAAAGAAAAGAAAACCTCCATGCAAGGATGAAATGTGCCTTTATCCATGATTAAAAGGGCATGTTTCGTTCACAATAAATCCAGTTAATATGCCCGATAAGGTTGGATCCTCATGAATAACCCCCATCAACTTGGACCAAGTAAGAATGGGGTTACGATTTGATTTTTCTTTGCAGACCTAGCCATAGAGGAATAGGAAATGGAGGGGGGAACAAATATAGATAAGGCTCCCACACAAGACTAGAGCGGATGAAAACACACATTCATTGATAACTCACACAATACATTCTTTAGATATGGGAAGTTTATTTCAATAGACTAGTTTATTTTATATCTTCAAATGCTTCAACCAATCATTAAACTTGAAAACATCAATGTAGCTATTGTTCAATTGCTTCAACTAATAGTCAATTTCAACAATGTCCACGTGGCCATTGTTTTCCACTTTGAATTAAGTACTCAAAATGAGAACTGTAATATTATAGGAATAGGAAAGAAGAGGACTCTACATAACAATGTTCAATAAGGAATTTTTTGAATCTCATAATTGCCCGAGTCTAAAGCATTCACATGATGTAAGTCATTTGAATACTTTGGCTCAATATTTGTTCCATCCTAATAAGAGATCATTTTTCGACCGCCTCAAACCATCTTTTGTTGTTTTTCATTTTTTTATTATTAAATGCTTTCAATGAACACAAGCAAGCACAAGTATGTTATTCTTTTCATCTTCAATGATATAGTGTTTATACATGATTTTTGTAAATCTCATAATAATTAAAGTTTAAAACATTTGGATGATGTAAGTGACATGGTTATCTCAACTCAATGTTTGTTCCATCGAGATGAGAAAACCCTTCTTCAAGCACCCCAAACCTATGTTCTTCTCTGTTATCTAATTTCAATTTATTTTTGGATTAACTACTTCCAATTAACACAAGCAAACACAATTATTTTATTTTCTTTATTTTGTATTTTCAATGGACATAAAATGTCATGTGTGTCTCGCTACAACTACAAAATATTTGGAAGCACCATTCACACCGTTCAAGTGAATTATGTTAATAGACACAAGTACTAAATATGGAGTTCACACCGTTCATACCAAAAAAGAAACAGATAAAATATATTTTTGAAGATCAAAGAATCATTTGAAATCCTAATACTTTTAAGTTTTTATCTGATCAAAGTTACTGTTACAAATAATGTTCACTGAGGGAAGAGCAAAACTGCAAGATTTTGGAGATTATCGATCTTCCATGGCTGTGTTCTTTTATTTTCTATGCATCTGGAAATATAGAAATAATTTAATGTTAACATATCGGTATCTCAGCTTCCGACCTTAGCTCAGTTGGTAGAGCGGAGGACTGTAGTTGGATACAAAATCTTACTGTCATCCTTAGGTCGCTGGTTCGAATCCGGCAGGTCGGATTTCAGTTTTGTAAACATGAATTATAAGTGTTTTTTACCGTTTTATTCTTTTCGTCTTACATTGTAATTTCCTGAATTTCTGCCGCATTCCCAGGTCGCTGGTTCGAATCGGGCTGTTCGGAAATTATTTCTTTCGCAAATATAAATTTTGCCGCATTCCCAGCCTCCAGGTCGCTGGTTCGAATCCGGCAGGTCGGAAATGATATATTTCGCAATCATAAAATTTAAGCGTTTTTCAGCTGTAATCTCCTGAATTTCCGCCGTATCCCCAGGTCGTTGGCTCGAATCCTGCATGTCGGAAATGAATATTTTCGCAAATATAAATTCAAAGCATTTTTCTACTGTAATCTCCTGAATTTCCGACGCATGCATATGTCGCTGGTTGGATATGTGTTTTTGAAAACATAAATTTAAAGCGTTTTTCTACTGTTTTTTTTCTTTTCGTCTCACAGTATAATTTCCTGAATTTCCGCCGCATGCCATGCATAACTTCACTATATAAAGGTATAAATTTACAACGGCTGCCCGTCTAGCTCAGTTGGTAGAGCGCAAGGCTCTTAACCTTGTGGTCGTGGGTTCGAGCCCCACGGTGGGCGACTTCTTTATGTCTTGTGTTTGTAGTTATGAGTTGGGTTCCTTCAATATGAACCTAGGATCATGGATAGTTTTGTTGTTCGGTTGCTTCAATATGAACAGCATTTTTTTATCTCATGGGTTCTCACAATGGGCGACATGTGTCTTGTGTTTGTAGTTATGAGTTGGGTTCCTTCAATATGAACCTAGGATCATGGATAGTTTTGTTGTTCGGTTGCTTCAATATGAACAGCATTTTTTTATCTCATGGGTTCTCACAATGGGCGACATTTGGCGGCATTTTTATCTCATGGGTTCTCACAATGGGCGGCATTTTTATCTCATGGGTTCTCACAATGGGCGACATTTGGCGGCATTTTTATCTCATGGGTTCTCACAATGGGCGGCATTTTTATCTCATGGGTTCTCACAATGGGCGACATTTTTATCTCATGGGTTCTCACAATGGGCGACATTTTGGCAGGGTGGCACTTTTATCTATTCGGTTTATATTTATGTGTTGGGTTGCTTCAATATGAACATAGGATTACGGAGGGCGACATTTCTATCTCATGGGTTCTCACGGTGGTGACAATTTGGTCGAACTTATCAAATTGTTATACACTATTTTTAGCACAAGGGTAGAACTTATGAAATTGTCATATTTTATGATGATATTTTTGGAAATACTTCATTGATGGGGTGTCAAGTCAAAACCTTTTTACCGATCACCATAAATTAAACCCAGATACACCTAAATCCTTGAATAGTAGGATTTTAAGTCATTGCCTTCTATAAAATGGAAGGCATGTCAATTAAGACCAATTGTAAGGGAGAATGTAGACTAAAACACAAATATGCCTATATAATTGATTGGTAGGATTTTAAGCCAATTGCTTGCATCAAACGGTAGGATTTGTATTGCATGTTTTTATTTGATCAAGCTCCAGAGATTTGCAAGAGGAAGAAGTGAAGGATCAAACAAAACAAGTTGTCCCTCAATATTCATACATTGCGTTTAAAGCTTGAACTATTTAACTTGCACATCAAGTATTGTGTTTGATGCATTGGCAATTAAAGGAAGTAGAAGGATGGTTTTAATTAAAAATGAATCTTTATCGACTTGAAGCTCTCATGCTTGGCCATTGCATTCTTCATGTTGAACATTGAATTGTATGCCTACTCATTGAGTTTACCATGCTTGTGTGATGAATGTTGCATGCTTGTGCTTGGGAATTTTCATGCTTAAGCATTGGTTTTTCATGTTCATGCATTGAATGCATTTTCATGCCTCTACTATGAATGCATTTTCTTGCACTTGAAAGCATTTATGCTCATATGGTGAGGGTTTAATGACTAAACAAGTGCAAGTTCTCAAACTCTTGGATTTTAAACCATAAGTTTGTTTAGTGCGAGAATATGATCATGGAAGACTGGTGCCGGATAGATTCTTTGCCTTCATTTCCATATGTTTATTATTTTTATGCTCTCTACATCTCATATGTGAAGCTTTCATTTCATATTTACAAAGAGCTATATAGCTAATTTTTTAAGCCGTTTACACATTGAAAGTCCCACAAAAGAATGAGGAAAAACATTACGCATTTAAACCACATCCCAATATTTGTTTCTTTGCCTAAAACTTCAAAATTTCTGATTGCAAAACCACTAATTGAGCATCAAGTTCTTGTGCATTACAAGACCTTAGTTTCAACTTTGCATTGCATAGATTTGAGTCCTAGCTTCCACTTCCACCAATATGGTAGCCATATTTTTTTTATGAATGTGCATTCAATGATTGATGGCATGGTTGAGTTTCATTTCTCATACAAAAATCAACCACGTTAGCTGATATATTGAGGGTTTAAGTTAGTGAACTGTTTAGTTTAATTTAATGGTTAAAAGCTTCTTCTCGTGAAAAATCCAAATTCAAGCTTTAGTCCTTCATATTATACTGCACTGAATTCTTCATTTCGTACACAAATTCCTTTTGAAGTATTTATGCATTAAATCTTTCAAGCCCATGCTTATGCATGAAATTCTTTATGCTTGAATCCTTGAAGGTCAGGTTTTATTCAAGTTTACGCATTGAAGCATTCAAACTTGTGCATTTTATCTTTTATGCTCATACAAATGCCCTGAATCATTCCCAATAAAGCTCTCATGTTAAATATAAGTCACCTTTAACCAAGTTCATTGAAATAAGTTTGTTAGGTGTGTTGAATAACAAATATACAAGCTTTGAGGAACTTACCTTAAAAACACCATACTTGTTTTCGTGAACAATGCATATTAGTTCGAGTGGGTTTGTAGTTTTATTAACTAACTTGATTGAAAATAAGATCTTACAGACATTCTCATAGAAGTCCATTGAAGGATCTCCATGAGTTATTCCAAATTTATTAATGTTTTCAAGTTTCATCAATTTTAATTGTTTTTCATATACTTGCAAAGCTTCAAGCTTCAAGCATTTTCATCTTCTCTTATGTATAGATTTGTAATAAACTAATAACTTAGAGTTGTTTATGTTTATCAAGCAGTTATAAACAAATTTATGAAGATTGTTTTATGTTATTTATAGATTTTAAGCAAATAAAAGAAGAGCACTTTAGTGTTAACATGTCAAGGATGAACAAGCATGTTTAGGGGACATTTAGTGTTCTATTATGAATATGAAATTACCAAAGTTTTTTTTTTTTAAATAACAATTTACAACTTAAAAAAATATTAAACAAGACAAACTTGTACAAGCCAAAGAGATGAAAAAAATACCAAACATCTCCAATCTAAAGAAGCTCACTAAAGGGAAAATTAGGTAAGCTATCTTTGAGAGAATATATATTCACTTGATTGTAATTTTTCGAAGTATGAGAAGACAAATTGAAAAGAAAAAATTCCAAGTTTCAAAAAAAAAAAGACAGAAGAACAAATTGAGGAGTATGAAGAGATAAATGGGGAGAATTGAATACTTGACCCAAGAGATATAACCCAAGTAATACTTTTGTATTAAAATAGCATGTTAAAATAAAATACAATAAATAAGAATTAATTTTTTCTACGGGAGGAAGTCATCCTCTCTATGTAAACCATCATGTTGAGCCTACAATCAGCTCTCACCATGCCTTGTATCTATGGGTTTTTCTTCGAATGCACAATGTCTCCACAAAATGGCTCCCCTTTTTGTGTAAGGCCATATTTCCTATCCCAATTCTTTGTACTTTTTAAAGCAAAACCCAAGTACCAGAGAATGATTTATAATTCTCAAGGATCATGAAAGACACTTGAACGATTAGATTTCCCATTACATGCCTAGATTTTCCACAAAGTATTATGTTGTCATTCCATCGCCACCATATAGTATTTAATGAAAATTACATGGGGTGAATCCATGAAGATGGGTAACACTTTTTGGCCAACATTGACGATGAAAAATTGATATCTTACTCATTATTAAATCGAATCCCTCAAATCTCATCCATGCCTTGTGAATTGCAACATGCAATAATAAAAACAAATTGTAGAGAATTATGTTGTCTTTCCAATGATATTTAAAACATAATAATAATAACATTTATTGTGCTAAAATTGCATTTATTGAAATGTTTGCCCTTGTAAATCTTAGGGAAAGTTAACAAGTGTATTGTTTGCATGTAAAATAATTACTAGTGCACATTGTTTTAACTTTCAATGCTTGCAAAGCCCAATGGGGCTAGAGCAGTTGGTAATGAGGATTGAGATGAGAAGTTGTAAATGGAAGGTCACGAGTTCAAATCCCCTGTGGCTACTTACTTAAAAAAAAAAAACTTTCAACGATGGCAATGAGAGCCATTCACCTCCAACATCTAAACTGTTGCAAACCAAAGTTCAAAGGCTACTAGAATCTATTTCTCTACACATTGTGCCTTGGTGTTTCTTTTACTCAAAGATGTTTTCCTAGAGTACAAGTCTTTATTTTTTCTTTAACTTGGGATGAGCCAAAGATTCTCAAGTGGATGATGAATCTACGTGATGTATTTGGAGTTGCTATGCCCATCTTACAGTTGACCATATTTTGATGCAAAGTAATATTCCATCGTTTGAAAGCTTTTTTATTCTAGATTGATTTTGACCACGGAATCACAAGAACATTTTCAATGATGATAGGGTTCCTCGATCGGAATACCGCTACTATGATCCTAAAACTGTAGGACTAGACATTGAAGGGACGATTGCAGAAATTAAGGTAAGAACGTTTATTTTTAACTTTGGGATGCATTGTTAATTTTTTTTTATAGTAGATTAGAATTATAGTTATTTGACTCCTTGTATGTTGTACCATGTGGTTCTTTTGTCTTACTTCATGGGTGTGCTCACAATCCAACTGGAATTGATCCAACTCCTAAGCAATGGGAGAAGATTGTTGATGTCATTCAAGAAAAGAATCATACTACTTTTTTTGATGTTGCTTATTGGGTTTGTGATGAAATGGGGGTTACATTTACAACCTTCATATCATATGAATTGCATAGTGTAGATTAGTTTATGCTCTTCATTAGTATGCATTTTTCTATCTTGCCAAGTTCTTTTTTCAATTATTTTCAATTTTTTACTAATTCTTCATTTGGAAATATTGATTAATGCAATGGAAGTACCTTCAGGATTCAAAGAATTGAAATCCATTTTTTAAATGAAAAAAAAACCTTTGAAATGGTGGGTGATCCTTTATTGAATGCAATTTTTTTATTATTATGAAAATTCCACTAATTTTTGTGTTATATTGTTTTTACTCTTTGCAATGAAAGAAGCAAGGTGTTGTTACATCCCAGGTGGGAGAGATCTATGATTTGATAGTCTTAGAATCGTTTCAAAACTGCCATTCATGGGGTAAGATACTTTATTGTTTATATGATATTTATGCCAATGGGCATCCATAGTGGTAGTGGCCCTCCTACTAATCCTATGGGAATATGCTTACTTGCTTGGACTCCCCCTCTCCTCCTCTGTGTAGCATGTCTGTTGTTGTGAGTTCAGTAATCCTTTGTGTCGTAATGAACTAACAATTGGTCATATATCGTTACTATTTTTTTATTTAAATACGATATTTTACACACATGTGCAGGGTTTTGCAAGTGGTAGTCATGATAAGGATGCATCATTTGTTAGGTTGTTTGTTGCTTATGAATGGAATTTTTCGTTGCTCAATCTTACAACAAGAACTTGGGTCTTTATGCAGAACGGATAAGAGTTATTAATGTTGTGTGCTATGCGATGATAAACAAGAAAAAGGTCTCCAATCCAAACCCCATTTCTCATTGCCCTCATCTCTTAACTCCATACCATAATGCACTTGCTCCAAGATTGCGCTCATGACAAGTGGAAACACCGATGGGGGAGGGTTTGGGTCAGTCGAAGCAGTGAACATAACTTCCCGAACATGCCATGAAGAAATGAAGAAATGCACTTCAGTTGAATTCAATATCATGTGAAAGATACGACTTGGTAACTTTCTATTCGAAGGAGACAAACATGACGTGATAGCTTTTTAATCGCCCAACAAATAAAGAATTTTCTATAGTGGGAAGACAATGACTCGACAAAACCTTATCCTACACATTTTTTTCAAAGCTTGGCCTACTAGGACTGCAAGTTTGGTGGAATCAATGGAAGGGCTTCAACAAATACAAGTTGGACGATGGAGATTGTGGTTATCATCTAGGCATTAGATGGATGCCATGCTTAACAAAGTATAGAGGATTAAGTCAGATAAGAAGACATGGCTATATCAATTAATCCAGTTGTAAGATGTATCTACAACCCCAAAAAACGTTATTTGATTTCTCTTTGATTTATGGAGGCTTATACATAAGTTATCAAATGAAATACTTAGGGGTCCCCAAGCACAAGAGTCCTTTGTGTCACATAAATGAAACCTTGAAATATAAGTACACCCAATATACCCAGGATTAGGCATAGAGTTTTGTCATCAATTAATCCTCTTGAATGCCACTTGAAAGTCATTCATTTTAAGAGGCTCTCTCCTAGAATGGGCTATGAAATTTCACACAACATGGGAATGGATTAGAATCGATATTTTATCTATTTCATCTTTGGAAAATGAATGCCTGTGTTTTGAATAATGCACAACACAACACTATTTTTTTTCCTAGATGACTCCTTGATCTATGTCATTTTGTATCTATAAATTCAAGGGAAAATGGAGAAGGTGAAGTTAGTAGTGGAACACCTACACAAGTTGATGGGGTTTTGAACCAATGCATTATACCATGAGTAAAGAAGGGAACTCACTTGCTTCCTCTACATAGTTTAGAGAAGGGAACTACTTAATTCCTTAAGTAGTGGTCATCTCATAAGGTGGGCCATGCAATGAGGTGCGAAGAAATGTAAAGGAATTAGCACCCAACTAGGGCCTAAAGAACCCCTAAAAATGCATTGTGAATAAACTATGTAGAACAATGACATATAGGAGCATTGGATGCCTTACTAGTGAGGTCTTGGACGAATATCCAAAACCTCTACGTTAGTTTTTTTTTCACAACTTTTATTATCCTGTATTTTGTGGTGTTTTGGGCAGGTATTATTTTCCATAAAGTTTGATGCATAATTACAGAAAGGAGATTAGCATTATTTTCATGAGGAAGATGATTGGTCAATCTTATCTTCTTCTATTGAAGTATATAAATGGTTGGATTCAAGTATAAATGTTTGAAAAACATTTTGTCTTTAAATGGATACAAAACTTTTGGTAAATATGTTTGTCTAAATAGGCACGCATTAGATGTTTGGCATGAATTTTCTTGTTGTTAGGCATCGAGGCTTTCAAATAATGAATTTGGAACATTTTATTTTTTATTTTTGAGCTGACGAATATTTTGCTAAAATGTATCTCCATTCTTATTTTCCATCCATATGCTCACCAACTTAGGAGATCCACACCTGCTGCTTTTTTTTTAAGATCCTTGAATGGTTATAAGATATGTAGTATTCCTTTTTGTAGTCGTTGTTGTGAGGAAGACAAATCTAAGACAATTGTACGTTCGATCCTATGACTTGTAATGGACGCAATATTAAAACATGAATGAAACATTAGGGTTGTTCATTGGCTTGTTGTGACAAGGCTTGAAGGGTAGGCGACCCTTGGGATAGAGGCTCACCTCGATGGGATTCAGGACGTCTCGACCCCTACTAATTCACAAGTTATGGGTATATCTTCCTTGTAGGTTGTTAGATATACTCTTGGGAGGTTGTTTTTCCCATGGTTAAAAATAAAAACACGAAAGAAACACAAATTACATGGCTTTTTTTAATTTAAATAGGAAACACCCTTCTTTGGTTTGAGAGGATATGCAACTCCTAGAGCACATCACTTTAGGGATTCTTAGGTAAAACCTGGATAAACATGGGGTGTATTGAGACTCAACTTTACTAATATACTGCTACAAATAGAAATTACTAGAGTATATCGATTCAGGGATTCTCAGGTAGAACCTAGATAAACACGAGGTGTGTTGAGACTCACCTTCACTAATAAACTACTACAAATAGAAATCACTCCTTATAAAAAAGGAAAGATGATAAAAAAATAGCTCTCAACTTGAGAAAGATCTGGTTTGTTAAACATAGCTTCCTGGATTGGTGGATCGGTGAAGCAAGGTGTGGTTAATGCCACTACCACGATTCAAGTCTCTCCAATGACACAATTATTCTCTTGTTCGTGATAGTTGTATTCCATATATGCGATGATTGATCACCAAACCATAGTAGTATAATGTGGTGGTTCTTCTTTGTTCGTTGATCTTTTCCATTGTTTTTCTCATGTAGGACTTGTAGCAATATCTCATTGTCTTCCTGTTGTCTTTCCCGGGCCTTGTTCAGTTGTTTTTTTTCATCCTTAAAATTCGGTATTTCCCTAATTAAATGTCTCATTGTTTCTAGCACTTGGTTGGCTTCAAAATGTTTTGCTTCTGGTCGTATGGTAGGTAGTGTGTGATTATTTTCTTCTAGGGGATTATTATTCTCGTTGGGCAACACCATCGTTCAGTCTTGGTTGTATAATTTATACATTCAGACAACAAATGCAAGATTATTGTTGTTAGTTTGTTATTTTAGTGTGCTTATAGTGTAAACTAGATGTTTCCATGGGAAATAGGGTTTAACCTATGGCTCTGATACCATATGTAACATACCCATATAACCACATGAAAATTTCATAATAAAAAAAAACTTGACTATATATATATATATAAGTCATAGACCAATTTACTCATTCTCTATCACACATTCAACACAACAAAAATACGAAATACTCTTTGAAAATAACCTTCAAGATTTATCCTAACTCCTTAACTGGTTGAATCTAAAAATATTAAGTTTAAAAGTTTTCCACAACAGGTGTTCCACATCATAATTTTCCGCAACAGGCCTTCCACAACTCCCCTTCCACAAGGCGGATTACAGATTTCGGTATGTATGCAAATTTCTCTACAACTTTCCCTTTCACAATGCAGATTGTGGAAAGTACTTACTTTTCTTACATCTTTCCCTTCCACAATCCCGCTTCCGCAATACAGATTGTGGAAAGTACTTAATTCTCTTTGCAAATTTCCCTTCCACAATCCCACTTCTGCAATGCAGATTGCGGATTGTGGAAAGTACTTAATTCTCTTTACAACTTTCCCTTCCGCAATCCCGCTTCTACAATGCGAATTGTGGATTGTGGAAAGTACTTAATTCTCTTTGCAAATTTCCCTTCCATAATCCCGCTTTTGAAATGCAGATTGCGGATTGTGGAAAGTACTTAATTCTCTTTACAACTTTCCCTTCCACAATCCTACTTCTGCAATGCGAATTGTGGATTGTGGAAAGTACTTAATTTTCTTTACATCTTTCCCTTTCGCAATCCTGTTTCCGCAATGCGGATTACGGATTGTGGAAGTACTTAACTTTTTACATAATTTCCTTCTGCATTTCTACTTCTGCAATGCGGATTGCAGATTGTGGAAGTACTTATATTTCTTGGAGAATTTAACCTTCCGCAAGCCATTAATCGGTCAAGGATTAAAATCAAAGTGCAAGGACTTCACTAAGCTGGGACACACAGGAATTTGACTACCCTATGGGGGATTCCTTGCATCTAGGTATTAACATGGAAGTTATAAAGCATCCAAGTACACTCTGTAGAAACCATAAATCATTAAACACACTTTACATCATTTAGAACTTAACATAGGTAACAATAAATCATCACACCACATTTTATGCACATAAAATGATTATACTCTGAGCTCCATAGTCTGCAAGGATTTAAGCATTTAAAGGAACCTAGTTGTAGATCGAGCCGAATGAAAAAGGAACAACCACATTGCACCCAACCGTAGATTTGGACTAGTCTTGATTTCTGCCCTCAATCAGCCCTAAGCTAAACTATGCATGCTAAGAGTGGTGACAACCTACCTCAAGTCCAGTTTTCCCAGCAAGAAATCACTTGTCTAACACAGAGCGCTCACACAACAAGTATCTATTTTAGCTTTCCTAACACAAAGTGCTCCCGCAACAAGATTTTTAGCATACTAAGCAGTGTCCTGCCTCCTCCCATATGCTTCTTTTTATAGTTTTTGTTTTGACTAGGTATTTTTCCAATTAGCGACCAATTCCTCACGGAATTCCTGCAACCCACAAAATCCCCTGATTTTCTAGAGCTTGTCTACTGCCATAACGACATGTTAACACCTAGTGTAACCTCCATGAGGTTTCTCTTCCTCCTTCCCCACTCTTGCATACATAGTTTCCTCATTCAACGTGGTTGCCCCCATCATTCATTTTTCTTTTTATTAAAATCAAATTGTTTTCAATTACATCTATCCTCCAAGGACTTATTGGTGGATTCCAGATCCAACCAATCTTATTTCACAAAAATAAAACAATAATTACAAATAATGTTTTTTTTACTGGGGGATGTTACATCAGGATCCTCCTCTGCTGCAAACTCCTATCTTCTTCTCCACATGCTAGCCTCTCCATGCGACCTCTCTTCCTTTGTAGACAAGCCCTTCTTCCAGTGCAACTTCACAGTGGCTTTCTCCACACGAAGTTTGTGAGCCTCCAACAACAATGACTCTCCCCAACATAGTCAACGGTTAGCTCTTCACCATTCCTCATGCAGATGCTTCTACGAAGGTGGGTAGTCACTGACCTCCTCCATAGATCCTCCAAACAACTACATCCTCTAGAGTACAAATCACACGCGATCACCTCCAACATTTCTCTGGCAACTTCTTTTTCTCGCATGGTCCTCCAATAGGTGGTCTCCTCCAGCGTCCAAACAACGAGATCTTCTTCTCAAATCCAATGTCTCTCTTCACACTGGCTCTGATACCACTTGTTATTTTCTCAGAGACAAATTACACAATCATACATCAAACAACACCATTAAAAAACACCAAAATTGATGTGGTAAAACCCCAGAAGGGGAAACATCCATGCAGGTGAAGTATTGAAGCTCATTAATGAAGAAGGAAAGGTTACATGGTAGGCCTCAACCTTTTAGACTGTACTCATCACATTATGTATTCCAACCATGCACTATATACTTCATGAAAGAAGTTACATGAGTAAGTTGTTACTAGTTATGCCCGTTATGAGAAACTTCCCATAAACACATTAGTTTAGTTGTCATTTAACACTTTCAACCAGAAAAATAAAAACTAAGACAAAGAAATTGTACTTGGTTTCATAAGCAGATTGTTGAACCATACCAAATCAGATGGAAGATATTATGTACTTTTATGAAACTCCATCGCGAGTGGATGCTAAGAATGCAGAGGACTAAGAATCATTAGCATCTAAGCAGGTAGAAATTGAGAGATAATCAATACTCCATAATAAACAAAGTTTTACTAAATCAAAATTTAGTAAGCACTATAAAACTAATGCCTGTGAAGTTTTAATAGAAAAACTTTTTAATATCAATTTTCTATATATACTTTCAACCAGAAAAATAATGACTTAGACAAATAAATTACACTTAATACTGATACTACTACTACTACTAATAATAATCTAATTTTAAGGTCTCACCAAGTGAGACACGAATTTGTTGTATGAGACCCCTTTGTTTGTGGTAAAAGGGATCCCCCTCTGCACAATGATTTAACTGCTAAAGTCTACAAATGTGTACATACACTACCCCCCTCTAGATTTGAACCTGTGACCTCCTAAGAGGAAACACATGCTCTTAACCATTAGGCCCACTACATAATAAACAAGATTCTACTATATCAAAATTACTAAAAAAAAACTTATTTTGCATTATATGATGTGGAGGAAGATCATAAACTACACCATCTTAGTTATCATAGTGAGAATTTGGCTATTGTGTTTAGGATTCTCAACACACCAAATGGGACACCTAATCGCATTATTTTATATCTTTGTGTATGTGGTGATCTCTACATTGCTGTTAAGGTCATTTGCAAGATTTTCATATGTGAGCTATTTCCATCATTTGAAGAATGGATTTGTTCATTTTTAGTAAACTATGGCAATATGGATTTGGTAGGGATGGTAACTGCTACAGATTTTTTTCCCGTTTTTTTTATACAGGTGAATGCTTACATTATATGATGCATGTATTATATTATTTATTTATAACTAATTATATTAGTTGATGTATAATATGTATAATATAAATATTAAACTAAAAACAAATATAAAATAATATTATTTAATAAATAAAAACAAAAAATAAAAACTGATACTAAGTATAATCTTTTTTGTGAATTATAGATTTATAAATAATTAGATAGTAATTTTTTAATCCAAGCTTATTTAAATCTTAATTAAGATGCACTTAAATATAACAAGATACCGCTACCATGAAATAAATCTCTCTAGTATACATTTGCTACATTCAAGTTAATTTTATTGATTTGATCAAAACAATCTAAAATATGAGATAATATCTAAACATTTATCGATGTAATTAGTTATTATTCTACTTCACCATATATACTTTACTTCTCATTCTTTATTCCATTTAGCATATCTTTACACTCTTATTTGAATTTGAGCAGGTTCTCATTTAGTATACATTTGCTACATTCAAGTTAATTTTATTGATTTGATCAAAACAATCTAAAATATGAGATAATATCTAAACATTTATCGATGTAATTAGTTATTATTCTACTTCACCATATATACTTTACTTCTCATTCTTTATTCCATTTAGCATATCTTTACACTCTTATTTGAATTTGAGCAGGTTCTCATTTGGTTTGATTTTAAGAGGCTTCAAAGTTGAACTAACTTAGTCATTAGTTTTATATAGCTTTAAAGGGAGAGAAGAGTGTTGTAGCCTATGGTGAGTAATCTGAATTGTATATCTTATTCTTGATGTATTATCTGAAAAATGTAGTGTCCCAATGCTCACTTTGTCCTCGTTAATGGTTTCAGTTTTACATATCATCATTTGTATCTATTTTTTACTATTGTTCTCACAATGAAAGACATATTTTTTAATCTTATTTAATAGTATATGAAATTATACTTAATCTTTGAACAATGTACACTGTCTCTATATTTACTTGCCTATGTAGATAATGCAATATGTTAATTTATCAAATTATTTAATGAAATAAGTTTTGTTATTATTGGCAAGACTTTTTAGCAAATGGTTTATGTCTGGAAGAAGGCTGAAAACTGCAAATTATATTTGACAAACTTATTGTTCAAAGATTAAATGCATCTAACCATAACAAAAAATAATATGCCATAGCCAAAAACTTGTTGGTCGAGGGCATTGTCACACAATTTATATTGCACAAGTTTCATAGAAATTAGGTATGTGAAAGTGGCAAATTTTTATGTGATGGATATCTCTGTGGCAAATTTTTATATTAAAGATTATTCTATTAATCTTTTGTTTTCTTGTTTTATTCTATTTTCTTTTGTCTTATTCACAACCGGTATATTAGTATGTTTTCTTTATACATTTACAGGGGTAATATCTTGATTTGGCTATTTATTTACCATTTTTGAGCACGGGAACAAGATTTTAAAGTAAACCAAGTATTTTCTTTCTTAATGTTAGATAGACCAAAATTGGTCCCAGTAGACGTTAATCAATGATCATCGTCATCATCTTATGAATGATGAGGAATATTCTTATATAGAAATACTGTAGATACTCGGATTTGACTCTCTATTCTCTTTAGAGTTATGAGTTTATCATGGTCTTGTTTATTCATGCTATGTTGCATTAGTAAAATGCAAATAAACAGTTTTAACCTCTGTTCTTTGACTGTCAAAAGTCTTGGCTACTTGCTAAGAATGATATGTTTTCGATGCATACATGGGTCAATTCAATGGTATGCTCACCATGTTTATTAGTTGAGGACATTACATATTTAAATTTGTCAATAACTCTTGTGTTGGCTCCCCTAAAGTTCTTCATTCTAAAAGTCCCCTCCCAAGGTCATCAATTTGAATTTGTTAATTGATTTGGTGTTTAATATGGATCAAGCCTCCATGCGCTTAGTCTCATCTTCATTCAATGTAGATAATCGTTGTTTTACGCCATCATCCTAGGACTTAATGAAACTGGTGTCCTTGCGCATGGAGGATTCCATGGGAAAATAGATTTTGAGGATGATTTGGTTGAGATCTATTCTTTCATGAACTCACGTTATGACATTATTCACATTTTCAAGTATGTAGTTGGGGGGGATAATTATGGCATGTCTTGTGCCCTAGGATGGTGTTATAGGTTCTTAAGGTGGTGGATTCCCTCCCCTATGCCTTGAGGGATTCACTTCTGGCTACATACTTTGTTGGGCATGGGGAGGACAACCTTTAAGAAAATATGTGTGCCCTTCATAATGACTTAGTGGAGTTGAACTTGGTAGAAAATTATTCTAGGAGCAAGGAGGATTACCTACAGGAGGTTTCTTGCAAGTTGGGTTCGAGGTCTACTCTGTTTATATTTTGGAAACCTTGGGACACTAAAACTTTGGAGGGTTCATTTTGCTTGGTAATAATGAAGCTTGAAGTGGATATGGAGGAAAAAATTCAGGAGCTCTAAGACGGTATAATAGATGCTTGCATCGATACTCTAGACACCTGTAGCAACATATGTTAGATGAATTTGTAAATGGAGGGAATGTTAAACGATGTTCACAGGATTACAACTCATACACCCTAGGTAGATTCGTGACTAGACAATGTTGAACAGGTCGTTCGTCATCTCTAAGCTCACACATTCTATTTGGATACCCGCTTGGATGGTGTGGAAGGAAACATTCGGGTATATGGAGCTCAAGTAGATACGATAATGGACACCCTGGACCATCATAAGGATATTTTAATAGATAAACAATCCATAATTACTTATTGCCCTAAAAATAGGGGAAATGATGATACCATGGTTCTCCAATGCACCCAATTGCAACAGTGAATATTTTTAGCTTGGAAGAGCACATTGAAGACAATGAAAAAGATCAGGTTATGAACATTGGTCACAATTCTGCATAATTTTAGTTATCTATGTTTTCTTTTTTGTCAACTATTGTTAGGTCAGTATGTTAAAGTTTACAATAGTATAGTAATAGCTAACTGTATGGGAATAGTTATAAGGTTTTGGATGATTATATATGGACTGAAAATTGTCTTCAGAAACATTATCAGGTCTATTTTGAATTGCTATTTTGATTTGGACTACTAATTTATTTTAATTGTTTATAATGTCAATATATTTGTTCTAGTTAAAAATATATAGATATTTATAAATATGTTTGTTAATCAAAATCATAATAACATTGCCATTTATAGTTGGCTATGGGTTCTCTCTACATACAGTGGCATCTTTTTTAGTTAATCTCACAAGTTGAGATGCGATTTCACTTCACGTAGCATACATATCACACACTTCAAGTAACATGCATATCACACATTGTTGTTAACAAAAATGCCATCCGTAAGGATAGTCAATTTAATGTTATATTGTTTTAGATATTAGTGATAAAATACAAACCATTATGAAAATTTGAGTAGCATATATATTTATCTATTTAATAAAATTACAAAAATAAATAATTTATCTAATAAATAAATAAGAATAAATATATATTTAGTAAAATTACAAAAATAAATAAATAAAAATTCAAATTTAATATAATTGCAAATTGTTTATGAGTTTTTAAAGATTCCTATTCCATTTAGAAACCCTCAAAATTTCCAAGGAAAACAAACAAATCTCGAATGTTTTGGACAAAGATTTTCTTACTTTACTATGAGATTCTGGTGATAATGAATCAGCTAAGCAGATTGGTGCAAAATCTGGTGATAGTGGATGAGATAAGCAGACTAGTGCAAATTTCGTAGTAGAAGCAACAACAAAAACTGTGGGAAGTGTGTGAAAGTTAGATATAGATTTTCAAGGGAAGCACCTTTGCACCAAACGATCTTAGCTCAGTTGGTAGAGCGGAGGACTGTAGTGGGTTCATAAGTCTCGATGTAATCCTTAGGTCGCTGGTTCGAGTCCGGCAGATCGGAAGTCTTTTTCTCGATTTTATCGTAAATTGTTTTATTTGCGGTTCAATGGCATACAAAGTTTTTGTACTTGCAAATTATTTGAAAACATGTGTTTAAAAATTTATGTCTGCACGTCTAGCTCAGTTGGTAGAGCGCAAGGCTCTTAACCTTGTGGTCGTGGGTTCGAGCCCCACGGTGGGCGATTTCCTTTCATCAAGCAACTTTGGAGAGAAGAAACTTTTAAATTCCATGACACAACTTTGGAGAGTGAAGAAATTTTTAAATTCCATGATATGGGTGGACTGGATATTAATTTTAAATTAATTTTATTTTTAATATATAAATATTTATAAATTTATTTATATTTATAAATATAAAAATAATTAGAGTGGATATTCAAAATATTTATAAATATATATATTTCTATTTAAATGTTAATAGAGCTTAGATTGGGTGGTTGGGAGCATTGGTTGTCATGTTCTCATCAAGTTCACCATATGTTATGCCACACATACATTGGGGATACCTTGATTCTTTGTGAACAATAGGTGTTTGTTTGTAAACTCAAATCTTGGCCATAACATTGTTTATCCTAATTTACTTGATTTTTATTCAATGGAGTACTTCACAAAGTCATTGGTAAACTCAAATCTTGACTATAGCATTGTTTGTCCTAATTTACTTGTTTTTGGTAAAATTAAGTACTTCATAAATTCATTGGTTAACTCAAATCTTGACCATAACATTGTTTTTTTTCACATGAACAACGTGGATTCCTGCTATTCATAAAGAATCAAGAAATCCTCAATTGCATATTATTCACGAAGAATCAAGGAATCCTCAATTGCATATCATGTTGCATGATCATATTTGAAGGCAAGTGGGGAGTATAAACCACCTAATCTACATAGAATTGACAACTATAGCATTGTTTATGTACACATGATGTGCAAACATTGAATGCAAAGGTTGTGAAATATCAAGTATGTGAATTGAGTTGGAAACATTAAATGTAAAGCTTGTGAAATGTCAATCCTCATTTAGTTAATTAAGTATAAGAAAAAATAATATGTTAGAAAAAGAAAAGTTAAGTATGTGAGTTAGGTTGCATGAATTCACAACTTGTTATTTAGTTAATTAAGTATAAGAAAAAATAATATGTTAGAAAGAGTTCATTTATAACAATAAATATAACAAGTTGTGATAGGTGTATAGGTGTAGAGGTCATATATGATCTTGAGGGAAAACAAGAAATGGTTCACTTGAGACTTAGACAAGACCACTAACAATTAAGCAAAAGTTCCACTACTATTGTAAATTTTGTGTGTTGAAACAAAAAAGAATAAAACATATCTTGGTGATTGGAGATTCCACAATAATATTCATCATATGTTTTATACATTGTTCCCGAAGATTGGAGATTCCATAAAAATATTCCTCATATGTTTTATACATTGTTCCCTAAGATTCCACAATAATATTCATCATATGTTTTATACATCATCCCTCAAGACTCTTAGGTGAGTAGGATTTTTTATCAAAGCTAAAAAAAATTAGCGGAAATTTTTTAAATGAAAGGTCATTATTAAATCTTGAGATTGCACAAGTATTGAAACTAGAAGGGCTAGTTCATCGGAAACATGTGGGATTATGGAGACTAGAACGAGTTTTGGAGGGACATCTAGCTTGTGTCGACTTCCCCTAGTGTAGTTGGATAAATGGGTAATTTCTTTGCATTTTTTGGTTTCATTTATGTAATATACCTCTATAAATTGTCTACCTTTCTTTAATTAGGAATCATTATTTTATAACTTCATCCAACTCACTGAGATATATTTTTTATCGTTTTTGTTGACAAGAAATCCATTGAATAAGCACTGCAACAACATATAGCATGTGTTTGCTTGCCCTTATGCAGTTGGATAAATGCATAAGTTATTTTGAATGCACTTTGTGGTTTCATTTCGTTGTAGGCACAATTAATTATGAGAAAAGATTTAGGAATTCAAAATTGCTTTTTCTCTATGGGGTATTGTTGGAATTTGATTTGGATCGGTTTCCCGAGGACAACCTCTATTCACTTCCCAAATTCTTGGTGCTTATATCAATTCATTGAATTTCCCTTGGGGTTTTTGGAATTCTATATGTTTTCATGGATGGTTTGACATGTCCTTTCTCCCCTCATGTATATTTGAGTTGGGTATTTGTTGGATGATTGAACTTCAGTGTTTGAGGAATGATCTAGGTTTGCATCATTAATTTGGTCAAGATAGTATAAACTATGTCTATGTCTTTGGGATAAGTTGTAGTTGGTACAATTGTTGTCTTGGAGTTGTTTCTTTTTCATGGGCTGGTTTGTCTAATTGTGGTGTGGTAAACATGGAACCTTGGTGGGATTTTATGACCATGGAATTTCTAGGGAGCCATGGGAACTATCAAAGGAACATTCATGAAAACCAAAAAAAATGCTTATGCATGAAGATTATGTCAATGAAAATAAGACATTCATCTTTTGCAGTAACCATAGAAGTACACAACAATGAGCATCAACGCAGCTCATATAATGTAGTTATAGCGGACACTCGCATACAAGTAAAAAGGTAAATCCTACAATTGGAAGTCATGCTCTATACTTCAAAACATGGTTTGTAATGTTAGCAGTGTTTCCCACTCAATTGCCTCCAACTTCATAAAGTCAATGGGACCTACACTTGGTGAACCGAGAGACAGGGAAATTATGCATCAAATGTTTTGGGATATGGACCTAGAAAATCAAGGATTGCAATGTACAAATATTGGCAAAGACATGGCACACAACATTCACCTTTTTAATTAATCTCAATTTTTAATATTTGCAAGACATTCCTCATATTAGTTGTTTTCTTTCAAGCTTATACTTGTATAAGTCTTTTGAAATCCATTGTGAAGGATACTGATCTCTTTTTAATCCTTTTTGCTTGTCTAAATTGCTAAATTTTTAACTCATAAACAACATTCATTTTGTATGATAACATTGTCCAGTTTGGTTGTAGCTTTCTATAAACAAATTAATTAAATTAATCTTGTTTAAAAAAACAATTAATGTCCTCAAGCATGGGATGCAAATATTTCACCATTCTTTCATTTACATTCCTCAAAGCATACTTTAATTATTTTGTAGTGGGCTCACATTTTTGTGGCATTGTATTTCTAGTTGTAGTAGATGAGAGACTTCATTGGTGATTCCAAGGCTCTTTTTCCATAATGATTTGATTCTCGTGAATAAAATAAAATATGTGATAGGTGATCAATTTTCATCGTTAAATTTTTTTCATCGGTGTCTACAACTATTTGTTTCCCCCCCTTTTAATTTTCCTTATCCTTTCTCTTGCAATTGTCATCCTGACCTCTCGATATAGGTCCAACTAAATTAATATCTATAACATAGTAAAATGCATAATCAAATATTTCATGAAAAATAATTTAAACATAAATGAAATAACCAAAATGAGTAGACAAATAATGTAAACCATAATATACACTAATATATTTAAGATATAATTTTGTCAACGTTATTTAATTCAAAAGTTATTTCATCCATGTCAGACCTTTTGCAGATGTTTCTTTAATCTTCAATGGTATCTCATCTTCCCATCTGGTCATGATGACTTGGTTGTTAGAGGATCTCCTTATCTCCACTTTCCCATCAAATATGTGGATGCAATGGCCTTGTTGCTGAGTGCACAATTAACAATAGGTTTATCTACAACTATGAAATATAGAGAACATTCTGCAACACAAAATCAGAAATCCAAGCAATTTAAGCATAATGATGCCAACTCCCTTAGGTTTGAGGCTAGACTTATTTGCAAAATATACTATACCATCTACATTTTCATTTAAATATTCAAAACAATGTTTTATAAATGTAATGTGACAGGTTGCACCAATGTCAAGAAGCTAGGTATCCCTCCAAGATATAAATAAATAATTTAATGAAACTTCATTTATACCAACATTATAATGTGCAACAATAAAGTGAGAAAATTCGTGAGATTTTCCACTTCCAGACATTTTACTTTTGTCTCTTTGTTCTGATCATTTTTCTCTTTAATCATCTTCCAAGGATCTTTACAATGGTTTGCATCATGTCCATTCTTGCCACAGTAGACACATTGAAGATCAAGTATGTTGTTGTGATTGTGTCTACCACCTTGCCTCGAAGATTCTTGCTTCGACATCCTCTCATGCTACTTTCTCCTCTAGAATAATCATTTGATTGATTCTTCCATTTTTGTGCAAGGTACAAGGTCTCTCTAGTGGGTTGAGTTGTTTTCTTATTGATGGCTTTCTCTCGTTTTGCAATCTTGTCGACTAGAGTGTTGAATTTGAGGTCTTTTAGTTGGACACTTGCTTGAAGTGATTCAAGATAGTGTGAATATGTAGGGTAGGGAACGTTGATGAAATTTGTGAGATATGTTTATCTTCAAACCAATAACATCAATTCCATGCATGATCTCTCTAATCTCAGATACTGCAGAGATGGGATCATTATCCTTCAACTCTAGGTTGAAGAGCTTCAACAATAACTGGATTAGCTCTAATTATGAATGTGAATCATACAAATCCTTAAATTTCTTCAAAGAATCATAATAAGTTTTGGAATATTATATTTGATAACTCACCTCTTCACTTACTGTAGCAACAATTAGTGCATATGCATTCTTGTCTCTACTTTTCCATATTGCAAGTTGTTTACCTATTGTAGGTTTATTGGTCCATTACAAACTTCTCCTTCACCACTGTCATCCCACATGTCATTGAAGATGAGGGTATGATTGATATTCCTTGACCATTCTGAATAGTTGTATTTACAAATGAGTACTATTCTGACAATCGAAACTAGGGAATGCATGCCAAAAAACTTTACAATCTATAATATAATTTTGCAACAAGAACTGCACTACAA
>LPNX010359675.1:264515-476489 GCA_001517045.1 Pseudotsuga menziesii | reverse complement strand
CGCCTCTAAACAATGAAAAATATATAGTGGAAAAAGAAGGACACAAACCCACCCCAACTTCAAGTCGCTCACTTATAAGAGAATACCACTAAATACATGCAGGCGGGGTTGTGAAGGTNCGCCTCTAAACAATGAAAAATATATAGTGGAAAAAGAAGGACACAAACCCACCCCAACTTCAAGTCGCTCACTTATAAGAGAATACCACTAAATACATGCAGGCGGGGGTGTGAAGGGGATGGTGGTAGGTCTGCAACATCATGGTAAGAGTGGTTTAATGAATTTTATATTCTGTGTAATGTATAGAAAAACAACTCCTCCTCAGAAGTGAAACCTCCCCTCTCCACGCAAGGAAAATGAATGTGAAGTAAAATCTTATGATGTGCTCGAATCCCTGGAGGGTCCCCACATGCTTTTCATAATGGGTTGTGCGTACCATTGTTGATACCAAAATAATTGTGGGAGGACATTAACATTGATTTTGTGATGGAATTTCCAAGAAATCAATGAAGTAATGATTGAATTTTTTGTTGCTGATTTTTTTTCTAAAATGGCACATTTTATTCCTTGTAAAAATGGTAATGATGCCATTGGCATTGTTATTTTGTTCTTTAAAGAAATTGTTGATCACATGGATTTCCTATAAGTATAACAACATCATATAGGGATAACAAATTCATTAGGCACTTTTGAGAACAACGTGGAAGAAGTTGGAAACCGCATTACAGTTTAGTTTCGCCTATCATCCACAAATTGATGGGAAAACTAAGGTTGTCAATAGAGGTCTTGGAAATATGTTAAGATGCTTAGTTGGTGAAAGGCCAGTACAATTGGACTCAGTGTTGACACAAGCAAAATTTACATACAATAATTCAATAAATATATCAACATGTAAATGTCCATTTCAAATTGTTAATTGGAGGTCACCAAGAAGAGTAGTTGACTTGTCGCCATTGCAGGAAAGAAGTCAAATGAGTGCAAATGCATAATATTTTGTGGAACACATTAAAGAAGTTCATGAACATGTTCAATATAAATTGAAAAAGAACAATGACCAGTGCAAGCAAAGAGCTTATGTGAAAAGGAGAGTGAAAATCCATGGAGAAGGATATTTAGTGTTGGTTCATTTGAGAAAAGGAAATTTTTTTAAGGGCCACCTATAATAAGCTAAAAATGAATAAAAATGTGTCTTTGCAAAATCTTGAAGAATTTTGTTTATAATGCATACATATTGGATCTATCGGCAAAGTTAAATATTTCACCCACAATTATTGTTGTAGACTTGTATGAATTTCATGAAGTGATAGTGGATGAAGATGATGATTATGTTTTTTTATTGGAGAGAGAAAATTCCTAAGCATGAAGAAGAGGAAATTGCATAAAACTTAGATGAAAGGATTGCAAGAAGGACAAGAAGATAAATGATAAATGAATATTTAGTTTTATAGAAAGGAAAATACTTAGAACAAGCCACATGGATCTCAAGAGTAGAGCTAGAGAAAATTATGTAATCTTCATTTGATTTTTTTAGTTATCTAAAATGAATTATGTAATCTTCACTTGGTTGTTTTATCAATCTTGTGAGCTAAAACTCACTTTATTTTTTTACCAGGGGATACTAATGTAGGATCCCTAGATTCATGTCCATCATATCCTATTCATAATCAAAATTTCTTACTGGCTTTTGTAGATCCATCAATGCATGTCAAATCATTTGATCAACAACCAAACAAATCAACAAATAGCATTGCCTAACGAGAGTTACAACATGTGAAATCTTAATAAAACTTCTGCCTTCAATTTTCATTATATCACCAACGACTAATTGTCTATTGCGGTGATTTATATTTGATGGAGGCATGTTAAGAGGGAAACTCTAAAATTCTAGTTGTTAGATCAACTCCAATCCTATGGCCCATGGCCCAATTTTTGGTGGGGGTCACTTATCAATGGATTTTACCATCAAAATATCGATCCTCTAAATTAACTCTTGTAAATCCAACAATCCATATTCATTTAGGTTCATCCATCACTTAATAGAGATGTAGGTTTCAAGATTTATTTCACCATATTAATGAAAAATAAAAGATTAATTTTTAAATAATTTGGAAAATTGGAAAGAATCATCAAGCAAATTTTCTTAAGAAGATCTTTCCAACAATAAGAGTACAACAATCATAACACAAAGAACCCTAATTCATAAGGGTATGTCAAACATCACCAGCTACATAGAGCGAACCCAGTGGAACATAGTGTCACGCTCCTTCACAAGAAACCCTAGAAAGAGGGAAAACTTATAGAGATTATAAGTAACCCCAAAATTTTGCTCCTTGATCTTTCACTATGCCGAGCTAGAGAGAGAGTATGATTTTTTTTTGTGATGTGTCAAAATGAAATGTTTAGCTACTTATTTATACACTTCAAATCACGTGAATTCACTTTTGGGACAAATTGCACTTTTGTCTTCACTTTTCATTTTCTTTAGGGCCGAGTTACTAGTTTGACCACGACATTGTTTATTCACTTATTGATAATTTATTATTGGAATTTTAATATTTCTTAAGAAAATTTCTTCATGATTTTGACGTTATTATACTCCCTGTATGCACTCCTATTCATTCATAGAGGCCTAATGTAGAATAAACCCACTAAGAAGTCCCAAACACTTCGTAGAACTTGTCAATTCAACAATAGTCCTCTATCGTAGAATAGATTACTCTGATCCCCATTCATAATGAATTTCTACCCAATGCTGCATACTAGAGAAACATCAACACTCCCTTTTAGTGAGGGAGACATTTTGCATCATGCCAAGCATCACACTTGGTGAGGGTGTTTGGTCATAGCTCAAAGTTTTTATTATAAAAAACTATGAACCATATTTCTCAACTGGCATAATTCCATACACAGAGTCATCATCCATCAATACTCACCATATGTCTACATTTTGCTTACATAGAGTTATAAGAAAGAGATTCTTCCATCCAGCCCATAAAAAAGCATACATAAGCTGTCAAAAAAGAGCTTTTCAAGAGATATAAACAATAACAACAACTCAAGAGAAATAATCCTCCGCCAAAATAAGGAAGTGAAAGATTTATGATTGGATTACATCCTTGAAGAAAACATAGAAACACATGAGTTAGGAACTATCCAAGAAGAGGTCCTAGATCCAGTTTTTTGATGATATCATTGTTTACCTCCCAAAATTTATGTGTGCCTTTTAAGAGTTGCAAACCCATTTTTTAGAGAATATCAACTTGTACATTCTAGTCCTTGCATATATGATGAAAAGAGACATCATCAAAAGAAGTAAGTACCCTACAAGTGTTCTCCAATAAAGACCTAAAAAATATGTTCTTTAGAGGCGTTTTCAAATGAAGTCACTCAATAACTAACTACGAGTCCCCAAATATCTAAATTTTCTTTATCCCGTTAGATATTGCCAACTTCAAAACCATCCAAGAAACATGGAATTCATCCTTGTTATTTGAAGCTAAACCAATGTCTGCAGTAAATTTATACCAATGATGGTCAGAGGTGAACAATAAGCCCCCCACACCCCCATTACTTGGTATTCCTTGGGTTGTACCATCAAAAATAGCCCCAATCCATAGATTTATCTATCTGTTCAATCTCAATCCTTCTCGTGGGTTTATCCTTTATTATCTAAGGAAATTGTTCCAGAATAGAAAGGCTCTTTATAGCATAGATATGTGGAGGAATAAAGATATCCTAAAATATCATTTTGTTTTGGGATATCCAAACCCCCAAAATCATTAGGACATGTAGGGCTCTGTAGGCTTGAAAAGATGAACAGTTCAACCATGACTACAAAGCATCTTTAATATCTACCCCTTCCTAGACGAAATGGACATCCGAGACATGGGATACATAATTCCATATTTTGGTTAAATAAGGACAACAAATAAAAAAATGGTCGATGAATTCACCTTCGATCCTACATAGGGAGCATCTACTAGGGCCATAACCAAATTTCCTCAAAAGGAACTCCCAAATTGGAAATTTTCCAACCAAAGTGAGCCACATGTAATTTTTTTCCTTGAGAGGGCAGTTAAAGTTCCAGATTACCATATTCCACCACTCATGAGCGGGATGATGTTCTTCTTCATGAAGGACTTGGTATCCAAGATTTGGAAAATACGTACCTCCATAAACATTTTTTTACCATAAAAGGGAGTCCTCCTTCTCCACTAATCTAACATGGATATCTTTCATATCTTTAATGTAATACCCCCAAATAACCTTTTCATCATTCTCAAACTCCTCGACTTCGGCAAATAACGACTCTTGATGAAGAGGGGCGTAATTAAAATGATCATGGATCTTGTGCAAAAAAACAAAACCCATTTCGACAAGAGAGACAACCATCTGCTCAGGAAGTATGTGTTCACCCTTACACCTAATCCATGGGTCAAGGCCTAGTCGGATACTTCTACCATTACCAACCTCCCAATACAACCAATCACCAATAAGATAAAAGGATAAAAGGAGGGCCTTCCATATAAAATATACATTCCTCAACAACTTCACACTAAACTATAACCATTCCAAAATAGTCATGGGATGCATATACTTTTGTTGGGAAAACATCACCCACATCCCATTTCCTTTTAAAACACTCCAAATTCCTTTAGTTGCAGGGGATTTTGAAAATATCAAGTGATGCTTTAGCCCTCAACCCCCAAGCTACTTAGGGAGGGTAATCCTTTTCCAAGAGACCCAATGAAATGGTTTCTCATCAGACTTTATTTTGCATAAGAATCTGAAACATAGCTTCCCGCTACACTTAAGAATACCAAAAGGGATATGTGCAAAATAGACCTAGAAAATAGGTAAGCCTTCCAAGATATATTTTAATAAAACAGATATGTCATCTTTATATAACCATCCGTTACACTGTAGATTCAAATTTTTCTCAACTTTTTGAATAAGTCAGACCCACTCCTTGAAGGTATAATCATTTGGTTTTATAACAAAGCCTAGGTATTTTAGACCCTGAGAAATATCTAAAATCTTGAAATCAAATTGAGCAATAATCCACTTAGTATCCTGATAATCCAAGTTCATGAAATAAACAATAGACTTACAAGGATTACATAGCATACATGTGGCTTCAGAGAAAAGAGAAAGCAAAGATTTGAATTTTAGTATTTCCCTTCTGGATCCATTTGAGAAAAGTAAAATGCCATTGTTGTAAAGGAATGTATCCTATGGCTAGGGTTTAAGAGGCCATCAACGTACTGGGGTTGAAAATTGGATGCAAATGGTTTTGCAAGTAAATAGAAGCAAGATCAGAGATTAGAATGGTTCATACCTTAGCCAAACGAAGGTTGATCCAAGCAACCCTTCAATCCTATTCTTGCTCCTCTCACTCCTCTTGCTCCTCTCACTCCTCTTGCTCCAAGAGACCTGCAAAATGAATTATACCTTCCTCAAACCAAATAGACTATATGGAATGAGATTATATTCAATGAAACATGAAAACATAATTTGATAAATAACATCATATAATCATAGTCAGAGATTCAATATACAAGACACATTGATTTGGGAAGAAGAAGGACATCACATCTTTATTAATATTGAAAACAAGTACAAATATACCTTCTCTCCAAATTCAGCACCTCACGAAACCTTGATCTGGTTCTGCTGCTTCTCTTCTCTAAGGAACTCAGCCTCCAAGCTCTGCAACACAAGGGGATGATCGCCAGGGCAAAGGTGTGGGAAAAGAGAGTCCCAATTCCTCCAGCATAATGATGCAAAGATTCAAGTCTCCTCTCATGGACCTCCCTACCTCTATTTATATGCTTAATGAAGAGTTAGGGTCGAAGACAAAGTAGTTACAACTGAAGGAGTCAGTTGCATAACTACCCAAACTACCCAAATTTCAAAATACGTATTTTTTTGACATTTTCAGGAGGCGTACGCGGGTTGCAAAGACAATAATCACGTATATGAGGAGGTATACATGGGTTTCAATACAGGAAGTCACGTATTTAAGGCGTACGCGACTATTATATATAGCAACTCGCATACGTACGCGGGTTTCCTTAAGGAAATTCATGTACACATCAAAAACTCATTTTTAGGGTGTTTCTGGGCATTTTCAGAATTTGGTGCCTTCTGAAAAGTTTTAGCTAATTGAAATACCTTTCCAACAGTGTAGAGATGAGGTCAAACAGAGTTACAAAACTCAAGATATGGGTCCTCCAAGTTAGGTGTTTTTTCAGTGACTTTCTTGAAGTGTCGTTATGGAAGTGTCGACATGTGACGAAAACATGGGAAAGTGGTCACAGGAAGAGATGTGTCATTTTGAGCTATAACAGATGCCTCCTAATTTATGAGGTTAGAGGGGAAGAAAATAGCCGAAATACATTATAAAGGAAACAACTGAGTATGGAGAGAGCAGAGAATTCAAGATCAAAAGGCTCAAACAAAGGTACCTGAAAGAGAGATAAATGTTAGAAAAAACTGATCTCTGGGACATGCAAGTCCATCTAAAAAACATCGTGTTGCAGCTGCAACTATTTCCCAAATTTTTTAAAATTTTGGACCCTCCTTTTAATTTTATCTTGCTTGGATTTGTTTGGGATTGCTGAACTTTGTTGTTCCTCTGCTACAAATTTGTATCTTTTGAAGTTGAATTGATGTAAATTGTTTACCACTTTCGGAAGTTGAATGATTATCTTTTGTTCAGACTGATGCTTTTTACTGTGAAGTTGAAATTGATGGCCTTTTTGATTTAAAATGATTTCCTTTATCGCTGTCGGAAGTTTATTTATGTCTGGATCGGGGCGATAGTTCTCTACGCAGCCACCGTTGCGAAGGGTAAGTAATGAACTTCCCGATGGACAGTTCTTATTTTCATCGACGTGCTTTCATTTAATTTTTCTTTGGACTATCGGCATTCTTATTTTACCGTTGTCGGAGCATTAGTCCTCTATATCACTGCCGTTTCAGAGGACAGATAAAGAACGGGCCGATGGTTAGTTTTTCTTTCGCCGATTATGTGGTTTTATTGGTTCAAACTGTTTGCTTTGCGATGCTTTTGTTTTAGCACTATTGAAAGTCAGTTGAAGTTTGGTCAGAACTTTAGTTATCTGTGTTGCCGCTGTTTCAAAGGTTAAACAAACTGATTTCATCGCTGCCCAGCCAAGAATCTTTTGAACACTTAACTTTTCTTTGATTTTTCGATGGTTGGTTTTATCGCTATCAGAGGGCAATCAAAGTTTGAATCAGGGCTGTAGTTCTCTATGCAGCCACCATTACGAAAGCCAACTGATGAACGTTCCGACAGATTAGTCCTTGCACTCGCCGATGCCATGGTTTTATTGTTTTAACTTTCTGTTTTTTTCTTTGCGCTATCGAAAGGGTTTTTACTATTGATCAGAGGGCTAGTCCATTGCGTTGCTAACACGGCGGCAGCGTTGAGCTCACTATCGCCGACACTTAGTAATTAAAACTTCCGATCGCCATATTTTTCACTTGAAAGGGGAAGCCGTAGTCTGATTTTTTTCCTGCCGTTGCAGTTGAATAGTACACTATCTTTTCAATGTTTAGTTGGTTTATCTGCCGATTAATTTCTAGCTAGTTCCCCATTCTTCTGATTGCCGATGATGTCTTATTGTCATGGAAGTCGTAGTCCTTATGGTTTCCACCGTTGCGGCAGCTTAGTGAACTAACCTTCCGACACAAAGTTGTTCCGTTCGCCGATGAGGAGGTTTTCGCCCGATGCTTAGTATTTTTCCCACCTTTCTCGTGTGCTTTTACTCTATTTTTCGATGGCGGTTACTTTGTCATGATTCATGCTTTCATCGGAGGATTTTTATTTGGTCCAGATGCGGCCTGGATTGAGATAGAGATCCTGTTTTATCGGGTTTGTGATTTTAGTTTGGATAGTAGATTTAGAGGATTTTCAAACCCAGCTTGCAGGATTGTCGTTGCCTTATCCTTGCATGCATTACTATTGTTTTTAGTTCATTTTACAGAAGGCATGTATTGGTACAGTTTGTGTTACTTTGTCAAACGCTAAGTGATCTAAGAACGGGTTATTCATGACAGGGTGATTGCTACTGTAAAGAAGATGCATCTAGAAGACAAAGCGAAAGAAAGGAGGCAACAAGAAAGGAAGAGAAAGAAAATGAAGAAAGAGAAGAAGAAAGTAAGGGTCTAAGATCTCAAACAGATCAATAGCAGCAGAGACCCATGCTTGGGAAGTTCATTAGTTACCAAGCTGGTCCCTTTTTTTTTAAGTGCTCTTAAAATCTTAATATGAAATGTAACGTATTGTATGAATCATGAGCACTCACTAAAAGACAAAATTGTGGGACTAAACGGTTGGGAGGAGCCCAAAGGTCACTGAGGGGAAGCCCAAGAGTTTTACTTGTAGTATAAGTATAGGAGAGTTAGATAGAATATAACGACTTTTTCCCAGATAGATTTGTGAGATTATGTTGTAAGAAGAACTATTTCCTTTTGCAATAAGAATTGCAAGTTTCCTGTTGGAGAAAGCTTGGTGGAGGATTTTAAATGTTGTGCTATGGATTTGTTGAATGTGAACTATTTCGTTTTCAGCTGTTGTCCATTAACTATGAGATCGTTCTAACTCTTTGAACCTATGTTCTTGTTATGAATGCGCTCTAGTTTATTCTATGAAATTTCCACTATGAGTAATGAAGGCTTTTCATAAACAATGAGCTATCTTGTTGTTCATATATCTATTAATGTTCATGTGTTTTGAATTAACTAACAACTACCTGTGATTTTTCTTAATGCATGCGTAGAAATACATTATTCATTGATAAATGATAATCTTGCTCCCTAGGGATAGGTTAGATAGTTAATGTTAGTTTCTTGCTGTGTGTGATTTAGATGCGAGTGAGTTAAGACGAGAGGTAAGAACCTGCGCATCACATTGTGACAGCTCCTCGTATTCTCTATCAGTCTACATTCTTAGATAGGCACTTGCATATCATACTTAAATTCAAAAAACTAAAATATACATGGTGGACCGGGCTGTAACCGATAAAACCTTTAATTTTGTTACTTGACCTACGGTAGCCGGACCGTAAACTGGACGGATTCCCTATACCAAATAGTAACGGGATAGTTGGGAACATTTACTGGGGAGAATCCCTAACTGTTGTTACCTATGAATTTCCAGGCATCAACATTTTTTGGCGCTAGAAGGAGGGCCACCAGTGCATGGCTGGCCGAGGAAACTTATTTCCTCGAAATTATTCCACCGGCAATAGTTCTGAGGGCAGTTTGTTTCCCAATCCAATTCTTGAAGAAAAGGTTAAAGAGCATCTGTATTATGTCGATAACGAAGTAGTTGACAATTTGAGAATATTTACTAGGGATTATGTGAAGAAGATTGGAGGATTGTTGATTATCCTTGCCTTACCCAGGAGAGAATATCGAAAGAAAGACCGTCCTATATTGGAAGAGGCAGTGTTGGTTGAAGATTTTGAAGAACTAGTAGAAACAACCTTACAGGAAGTTGTTCAACCTTTGAATCAGTTGGACACAGATACACATTATTGTTCACCTGTTCATTCACCACCTCACTCTCCACTTAAAATCATGGCAAATGTAAATGCAAATCAGCCACCCAACCCACCAAATCCACCACCTGCGTGGAGGGCTAGATCACCATTAAACCTAGCACCTCCTTTGCATGACTTACCTCAGGCTTTTGAGAAAATGTTGCCTAAGTTTGACCCAAGTGAAAAGATATTAGTAGATTATCATTTGCAAAGCTTTTACTTGGCTATAGAAGGACTATGGACTGAAGAACATGAAGATGTAATCTGCAGATTGTTCCCTCATACCCTGAAAGGAGCAGCAACCTCATGGTGTTTTGCTCTGCCTGCAAACTCAATTACAGACTAGGATACTTTTGAAAGAATATTTAGAAGTAAATATGCAGTCCAAAAAACTCATGCAGCTCTAATGAAAGGGTTATGCACTTTAAAGAAAGAAAGAAATGAAAAAGTGCATAGTTTCACTCAATGGTTTGCTGCTTATCTATAGAATTTTTCTGCAACTGATAAACCATCTGATAAAGTGCTGAGTGAATACTATACTTCAGCTCTAGGGCCTGACTTGGCCATGTTTTCCAAAATGTCAGTCAAGCTTACATTGTCAGAAACTTATGAAGAAGCTGAGAGGGTATAAGCTGAAAAATAGAGCATAGAAGATTATCTTGAGCAGTCGGGAGAAAAAACTTTTGGTAAGAAAGAATTGTTACTGACCAAGCCTAAGGATGAGCAATCACATGAATTTGAAGGGATGGTGAATATGATGCAGAAGCTATCCAACAGAGTGATCGATTTGGAGAAAGAAAAGGAAGCTCAAAAATCTTATAAGCCTTACTATAAAAGGAGAGAGAACAACAATCAATCTGAAACCTCCTCCACACAGTCCTGCATCAATGAATTTAACTGAGGTAGGGATGGATAATTTTTGCACCTTTCATCAATGGCCTCATTCTGAAAAAAATTGCCCTCAATGTATCAATTCGATGGCATTAGTAATGAATCAACTATTGGACTCTAAACTAACAGACGATAATGAGTAGGAAGAAAAAAAAATCAACCCATAGAAAAACAAGAAGAGGATGCTTTAGTTTTATGGGGTTGTGTCTCACTCTTTGATACAAATGAGGAATGTTCATGGAAACGGGAAGAAACATCAGAAACAAACGCGACAACAAGAAGTCAGGGTTTGATAAATAAAGACAATTCAATGCTTCTGAAGATTAAGAGACTTCAAGAGAATGTAAAGAATATTCAGAAGAGTACCCCAGCTGATAAAATACCCGAATTCACCATTACGAGTCAAAATCCAAAGAAAATCAACATGCATGTTAAGCCTGTTGAAGAGAACATTGACAATGTAAAAAAGAATCGCAAATAACATAAGATGGAGTACGATATTGTTGAGGACATTAAAAGGCCTAAAAATATCTCACTGTCTGAAATGTGTAATGTGCCTCAACAGAAAGAAAAATTGTTAAAAGCACTTGAAGTACCGGAAGAAAAGCTTCCCACCGACAACCAACCCGAAGAAGAATAAATTGGTGAAGCAAGTGTGGGAGGTAAGTCGAAATACAAAACCCCACCATTTTTCCTAACTTTTGAAATTTTCAACCATAACGTGCACAACTGTTTAGTAGATTCAGGGGCATCAGTCAATGTTATGCCACTTTACATCTGCAAGAAGATAAATGGAAAACCCAGACCATCTACCTGGCAGGTAATTTAGTTAGACAGAACAATTGTGAAGGTAATTGGGGAAATGGAGGATGTGCTGATTCGATTATCTTCAAATGAAAAGGTATGTCAGTTCATCGATATTGTAGTAGCAGACATACCTGAGGCTTATGGAATTTTTTTGAGTCAGGATTGGCCAGCAAAGATAAATGGATATTTTGCAGCAGATTGGTCACATATGTGGTTGCATTATAAGGAAATTCCCAATCAAATAAAAGTATGAAGAGAGCCCCACATGAAGCACAATGTTACTCAGTTGGAGGGTAAGAATGAACCAGTGAATTCCGTGCTGGGAAATTACTTTATTGAACTTGAACCAAGAAATTACCAAGCAGAAGAAGCCAGTGGTACACCAGACACACAGCCTGATCTCCTTCGATTTTCACGGGCTAATGAATTTGACTGTAAAATAGTAGACTTAGTTGCATATGTAGTTGTTGATTCAAGTACAATAGAAGTAGATAGTTTTTGGACTCTTTTTTCTGATGGATCTAAAACTTTGGAAGGATCAGGAGCTAGCTGTGTACTGATTGATCCAAAGAAAAATAAACATTTTCTTTCATGTAGATTATAGTTTGAATGTACCAATAATACAGCCGAATATGAAGCATTAGTTCAGGGACTAAGAAAAACAATTGAATTAAAAGTATAAAATAAGAAAGTGTATGGGGATTCTGAAATAATTGTAAAGCAAATTCGAAATCAGATACATTGCATTTCACCTCATTTAAAAGCTTACCAGAATGAAGTGTGGGATTTGCTTAAAAAAAATTATGCATTTAATATTGTGTCCATTCCTAGACTAAAGAATGCAGCAACTGACTTGTTAGCTACCTCAGCTGCAAGGCTTGTACCTTCAAATAACAGATGTTCTATTGAATTACTTTTCAGGCCTTCGGTTCCAAACATGATTACCAATCTACGAGTTTTTGACGATGATCAACAAATCTTGGAATGTTTGATGAATGATGAAACCTTCAAAGCTGCAATAATCGATGATGAAGAACACCAAGCTGAATTAAAATTTGACAACTTTATTCCTAAAGGATTCAGAACCTTAGAGTGAATGTTTGATCTAGACAACAAATTCATAAGGCCAACAAATGTCAAAACTCACAGCTCGTCCTTACAATTCGAGCTAATAAATTTGGGAACTGAAGTTAAACCCAGATATGTAAATTTGGGAAAATGTTGTTCTCCAGGTAAAAGAAATAAGTTCATTAGTTTGTTAAAACAATACAAATATGTGTTTTCCTGGACATATGAAGATCTTAAAACATATGACACGAAGATTATACAACATGTCATCCCTATTAGATCTGGATTCAAGCGTTATCAACGTCCTTTGATAAAAATGCATCTAAAACTGGAGCCTTTAATTCAGAGTGAAGTGAAAAAATTATTGGATGCCAAAATTATATTCAAAGTCAGACACTCAGAATGGGTTTCGAATTTGGTTCCAGTAAGGAAGAAATCTGGAGAAATCAGGCTATGTGTGGATTTCAGAAACCTAAATCGTGCTTCAGATAAAGACAACTATCCAATCCCACTCATGGAACAGATATTGCAGATGGTTTCGGGTTCTGAGTTATTTTCATTATTAGATGGATTCTATGGCTATAATCAACTATTAATAGTTGAAGAAGATAGACTTAAAACTACATTCAAAACAAAGTGGGGAACTTTTGCTTACCAAAGAATGCCCTTTGGACTCATCAACGCTGGAGCTACTTTTCAGAGGGCTATGAATATAGCTTTCTGCGATCTGATTGGCCGTATTCTTGTAGTATATCTCGATGATGTCACGATATTTTCAAAGAAGAGAGAAGAACACGCATTCCATCTAAAACAAATTTTCGAGCATTGTCGAAAATATGGGATCTCACTGAATCCTAGGAAATGTGTGTTTGCAGTTATAGAAGTAAAGCTATTGGGTCACATTTTTTCTAAAAAATGGATCTCCATAGACCCAGAAAGGATCAAGGCCATAGAACAGATCTCTTTACCCCATAACAAAAAAGGTATGCAATCTTTCATGGGGACAATTAATTTTGTGTGAAGGTTTGTACCATATTTCGCTCAAATTGTTAAACCTTTGCAGCAAATGGTGAAACAAAGTGTACAATTCAAGTGGAATGATGTAGAGAATAATGAATTCAGTAAAATAAAGACATCTATTGCTCATGCACCATCTCTCAAAAGTCCAAATTTTGAAAAGGATTTTATTTTGTACACTTTCGCATCTGACGATTCATTAGCAGTGGTGCTTACACAGAAGGAAGATGGGGGAGATGAGTATCCCATATCATTTATGAGAACTGGTCTGCAGGGAGCCAAATTGAATTACCCAGCTGTCGATAAACAAGATTATGCAGTTTTCAAAGAGGTAAAACAATTCAGGATGTACATACTTAAGAACCGGGCAAAGGTAATAGTTCCACACCCAGCTGTAAGATCTCTTTTCGTACAAAAAGAATTAGGAGAAAGAAGAGGCAACTGGGTAACAACTTTACATGAATATGACCTTGAATTCAAACCAGCATCCATAGTTAAAGGGTAAGGACTGTGCAAACTAATGGATGAAGGTAAAAACAATGAAGAAAACAATTAGGACAATGAAGCCAAGTTACATATGATGGATGTATGTCCTCTTTTCACAGCTCTAGATTCTTGGTACCGAGACCTTGTTCATTACCTTCAGGAAGGATTGTTGCCAGAACATTGGAATTCCAAACAATGAAGAGCTGCTTGCGCCTTAAATCAACTTCATATCAAATCATTGACAGAATATTATTCAGAAAGAATTATGATGGAGTTCTTCTCAGATGCTTAGAGAAAGAAGATGCGAAGAAGGGCATAGCAGAGTTACATGATGGGATTGTTGGAGGTCATTTTTCCGGAGATACAACAGCCCATAAGATTCTCAAAGCCGGATACTATTGGCCCACACTATTCAAGGATGCGCATGCCCATGTCAAAAAATGTGATATCTTCCAAAGGTGTGGGGGAAGACAAGCCAAAGCAGCAGGACCATTGAAGCCTGTGATGATAACATAACCATTCGAGAAATGGGGGATTGATATCATTCGAGAGATAAAACCAAATTCTTCCTTACAACACAAATACATTTTGACGGCAACTGACTACTTCACTAGATGGGTCGAGGCCATTCCATTACGTAAAGTGAATGAAGATGCGGTCATGGATTTATTGCAAGATCATATTATGACCAGGTTTGGGGTTTCAATTTCACTGGTTTTTTATAATGCTACTTATTTTTCTTCTATTAGATTAACTGCATTTGCTCATGAAAGAGGAATTAAGTTGCATTATTTTGCGAACTATTACCCACAAGGAAATGGTTTGGCGGAATCTACAAACAAGAATCTCATTAGGATCTTAAAAAGGACTGTGATAGAAAACCAGAGAATTTGGCATTTAGCATTACCGAATGCTCTTTGGGCTGATAGGGTCACTCCCAAGAATTCCTTATGTGTGTCACCATATACCCTCGTTTATGGAAAAGAAGTTATTCTTCCTCCTAACATTATGTTACCATCTTCCATAATAGCTCAGGAGTCTAGAGGCACAGATAACGAAATCCTACAGCTTAGAATCTATAATCTCTTGAAGGCAGAAGAGTCTAGGGCCAGAGCCAAAGAACGTTTTAAGCATAAACAGGAAGTAGTGAAACGGTGGTTTGATAAACATAAAGCTGGAAAAAAGGAATTTGAAGTGGGAGATCTGGTTCTTAAGTGGGATCATCCACATGATGAAAAGGGGAAACACTCGAAGTTTCAATAGTTATGGGTAGGCCCTTTTCAGATTGCAACAAAGCTTGGTCCCTCAACCTACAAGTTGCGAGATTTACAGGGCTAGGAAGAGAACTTACCAGTTAATGGTTTAGTTCTCAAACCTTATTTTTCCTGATTTTTTGTTTCTGTTTTGTACATAAATAAATTGGGTTGTTTGTCTTTTCATTTATTTTATTTAGTTAGATTTTGATTGATTTCAATAAAATAATCAAATTTTTGGTTGCCTGGAGAGCATCAGATTTCTGGATTAACCAAACTCCTTGATCATAAGACTGTGTATTATTGATTTATCTGAAAGAATTCTTCTAGTTTAGTAGTTTTTCCTAAATGGATATGAACACATTGAATTCCTACTTAATCCTTGTAAAATAACTTAGGATCAAAAGGTCTGGAATACTATTTCGAGGCTCCATCCATCTCACATTTAAAAATGTCTGAGGGAGTGACAACAAGGATCCATGGAAAGGAAGCAGGGTAAATAGTATAGTATATATAAATGATCCCATGCCAAGAATTGAGATCCAAAAGGAAAATAAGAGTAAAAAAATCTCTTAAGAAAGCAATATGTATCAAAACAAAGTACTAAACCATATAAGTAAAAATTGCCAAAGTTCTTCTCCGTCCATGAGCTGAAAATTAAATATATCTCTCACACAAAAGGACACTATGGATAGAGGAGCCTGAATAAAAAATTCAGAAAGAAAGGCATGCAGGAGGACTCAAAAAGGACAAAAGTCCAAAAGCACAAAAAGTGCAAAATGGCATGGGAATGAGGAACAAATGAATATTTATGTTTACCATATGTTATGATCCTGTGGTGTCCAAGCTAGAAGCTACCTGAAGACAGAGGTAAAAAATGAAACTCATATTCTTGGCCTCAAAAGAGTTATCTTGACTTTGAAATCTTGGTTTCCATTTTCCTAAACTAGACTATCATCAATGATTAAAAGTACATACATTTTCCATTTGGGAAATCCAGACATCTAGAAGAATTCAACATGTTGGTTTTATTGTCAAACAGTCTGTTACTTAAGGAAGAAATTGTCTAGAGATCTGGGTTCACCAGGTAGTCGCCAATTGTTGCAGCTGCAACTATTTCCCAATTTTTTTAAAATTTTGGACCCTCCTTTTAATTTTATCTTGACTGGATTTGTTTGGGATTGCTGAACTTTGTTGTTCCTCCGCTACAAATTTGGATCTTTTGAGGTTGAATTGAGGTAAATTGTTTACCACTTTCGGAAGTTGAATGATTATCTTTTGTTCAGACTGATGCTTTTGATTGTGAAGTTGAAATTGATGGCCTTTTTTATTTAAAATGATTTCCTTTATCGCTATCAGAAGTTTATTTATGTCTGGATCGGGGCGGTAGTTCTCTACGCAGCCGTCGTTGTGGAGGGTAAGTAATGAACTTCCAGATGGACAGTTCTTATTTTCACCGACGTGCTTTTATTTCATTTTTCTTTGGACTGTCGGCGTTCTTATTTTACCGCTATTGGAGCATTAGTCCTCTATATCACCGCCATTTTGGAGGACAGATAAAGAACAGGCCGATGGTTAGTTTTTCTTTCACCGATTACATGGTTTTATTGGTTCAAACTGTTTGCTTTGCGATGATTTTGTTTTATCACTATCAAAAGTCAGTTGAAGTTTGGTCGGAACTTTAGTTATCTATGCTTCTGCCGTTTCGAAGGTTGAACGAACTGATTTCATCACTGCCCAGCCAAGAATCTTTTGAACACTTAACTTTTCTTTGATTTTTCAATGGTTGGTTTTATCACTATCAGAGGGAAATCGAATTTTGAATCGAGGCTGTAGTTCTTTACGCAACCGCCATTGCAGAAGCCAACTAATGAACGTTCCGACGGATTAGTCCTTGCACTCGCCGATGCCGTGGTTTTATTGTTTTAACTTTCTATTTTTTCTTTGCGCTATCGAAAGGGTTTTTGACTATTGATCGGAGGGCTAGTCCATTGCATTGCTGACACGGCGATGACGTTGAGCTCACCATCGTTGACACTTAGTCGTTAAAACTTTCAATCGCCACAGTTTCAACTTGAAAGCGGAATCCATAGTCTGATTTTTTTCCTGCCATTGCAGTTGAATAGTACACCATCTTTCTGATGTTTAGTTGGTTTGTCTGCTAATGCATTTCTAGCTAGTTCCTCGTTCTTCCAATCACCAATGATGTCTTATTGTCGCGGAAGCCATAGTCCTTATGGTTTCTGCCGTTGCGGTGGCTTAGTGAACTAACCTTCTGACATAGAGTTGTTCAGTTCGCCGATGAGGATGTTTTCACCCAATGCTTAGTATTTTTCCTGCTGGTGAGGGTTTTCCCGCCTTTCTCGTGTGCTTTTACTCTGGTTTTTGATGGCGGTTACTTTGTCATGATTCATGCTTTCATCGGAGGATTTCGATTTGGTCCAAATGCGGCTTGGATTGAGATAGAGAGCCTGTTTTATCAGGTTTGTGATTTTAGTTTGGATAGTAGATTTAGAGGATTTTCAAACCCAGCTTGCAAGATTGTCTTTGCCTTATCTTTTCATGCATTAATATTGTTTTTAGTTCATTTTACAGAAGGAATGTATTGGTAAAATTTGTGTTAATTTGTTAAACGCTAAGTGATCTAAGAACTAGTTATTCATGACAGGGTGATTGCTGTTGTAGAGAAGATGCATCTAGAAGACAAAGCGAAAGAAAGGAGGTAGCAAAGAAGGAAGAGAAAGAAAATGAAGAAAGAGAAGAAGAAAGTAAGGGTCTAAGATCTCAAACAGATCAATAGCAGTAGAGGCCCAGGCTTGGGAAGTTCATCAATTACCAAGCTGGTCCCTTTTTTTTTAAGTGCTCTTAAAATATTAATCTGAAATGTAACGTATTGTATGAATCATTGGCACTCACGAAAAGACAAAATTGTGGGACTGAACGGTTGAGAGGAGCCCAAAGGTCACTGAGGGGCAACCCAAGAGTTTTTCTTGTAGTATAAGTATAGGAGAGTTAGATAGAATATAAGGACTTTTTCCCAGATAGATTTGTGAGATTATCTTGTAAGAAGAACTATTTCCTTTTGCAATAAGAATTACAAGTTTCCTGTTGGAGAAATCTTGGTGGAGGATTTCAAATGCTATGCTATGGATTTGTTGAATGTGAATTATTTTGTTTTCAGCTGTTGTCCATTAACTGTGAGATCGTTCTAACTCTTTGAACCTATGTTCTTGTTATGAATGCGCTCTAGTTTATTCTATGAAATTTCCACTATGAGTAATGAAGGCTTTTCATAAACAATGAGCTATCTTGTTGTTCATATATCTATTAATGTTCATGTGTTTTGAATTAACTAAAAGCTACCTGTGATTTTTCTTAATGCATGTGTAGAAATACATTACTCATTGATAAATGATAATCTTGCTCCCTAGGGATAGGTTAGATAGTTAGTTTTAGTTTCTTGTTGTGTGTGATTTAGATGCGAGTGAGTTAAGACGAGAGGTAAGAACTTGTGCATCACATTGTGACCACTCCTCGTATTCTCTATCAGTCTACATTCTTAGATAGGCACTTGCATATCATACTTAAATTCAAAAAAATAAAATATACACGATGGACTAGGCCGTAACTGGTAAAACCTTTAATTTTGTTACTTGACCTACGGTAGCCGGACCATAAACCGGACGGATTCCCTATACCAAACAGTAACGGGCTAGTTGGGAACTTTTATTGGGGAAAATCCCTAACTGTTGTCACCTGCGAATTTCTAGGCATCAACACATCGCCATAAAGATACAGGTGGATCCAAAATATGTTTAACTGATGAAACTATCATGGTCGCTCAATATGCAAAAAGGCGCCATACCAAATCTAAAGGAGTCATGGCCACAAATGTACAAGGTGGATCCATACTCCACAGTCGATCATAGCCACAAAAATACAAGGTGGGTCTATGTCTTAGCAAAATGTCATATAAAATGTAACAAGGTCTTGCGCAACTTGGGCAATAGAAAAATGACGATGCTACTGTCGGCCCAAGGTCTTCAATCCAAACCACCCAAAAGGTACAAATCCTAACCATGCAAATAAAGGAGTTGAGGTCGAACATGGAGGAAACCGTTTGATTATCGGTCAATAATGAGAACCGTTAACAAACGTGAGGGAAACCACCATTAATGAAAATGGTCCCCAAGGTACCTAGTACATTCTAACAAGTGTGAATACAAGGACTTGAAGTCGAACACTCGAAGAATCCATTGAGTAGGAGACATTAAGGTATTCCCACTACCCAATAGCGAGGGAAATTTCCACTGATGACAACAATCCCCAAGGTACTGTCATAAAACTCTAAATATCATTCCCAGAGCAAGATGTGTTGCAGTCGATAGGAAGAGATCCGTTGGAAGGAAGGCATTAAGGCATCCTTCATCATCCAACACGAGGTAAGTCAAAGACTAATTGGATCTAGAATTGGTACTAAATTTCACGACAAGGACTGCCGAAGACATGATGTAATGAACTGATACCAGGGAATGGCCGACACAAAAGGTCAAGGCAACTGCAGAATGGCCGACAATGTTTAATCCTTGAACAATGAGCATGACACAAAAAGTGACTTAGGCAACTTTTGACACGAAAGAACCAATGACACAAATATGCAACGTAGGAGACATTGACAAATTCCCCATATAGTTGGAAAAGAGACCAAATGGAGGAGTAAGAAACTCAATATCAGGATAAGGTCAAAATACTAGGACCCAACTGTTGATAGATTCAAAACCGGTGCTTTGTTCAAGGAAACAAGACTTGCTACCATGATGTAAAAAACATGTGAATGAACTTCCCTTCCCCTCTTTCTTGTAAAGGTTTAACGAGTCCAAGAAATCAAACTCGAGACCATCTTCATTTTTGGCAAGCTCAAAGAAAGGACAGAAGAATGCTTGATAAAGCACTGATTCGTGGATGTTACGAGCCCGAACTAGTACATGCTCGATGATGTTTTCATAGTTTAGAGAGTCTAAAAACTCCAAAGAAGACTCCAGGGGGGTGCTTTTTCGTCCAATTTAGTCTCCTGAGGCCGAAAAAGTATAAAACAAACCACAGAAGAACTCTCTTAGCTTCCGAAGAAGTAAGTCGCACCTTTTTCGTACTTAGTCAGGAAGGTCCGAAAAAGGTTAAATTACCACCTACCCAACGCTCCTTCAAAAGCAGCATATAGCCTCAGTTTTATGAGTCTGAAGGAAGGCAAGACCACTCAGAAAGATCCATTTGATTACGAGAAATGGGGATTACAACAATAAACTCGATGCTTTGTTCTTTAGGGTTTAACGAGCATGACAAAGACATAAAGTACACTCGAAATATTTTTCATGTTTAGGTCCAGAGCACGAAAAAGAGAAAACTAAGCTCATACCGGGGGTTCCTTTTCCTTAAGTTTAGTCCCTCGGGTCCGGAAAAGTGATAAACCTATGCCTAAGAATACTCTTCTCAATTCCGAAGAAAAGAGAGTGTTCATTTCTCGTATTATTTCACATGGTCCGAGAAAGTGATAACCTACCACCAATGTGGATGCCCATTCACATATTCTTAACGAGCCTGAACAGACAAGTTTACTCGGCAGTCAAGTCTATTTTGAGGAGTCAGACCTGGGCCTAAAGAAACTCAATATCTTTCCCGTGAAGTTTTAACAATTCCGAAAAAGTCAACTCGCGGCCTCCTTACTATTTTTAACAAGCTCGAAGGAGAGCAGAAAGAATGCTCTAAATGCGAGGAGACGAGTGTCATAGGCAGGCAAAACTAGTTCCAAGCGCAAGGAACAAACCTATGCATAATGCAAGGAAAGCGAGCAAGATAAGGACACTCAGGGAACGTCTCCTCAAGGTAGAGGGTGTCAAGTTTCAAAGGAAAAATGATACAAGGCTGAGCAGCGATGAGAACAAAGATGAAGGCTTATACAACGCGCTAAAAGCATGGAAGCCGGCATCAGGCTCATAAGCACGAGTAGGGCACATGCAAGTGTAGTTACATCTTGAACAACAAGGCGAGGCCAGTAAACAGTTGTGAATCCAACTACAAATCCTGTCTCCAAGAAACAACAATATCAAAATAATATTCAGAAGAAACGATCCAATGTGGGTCACTTTGGCAGAAACACATGTGACTTTGCTATCTTCTATAAAAGGTAAAGTCAAGGTAGAATCAACTGGAGAAGATTCTATAGCACCAAGGATCAAGGGTTTATAATCAGTAAGATCAACCTCAGAAAGAGAGAAAAAATCAACAAGGGATATAGAGTCTACGGGAACAAACTCAGTATCACAGGAGTTGAAAAATTCATAAAAAAAATCAAACTCATCAGGATCACTGACTTGCTGTTCAAAGGAAGAGTCAAAAGACTCAACAAGACCAACATAAAAAGAAAGGTCAGGCTTACTAGGAAAATCAGGGTTAGACTTAGTCATAACTGAATCGACATCCATAAGAAGGTCAGATTGTATCAAAGACTATAGGAATACTTCATCGGAAGGAAGGAGATCATCCGAGATAGGACACATGTCTAAACTTTCAAATGGATTGACAAAGTGGAGAGCAGGTTCCACAGTCTATATAGGATGACTCACCTGGTTAACTGCTAGGACCAAGTCCTGAGAAGGTAAGCATGAAAAAAAGGCTTCTTCTCAGTAGAAATTGAATGCAAAGGACAAGAGGCCACATAGCTCACCTGTGGTGGGGTAGTGTCTATAGAAACACTGGGAATCAATCAAGGAAAGACCTGGTCTCTAGTTGGGTCAGGAGACGGATCAAGAAAATCCAACTGATTGATAGTGACAATTTCTTCTCCATGATTAAAGTACATCACATGAAAGAATGTTGACACCACAGCTTGCATGGCATAGACATAATCACGTCCAAGGAGCATATTGAAGTCCAAGGGATCTTCATTTACCATGAAGTCAACTAAGATGGTCTTCCCACCCAAAGTAACAGGTGTTTGAGCAAGAATTCCCAAGGCTATAATAGTTCTTCTATCAAACGCCAGTAATTGACTAGCATTCGACACAAGGCTGGGAGATCCCATGCCTCACCAAGCACGAGCAGAGAAGATACTAACTGAGGCTCCTTCATCAACAATACAACGAGCAATCGTGTATGGTTCAACTTTGACCTTTATCTGGAAAGGTGCATCAGAAGGAAGGCAAGGCTCAACTAGGCTATCCCAATCAAAGGAAGCAATCTGAGAGCTTGGTGGCGATTGATCTGAAGTGAGTTCGGTGCCCCCTTGTTCAGTAAGTTCTGAACTAGCAGTGAAGAAAATGTGACTAGCAGACACTTCACTCTCCAAAGGAAGAGTGGGATTGATCGACAATGGAACCGATTCAACCGCTTCGTGAAATTCACTCTCTGAAGGGAGAGTGGGATTGACCAAAGGTGAAATTGGTTCAATCACATCAGGATCACTCTCTAAAAGAAGAGTGGGATCGACCAAAGATGAGATTGGTTCGACCACTTGATCAACCAAAGGTTGTGTAGTTTGTTGAGAAACTATAGGTTGTTCAGGAGAAGGAAATTCTTGAGTCTCAGACCACACTCTTCGTACCTCTGCGATAGCAGGGCACTAGTGAGTAAGATGATCTCCCTCGCCTAGCTTACAAGGGAACTTAAGTTTGCACTTCAAACGGATAGTTTTCTCAACGGTGTCAACATGACTAGCAGTGGCTGACTATTTTCTCTCAACATGACCTACAGAGGTTGAGAGTTTGCCCCCAGCATGAATTATAGAGGCTGGGTGACTGGGTCCAACCTGACTAAGAGAGGTTAGTTGTTGAGAGACTTCAGAATGTTCAAAAATGGGATGACCATGAAACCAAACTCTTCACACCTCCACGATAGAAGGGAATTTATAAGTAAGGCGGTCTCCCTCACAAAGCTTGCAAGGAAACTTGGGCTTGTGTTTTGAACATATAGTCTTTTCAATAGTGTCAACATGACTCGTAGTGGTTGCCGGATTGTCTTCAGCATGAACCACAGAGGCTGAGAGACTACCCCCTACATGACCTGCAGAGGCTGAGATACTGGTTCAAACATGTCCTGCAGAGGTTGGGTGAGCACCACCAGCATGAACACTAGAGGCTAAATGGCTAGGATCAACATGCTTTGCAGCAGTTAAGTGTGTGCCCCCAGCATGAACTTCAGAGGCTGGGTGGATGGAACCAACATGACTTGCAGAGGTTGGATGGGGAGGTTCAACTTGAACATCAGAGGTTGAACGAGTGCCCTCAGCATGAACTACAGAGGCTGAGTGACTAGATCCGACATGACCTGGAAAGGTTGGGAGGATCCCACCAGCATGATGAACAGAGCCTAGATGGTGAAGATCAACTTGACTTGTAGAGGTTGAGTGCTTAGATCCAACATGACCTGTAGAGGTTGGATAGGTGTCCCCAGCATGAACTTCAGAGGCTAGGTGGATGGATCCAACATGACTTGCAGAACGAATTATACCTTCCTCAAACCAAATAGACTATATGGAAGGAGATTATATTCAATGAAACATGAAAACATAATATGATAAATAATATCATATAATCATAATCAGAGATTCAATATACAAGACACATTGATTTGGGAAGAAGAAGGACATCACATCTTTATTAATTTTGAAAACAAGTACAAATATACCTTCTCTCCAAGTTCAGCACCTCACGAAACCTTGATCTAGTTCTTCTGCTTCTCTTCTCCAAGGAACTCAGCCTCCAAGCTCTGAAACACAAGGGGATGATCGCCAGGAAAAAGGTGTGGGAAAAGAGAGTCCGAATTCCTCCAGCATAATGATGCCAAGATTCAAGTCTCCTCTCATGGACCTCCCTACCTCTACTTATATGCTTAATGAAGAGTTAGGGTCGAAGACAAAGTAGTTACAACTGAAGGAGTCAGTTGCATAACTACCCAAATTTCAAAATACATATTTTTTTGACATTTTCAAGAGGCATACACAGGTTCTAGAGACAACAGTTGCGTACACGAGGAGGTATACGTGCGTTTCAGTGCATAAAGTCACGTATTTAAGGCATACGCGACTATTATATATAGCAACTCGCGTACGTACACAGGTTTCCTTAAGGAAAGTCGCATTCACATCAAAAACTCATTTTAAGGGTATTTTTGGGCATTTTCAGACTTTGGTTTCTTCTAGAAAGTTTTAGCTAACTGAAATACCTTTCCAACGTTGTAGAGATGAGGTCAAACCGAGTTACAAAACTCAATATATGGGTCCTCCAAGTTAGGTGTTTTTTCAGTGACTTTCTTGAAGTGTCGTCATGGAAGTGTTGACATGCGACGAAAACATGGGAAAGTGGTCACAGGCAGAGATGTGTCATTTTGAGCTATAACAACCATCTACAAAGAGTAGAGGAGAGATGAAGATTGCTCCTCCAAAGTGAAAACCTTTTAGATTACCATTGTCTCTAGAATTAGTGATAATTTTGTTGAGGCCCTCCATGATTAACATAAATAAAAGGGGAACAAGTAGGCATCCTTTCCTTAATCCTCTTCCAGGCCTAAAAAATGGAGAAGTTGATCTATTGATCAGTACAACAAAACTGGCTAATTTAACACAAGAAAGGATCCAGTTAACCAAGGAAAGCTCAAAACCACCATGAATGAGTACCAACCTGAGAAAGGTCCAGTTTAATCAGTCATAATCCTTAGATAAATCATCCTTAATGACAACTATAGGAATGTTCTTAATGTGTGTTGAATGAAAGAATTCTTGAGCAATGTCAATAGCACCATGTATTTGCCTTCCCTCAAGAAAATAAAATTGCTCGGGAGTTACAACTTTAGAAAAAATAACCCTAAATATATTATCCATAACCTTTGCAATCTACTTGTAAGCACAATTACACATATACATAGGCCTGCCATCATCCATTCTAACCACATTGTATTTTTTTGGAATCAGTGTTAAAAAAATGGCATTAAAAACAACCAAGACTATATCTTTAATTATGGATTCTTCAACAACAGAGAGAAATTTTCACTTATAACCTTAAACATACCATAATAGAATTCAACCAAGTAGTCATATGGCCCAGGGCTCTTGTCATGATGCATATATTTAATAGCCAAAATAAGTTCATCTTGCGAGATAGGTTCATTTAAGGAGAGATTATGCTCATCAACTAGAAACTTTGGGAAGTGGGAAATAATTTCCACCATAGATGCAATAGGATCCCTTTGGTCCTCCTTATACAGATATGATAAATGCTTCACACCAACCTTGGTAATATCATGGAAACCATAAACCACAGTTATGTCCTCATCTTTAATCTCTCAAATGGTATCAACATTAATTATGTGCTTGAAATAATTTTGAAAACAATTAGAGTTGGTATCTCCTTTCTCCAGCTAAATAGCATGCATTCTAATCCCGAGGTAGGCCTCCTCCCCTTGTAACAATTTTGTAACACCCCGGTTTTGACCCCGTTTGTATTAAATGTATATGATGTATATATTATAATTAATCATGGTGTGGAGCTAAAGGCAAAAGCCCCACCATCGATTTAGCGTTTTATGTTTCGATGATTAAAAAAATCGTTGCAGATGGTATTTTGTGCTAGCCGACACATTATAATTTTGGACATCATGTAAATATGCAATTAATTAAAAACCCACAACCAGCTATGTCAATGAAACAATAAAGAGATGGGGGCATGATTCCTAAGGATAAGGGGGGGTGGTATTCAAACCTTTGGGGGCCAATGGGGAAAAGCCAAATGTCAAAGGGGGAACCCATCAAAATTATCAACTACCTTTCTTGTCTTATTCACCCAATCATTTATTACTGCCAGCAATTGGTTGAGTTGGTTATTGCTCGGGATGGGCAAGGTATGACAACCCAAATTCGAATTGGAGAAGCCATCAATTTTTGGGAAACACTTTTTGACTCCTTGGGCAAGTAAAAACCCAAAAACGTATTCCATTCTACCATGCTTGGAGGTTTTTCATATTTTCCTCACCTTTTCCTTCACGTGAGCTATCTCAGGAATCCAAAACTTCCTGTGTGTGTTTTCATTCCACGTTTTTGGTTGTTGGATTCATTTTCCCATGGATGGGAGGTTGTTTTTGTAATTCCATGGTTTGGGTTGGTTTTCCTCACGTTTTTGGAGCTGGTGGTGCATTTTGCATTCACGTTTTTGGAGTTTAATGTGTTTTTACCATGGTTGTGAAGTGTTTTTGTTAGCTTCTAGTGGCTGGGATCTCTGTTGGGAATTTTGGTGTTGTTTCCACATGCTCACGGTGGGGAATTTCATTGTTTAGTGTTTCCCAATAAGTGGGAGAACAAAGCCATGATTTTTGGGGGTTGCTGAGGTCGTTTTGGCCACGTTAGGGCCATAAATGACTCTAGAATTTGAGTTGTTTAGCCTGCGTTGTTTCTACCCAGTTTCCATACCCGATTTTGGTCTCTGTGGTGTTTTTCCTTCAGTCCAGAACTGTTATTGTTGTGTGCACATAATTTGTTGGCCTTTGAACTACATTTGGGTGTGGAGATGGGGTCTGAGCTTGCTTGACAAACCTAGTGTGTGCAGGAGCCTCACAGACAGAGCTAGAGGGATGGATTTCTTCTTTACACCCCCTGAATAGCACCAAAAGGTAAGGCATATCCCGAGGGAATGTGGCGGCAGAGAAGGGGATGCTTCCTTGTGTTGGGTGTGTGTGCATGTTTTAAAAATCAGGCTAGTTCTAGTGCAGGTGTCCATAGCTCTTGGAATGAGCTCACTAGCTTAGCATCCAACCTTTTCAGCTCCCCTTTGGCCTGATAAACCCAACTGTGTTGGCTTGGATGAGTTGTGTATCCTTGGCTACGTAAGAGCCTTCTAGTTTCCCCTTATTCGTTGTGGAATCATGCCCAGCTCGGGGGTGGCAGTGTTACTGAGTGATTGACGAGCACACTAGCCTATGGTTGGGTGGAACGTTGCAGTGACATAGCTGGTTGTGGGACAAGCTTCTTCTAAGATAAGTACTCTTGTGTTAAATCCTTGCAACTGTGTTGGTTTTATAAATCAATATGAACATGTTAAATGCAGTGAATGAATGATTGTGCTTCCATTGTTTGATAGTAATTATGCATCTGTGTATGTTTATTTCCTATGCATTTTATATTGTGTTCATGGGGCTTAGTTTTCCCAGATTGTTAGCATTATAGTCGCATCCTCTCACCGGTAGAAGGGTGGGGACATGACAAATTTCCTCCTCTTGGATCCAAGATCTAGAATGTAAAGTTTCTGGTCAATGGAGGAAAAACCATAAGGGTTTTTTTATGTAGAATGAATCCAAATGATTCTCAGTCTTTACGAGTTCCATCCCATTAATTCCCTTTCTCTTCTCCATCCAAGATATTATATGTTCCTTAAACCTTTTTAGGTTATTCAGAAAGTGGACAACAGCTGAGCACTATACATTCACACTGTAAGGGGTTTGAAGAGACTTCACCAAAAAATGAAAAACCTTATCTTGAATCCATGTAGCATTAGAATTGAAGAGATACAGGGGTTTTCATTGGTCCCCTTTAACTTCCAAAAATACAAGAAAATGGTATGATTCATATCCAAGACTTAAAAAAACAAAAAACAAAAAATTGTAAATTTAAAGCTAGCATTGTGGTTCTGAAATCTAACATAGTTGCATGAAGTAAAAAACAAGAGTTTTCTAAAATTTGAGGTAGGGTTGTGAATCTTGAATCCAATGCAAATGCAAGAAATTATAAAAATTAAAAATAAATTAAAAATAAAAAAACATTTTTTTAATTAAGGCAATAATTATGAAACTTGAATCCAACATAGTACTTAAAGCCTTCACTTTTCCCCCTTGACCCCCGTCGTCCCTTTAAGACAGTCGTTCTTATGAAAAGAAAGTTTTGTGTTTTGGGAAAAGTTGTCAATGTATGATTTTTCCAAGTGAAGGTAAGTAATTTATGATTCATATAATGTTTTGCAGCTAACAATCATGTTTATGAACACATTTTGTAGAATTATAGTCACGTTCAAAAGGGAAACATTCCAGATAGTGCAGTTCGGTAAAGTGAATTGTGGTTCAGCCATGAGAACCTTCAGCATGAATGATGCATAGGATCCCTATGAGCATGAGGAAGATGTTATGGGAGAAAACATCCGATTTGGAAATGCTGAGACAAATTCTAATGGGAGGAGATTTGAAGAGACTCCCCTAGATTTTGCAGCGACCATGAGAAGCCTAAGGGTGGAGTTGCAAAGTTACAGGGCAAATAATGAAAGATTGGTTAAGGCTCAGGAGGAGCAGAATCAACTGAATGCATCCATGTTACAAATTTTGACAGACATCTAGAGGCGGATGAACTCTGGGGTCCGGACAGTAAGACCATAAGGTAGTAAGAGTGGCACTAGAAGAAGGAAGAGTTGTCCTAGTGAGTCATTTGAATCTAAAGGATCCACTGGGGACTCAAGCTCTTCATCTCATGGGAATGAGAGGAAGAGGCGTTACAAGAACCATTCACATGATGAATTTAAGAAGGCAAGGCCTCCTACCTTTAATGGTGAGATAAAGAATGGATAAGAAGCTGAAGCTTGGCTTCTTGGGATGAGGAAATATTTCCAAGTCCAAGACTATTCCGGAAATATGAAGGCTAGAGTAGCCATATTCAATTTGAGTGGAAGAGAATCCATATGGTGGGATCACTTCATGCAGGTAAAGAAGATAAATGAAAGAAAGATTGTATGGAAGCAGTTCTAGAAGTAGTTCAAGCATAAGTACCTTTTCGACAGGTACTATGATAGTTAAGATCAAGGAATTCCATGAGTTGAGGTTAGGACAACAGACCATGCAAGAGTATGCAAACACGTTCCTGGGACTTTTGAGGTATGTTAGGAACATCAAAGATGAAAAAGTGAAGCTCCAGTGTTTTCTGAGTGGATTTCCCGAGTCTTACAAGGAAAGGATTGAGTTTTATGAACCTAGAACTCTTGAAGAAGCAATAAGGAAGGCTAAGTATTTCTATGAGAAAAGCAAAGGCAAACCTGACTATCATAATACATGGAAGGACAAGAAGAGCGAGAAGTCTGACTAAAGGAAGAAAGGTTTTAAGCCTTCTAACTTCAGGAATCAGCAGAAGTAGCCATCCCAAGTTGAGAAGCATCCAACCATAATGGTGGGGGAGAAGCCCGGAGAACCACAACAGAAAAGAGGACCACTCCAATGTTGGAAATGTGGAGAACCCCACATGCGTAGGAATTGTCCACTTGAGAATGAGAATGCAAGGCCAGCTTGCAATATTCAAGAGGCAGAAACAGTGGGTCAAGTAGCAAGGGTCATCCCTGGGATCTATGCAACACTGGAGGACTGCTAGGCAGATCACCAGTCAACTGTGGTTGAAGTTGTAGGTAAGATTGTTGAGCAATCTGTTTCTATTTAGATTGACTCTGGTTCTACTCATAGTTACATTACTCCTAGAGTAATGGAGATTTGTGCTTTTAAGAAAGTAAAGCATAACAAATCTTGGTTAGTTCAACTAGCCACTGGAACTAAGAGAAAGGTTAGTGAAGTGGTAGAGAAATGTCCACTAGTCATGAATGGATTGGTCACTTGTGTTGATCTGAATGTTCTACCACTTGGTTCCTATGACGTTCTCATTGGAATGGATTGGTTAGAAGCTCACAGTACAAAGCTTGACTGTTATAATAAGAATTTTGAATGCATGGATGAAGAAGGGAACCCAAGAGTTGTAAGAGGAATTCCAAAGATGATTTCGGTTAGGCAGATTCAGCAATGCAGTTGAAGAAGTGTTGTAGGAAAGGTTGCAGAGTGTATGCAACTCATATTTTGGAGGCAACATAGAATGAAACTCCTAGGTTGGAGGACTATCAAGTGTTACAGTAATTCAAGGATGTGTTTCCTGATGAGATTCCAGGGCGTCTTCCAAAGAGGGACATTAATTTCACAATTGAACTTGTTCCAGGAGCAGCACCAGTGTCTAAGACACCCTACAGGATGAGTACACCAGAAATGCTAGAGCTAAAGATGCAACTGCAAGAGTTGTTGGAGAAAAATTATATCAGGTCGAGTGTGTCTCCTTGGGGAGCACTAGTTCTATTTGTGAAGAAGAAAGATGGTACACTCAGGTTGTGTATTGATTACAGACAATTGAACAAGGTCACGGTGAAGAATAAATACTATTTTTCTAGGATTGATGACCTCTTTGATCAAATGAGAGGAGCACAGGTATTTTCCAAGATTGACTTAATGTTGGGTTACCATAAGGTGAGAATCAAGGATGAAGACATTCATAATACCACCTTCAAGACAAGGTATGGGCATTATGAGTTTGTAGTGGTACCATTTGGTCTCACAAATGCACCAGCTACATTTATGTGCCTTATGAATAGTTTCTTCAGCAGGTATTTGGACAAGTTTGTTCTTGTTTTCCTTGATGGCATTCTTATTTATTCTAAGAATGAGGAAGAGCATTAAGAGCATCTAAGATTGACATTACAATTTCTTAGGGAGCATCAGTTGTATGCAAAGTTAAGTAAGTGTGACTTTTACAGAGATAGGATTCATTATTTGGGTCACATTATCTCAAATGAGCTCATATCTGTAGACCCTGAGAAGATTGAGGCCATTATGACTTGGCCTACTCGAAGAAATGTGACAGATGTAAGATATTTTATGGGACTTGCAAGATACTACAAGAGATTCATTGAAGGATTCTTCAAGGTTGCACATCCAGTCACTTCTTTGCAAAAGAAGGGAATAAAGTTCGAATGGACATCGAGGTGTGAAGAAAGCTTCCAGCAGTTGAAGAATATTCTCACAAGTGCGTCATTCTTGAAGATTGCAGACCCAGAAAAGGATTTTGTGGTCTGAACCGATGCATGCAGATAAGGGCTTGGAGGATTCCTTATGCAAGACAACCACGTGATATGTTATGAGTCAATAAATCTGAAGGAGCATGAGAAGAACTATGCTACTCATGACCTAGAAATTGCATCCATAGTACATGCTCTCAAGATGTGGAGGCATTACTTGATGGGAAGAGGATTTGAGGCTAAGGACAAACCATTGTGGTCTAAAGTATTTGTTTGATCAACCAACGTTAAATGCTAGGAAAGCTATATCATTGGAGTTTTTATGTCAGTTTGATTTCGAAATCAAGCACATAAAAGGAAAAGAGAATAAGGTAGCTATTGCACTCAACGGGAAGATGTAGGAAAGGCATGTGGCATCTCTTAGTATTTGGAAGTCAGATTTGAGGCAGCAGATTGTTAATCATACTGCTGGAGATGAATTGTATGAGAAGGTAAAAGACAAGTTGCAGCAACAAAGTATTGAGAAAAGGTATGAGAGATATAAATTGGAAGAAGATGTAGTTCTTACCTATAAGAACCGAGTCTATATTCCAAATATATCATATTTGATTAGAATGGTTATGGATGAGATCCATCAAGCTCCATATTCTCGTCATCCAGGAGATCAGAAGACAATTGCTACAGCTATAAAGCAGTATTTTTGGTCAGGAATGAAAAAGGACATGGTTGAGTACATTTCTAGGTGCATGAAATGTCAGTAGGTAAAGGTTGAGCATCAACACCTTGCAGGTTTTTTGCAGCCCTTGCCAGTTCCCGAATGGAAATGGGAAGTTATTTCCATGTATTTTATTATAGGATTGCCAATGACTTGGAGACATCATGATTCCATCATGGTTGTGGTGGACAAGTTGACAAAGGCAACACATTTTATACAAGTTAAGTCTACGCACAAGGTTGATGACATTGCAAAAATTTTCATGAAGGATATTTTCAAATTGCATGAATTGCCTAAGGCAATAGTCTCTAATAGAGATGTCAAGTTCACTTCCAATTTTTGGAAGGGTTTGTTTTCAAATTTGGGTACAATGCTAAACTTCACACTACCTACCATCCTCAGACTGATGGGTAAACAGAGAGAGTCAATCAGGTGCTTGAAGACATGCTTTGCATGTATGTGATGGACAAACCATCCAAGTGGGAGGATTATTTACACTTCGTAGAATTTTCCTATAACAATGGACAGCAAGCATCCTTGGGGATGAGTCCATATGAAGCTTTGTATGGAAGAAGGTGTAGGACACCAGTGACTTGGGATAATTCAGTGAACAGGATTGTGCTTGGGCCATAATTTCTCAAGGAAATGGAGCAAGAGGTTGTAAAGATCAAGCAGAATATGAAAGCAACTCAGGACAGACAGAAAAGCTATGCAGATAAGCATAGGGTGAATAGATAGTTCAATGTTGGGGATCATGTTTACCTTGGAGTGAGGGCAAAGAAGAGTTCCTTGAAGCTTGGAAGTTGTGCCAAGTTTTCACCTAGATATTGTGGGCCATTTGAAGTGCTTGAAAGAATAGGGCCAGTTGCATATAGACTTGCATTTCCTGCTAGCACCATAGCTCATAATGTTTTTCATGTTTCTTTGCTTAAGAAATATGTACATGATCCTAACCATGTTATAAATTGGGATGTGATTCAGGTGGAACCCGAGGGAGAGTTCCAAATTGAGCCAATGCGCATCCTTGACAAGAAAATCACAATGCTATGGAGCCGAGCAATAGGGCAAGTAAAGGTGCAATGTGAGCACTACAGTCCTAAAGAGGCTACGTGGGATCTGGAGGATGCCATGCGATTGGAACATCCATTTTTGTTCAATTCTGCGGAGCACTGAGGCGATGCCAGTGTAGCATTTTTGTTCAATTTTGTAAAGCACCGAGGACAATGCTATTGAATGGGGAGGGGAATGTAACACCCCGGTTTTGACCCCGTTTGCATTAAATGTATATGATGTATATATTGTAATTAATCATGGTGTGGAGCTAAAGGAAAAATCCCCACCATCGATTTAGCGTTTTATGTTTAGGCGATTAAAAAAATCGTTGTCGATGGTATTTTGTGCTAGCTGACACATTATAATTTTAAACATCATGTAAATATGCAATTAATTAAAAACCCACAACCAGCTATGTCAATGCAACAATAATGATATGGGGGCATTATTCCTAAGGATAAGGGGGGGGGATATTCAAACCTTTAGGGGGCAATGGGGAAAATCCAAATGTCAAAGGGGGAACCCATCAAAATTGTCTACTACCTTTCTTGTCTTATTCACACAATCATTTATTACTGCCAGAAATTGGTTGAGTTGGTTATTGCATGGGATGGGCAAGGTATGACAACCCAAATTCGGATTGGAGAAGCCATCAGTTTTTGGGAAACGCGTTTTGACTCCTTGGGCAAATAAAAACCCAAAAATGTATGTCATTCTACCATGCTTGGAGGTTTTTCATATTTTCCTCACCATTTTTCCTTCACGTCAGCTCTCTCAGGCATCTAGAATTTCCCGTGTGTGTTTCCATTCCACGTTTTTGGTTGTTGGATTTATTTTCCATGGATGGGAGGTTGTTTTTGTAATGCCAGGGATTGGGTTGGTTTTCCTCATGTTTTTGGAGCTGCTGGTGCATTTTCCACTCATGTTTTTTGTAGTTTAATGTGTTTTTACCATGGCTGTGAAGTGTTTTTGTTAGCTTCTAGTGGTTGGGATCTCTACTAGGAGTTTTGGTGTTGTTTCCACATTCCCACGACAGGGAATTTCGTTGTTTAGTGTTGCCCAGTGAGTGGGAGAACATAGCCACGAATTTTCAGGGTTGTTGAGGTCATTTTTGCCACGTTAGGGCCATAAACGACTCTAGAATTTGAGTTTCTTATCCTGATTTGTTTCTACCCAGTTTCCATACCCGATTTTGGTCTCTATGATGTTTTTTCCTTTAATCCAGAACTACTATTGTTGTGTGCATATTGTTTGTTGGCCTTTGAACTATCTTTGGGTGTGGGGATGGGGTCTGAGATTGCTTGACAAACCTAATGTGTTCAGGAGCCTCATAGACAGAGCTAGAGGGCTGGATTTAATCTTTACACCCCCTGAATAGCACCAAAAGGGAAGGCATATCTCGAGGGACTGTGTAGCAGAGAAAGGGTATGCTTCCTTGTGTTGGGTGTGTGTGGATGTTTTAGAAGTCAGGCTATTTCTAGTGCAGGTGTCCATAGCTCTTGGAATGAGCTCACTAGCTTAGCAGCCAACATTTACAGCTCCCTGTTGGCCTGATAAACCCAATTGTGTTGGCTTGGTTGAGTTGTGTATCCTTGGCTACGTGTGAGCCTACTAGTTTCCCCTTATTCCTTATGGAATCATGCCCAACTCGAGGGTGGCGATGTTGCTGAGTGATTGATGAGCACACTGGCCTATGGTTGGGTGGAACATTACAACGACATAGCTGGTTGTGGGACAAGCTTCTTCTAAGATAAGTATTCTTGTGTTAAATCCTTGCAACCGTGTTTTTTTTATAAATCAATATGAACATGGTAAATATGGTGAATGAATGAATGTGCTTCCGCTGTTTGATAGTAATTATGCATCTGTGTATGTTTATTTCCAATGCATTTTATATTGTGTTCATGGGGCTTAGTTTTCCTGGATTGTTAGCATTATAGTCGCGTCCTCTCGCCGGTAGAAGGGTGGGGACATGACAAATTTCCTCCTGTTGGATTCAAGATCTAGAATGTAAAGTTTCTGATCAATTGAAGAAAAACCATCAGGATTTTTTTTATGTAGAATGAATCCAATTGATTCTCAATCTTCAAGATTTCCATCCCATTAATTCCCTTTCTCTTATCCACCCAAGATATTATATGTTCCTTGAACCTTTTTAGGTTATTTAGAAAGTGGACAACAACTAAGCACTATACATTCACATTGTAAGGGGTTTGAAGAAACTTCACCAAAGAATGAAAAAATTTATCTTGAATCCATGTAGCATTTAACTTGAAGAGATATGGGGGTTTTCATTGGTCCCCTTTAACTTCCAAAAAGACAAGAAAATGGTATGAGTCACCTTTAACACCTACCCACTATTTTATACAAGAGGCCGAGTGCACCATTCCTTCATTTATGAGGTAAAAGTCCAATATTTTGCTATTTCCTATTCACTAGCACACATATTTCTCCAGGTTTTCTTAAGGACCATCGGGGGCAAGTCAAAAAGAGAAACCTCTTCAAGTTTCCTGGAAAAAAAGGTCTAAAATGGGATATTTATGAACATATACACCCCAGGTCTCTGCATCCCCAAGGGAGAATTTCAAATCACTAGAAAGAATAAATCGCTCATAATTATGAAAACCATCACCAAATAGATTCACCCAGAAATCCATTCTTTATGTATGAGTACCATATATATTTAACAAGGTGAATGCGTAACCCAAATATCAGGAAAAAAAATCAACACCCAGGACAGAAAAGTAACCCCCCAATAGGTGGAGCAGGAAAGAGACGTAGAATACCACCCAGTGACCATCCCACCAAATATACCTTGAGCATAAAGGCTATTAAAATCCCATCCTGGAGAATAGGACTTAGAAATAGAAATAACAGATTCTCCAATAGCCATAGTTTCCTACAATAAAAGAACATCTGGATTATGGAGCAAAACTAGACTCTTCAAGGCCAATTTCTTAGAAGGTTTCCCTAACCCTCTGATATTAAGAGAGATGTACAACATTAGGTAACCTTTGCACTGAGGATGCATGCACTTATGGCCCCCTTAATAGTATTTTTTCTACCACATTAAATATCAAGTGCCACCTGAAATATGGTTGTAGCCATCACATATATGTTTCCTCTAAGTCTACCTGATCCCCTAGAGTCATCCTTAAATAATCACTTAGAATACGTCACCTATGCAACAAAATTAGAAGAATATCTCAGTCTGAAGTGATATCTCAGGGATATCTTTGAAATGTTCACAACCAAAGATGCCTCCTTATCCTAAGGCGACCGACCTCTGTCCATCTCAACAATACACCTTCTAGCACTGGACTCATTTATTATGTGCATAGTTGTCTACATCCCATGTTCCTTTTAAAGATGCTTTGTAGATCGAATCAATAGATGAAACATTCAGTTATTCCTACAATATAGCATTATATTATCATCATCAATATTATATCACTGACATAATTGTATATGTTCCAAATGGAGAAAAGGTTGAATATTTTAGGTTGAGATGTGGTGAATGGTCTAGTTTAACTAATTTACTAGATGAGTTTCTATTATATTTGATCATTTTTTCCCTTCTTCTTTTTTCAATTTTCATGGTCCATATAGTTCCTCCATTGAGTCACTCATTTAATCATTATGTATCTTGCATATTTTGGCTCTTTGGTGACCATGTGTTATGGTTCAACTAATTTAGCAAGTGGGTTTCTAATAGAATTATGCAGTTTTACTATCCTTTAGAAAGTTGGACAAGTAGCCTATTCTCTACAATTACCAGGGAATGACAAGGTACATAACCCAATCCATGATTCTAATTTAAAGAAGGAAATTTCTCAAAATTTGATAGTTTCACAAAATTTGCCACCCATTGACGAGGAAGAAAAATCGATCATGATACTTGACCATATCTTGGTTTCCAACAATAGAAGGCTAAGAAACCAAGTTTTTAAAAGATATTTGGCCCAATAGATAGACTACCCACTAATGGCACCCTCTTGGCAGGGGCCTAACATGCACCAACATCCTCCATTTGCTTACATTGATACAAACGCATCAAGATTGGCAGATTTGTAATGAGCTTAGTTTGTCTCACAAGTGGAAAGAGCTAAAAGGAGGGAAATTGGATTTACTAATGAAATTTGATAGTAATTCATTTTAGTATAAGAATTTATTTTTGTAGACTTGGTGGATTTTATTAGTTGGTTTTTCCCATGAAGTTTAAAGCTCTTATCTAAGATTTAAAGAAAACAAAAAACAAAAAAATTGTAAAATTAAAGCTAGCATTGTGGTTCTGAAATCTAACATAGTTGCATGAAGTAGAAAACAAGAGTTTTCTAAAATTTTAGGTAAGGTTGTGCATCTTGAATCCAATGCAAATGCAAGAAATTAAAAAAATAATTAATTAAGGCAATGATTGTGAAACTTGAATCCAACATAGTACTTAAAGCCTTCACTTTGCATCCTATCAATAATTGTGTTATACAAGAAACTTGTGGTCTGGTTGAATCAACATTTACTTTAATGATTTTTTTATTTAATTTATTGGGGTGGGTAGAACTTGAGTCAAGTTTTAATTTGAGTAAGGAATCCATAAAATTTTGGAAAAGGAAAATGAGGATTAGGGGATTATTCCTTGCACTAAGAATTGAAATAGGAAACTAATGGAGAAGAGCAAGAAAACAAAATACAAGGAAGAAAACAAAACATAGGGTAAAGGAAAATATGAAGGGGGGGATGAAGAAAAGAGGAAGAAAATAAACACAAGAAAGTTAGTTGCATATCAACTAGTCCTTGCTTTTGGGATTGAATTAAAAGGTTAACATTTTGGGCAATGGGGTTTAAATAAAAAGTAGGAACAAATGTATGTATATATTCATTTTGAAATACCTTTTAACCTTGCTTAACCATATGATATCCATCCTTGGGTTGTTACCATAAAATTTGGGCAATTTAAAGTTCAATCGTTTAGAACGTTCAAGTTGTAAACTGATCAACCCATTTGATATATGAGATATTATGTTCTAGATGAGTCAAGTGTTATTGAAGTCCACTATTGGATCAAATGTTTCATCTCATATATCATTAGTGTTCTCTCAAATCACTTATGCCACCTATTGCCTAAATGAACCCAATGCTTTTTTAAATGTATCATATTTGTTAGTTTTCTCATGCTTGATACAATAGACTCTTGATCTTAACTCAATATTTATTTTCATACTTAGTGATCAGCTAGTATGCAATTCTAAAAAATTTGTTGGACATCACACCAACTTTCAATTTCCTTGATTCTTCCTAGCATTTCATTTCTCCACCATAATCTTTGGTCCATTACACAATTTCTTCATACCAAATTTTGATGTGATAGATTGATCATATGACAATTTGAAACTAGGGCTCTTAAATTAGGTTTAGAGTTACAATAATGGACATGATTAATGGTTTTGAATAGTAGAGAAACTACTATTTAAATTGTATATTGGAGATAATATTTGAAACAAGGTTACCGATATATGTATACAGAGAATGCAATTGATGTGAAGGAAATAAAATAAGCTGTGCTTTTGATTTGAGAAGGGAAAATTGTAAGTTGACCTAGCGGAATTTTGGAGATGCATGCATGACTTTAGATGGATTAGGTATGAGATCTATATGTGTTTATCATATTGTATTAGAAAACATATTTATGCAATAGAAAATCATTAGAAGGTATTGTGTGGTGTGAAATAGAGGTGAGGTTATTGTTATATGTTGTATCATCTCACAAGATGGGAAAATAGATGATTGAAAAGGAACTCAACTTTCAAGGAAGGATGTGTAATTTGACAATTTGATTTCGAATCTCCTTTTGAAATAGCTATCCCACTTTGATCGATGCTATGAGGTCATTCGAGCTATATTTGATAATTTTCATAGATTTTCTATTACATGTATATATGTGTTGTTTCTAATACAATGCATTGTTGTGTGTGTGGTTATGAGTTTAGGAAGAATATTTGTCATGAAAGCGGCTCAAAATGACAATAGAGAGATACAATGAGTTTTTTTCGGTTAGGAAACTCTAAAAAGCCACGTTGTAGAATAAATGGAAGTTGATAATACAAGTGGACCACAACTTGTTGGAAAATTAGCTTCTCATTTTTATAGAACAAATTCTAAGCTTTGAGTTGGCCTTGGTAGGCAATTTGTTCACCATGTGGCTAGTGAATCATTAAGTCATAGCAAGTAGTATTATTTCAATAAGAACTTATGCTATGAAAGCATTTCATTGTTATTGCCCTAAAAAAACATGTGATTGGGATGTGGTAACATCGAGAGACTTGAATTAATACTTTGAAGGTTTTTCGTAGGCATTAATTTTAAAAAAAATTGAAAAATAAAGAATATAATATGAGATTGTCATGAGTTTGAAATTTTAAATTAATTTCAAATTTTAGTCTATGTACCATTTCATTATAATAGTGCATTTTCACCTTCAAGTGCAACAATGTTTTATTTGATGGCAGGTTAAGTGGCTTTCTTTAAATATATTACTTGTCTTTTTATGTTATCAATGCTTCGTAGCGAGTTATTACTTGTCTTTTTATATTATCAATTCTTTGTAGCTAGTTACCGAGAGTTATGTTTCTCCAGGAGAGCATCAAATAACATTTTGAAGAAGAAAACTATTAATAAATTCTTTTGGAAAAGGTTATATATCAATTCCCAATCTATGACACAATCATAAATGACTTGGCCAATTCATAAAGATAAGCTTCAAAAGAAATGAATATGTGAAGGAATGCAATAAATAGATTTTGAATAAAAATATTTAAAGAGTTAAATAACAACAATAACAATAGGTACAAAGTGGAAAATGTCCTTGGACTTTGACAATAGGATGTTTTGAATTTTAAAATAGCTTTATCTTGTCAATGACCAGTTCACCAGTCCACTTGGCTTTGTTTATGTATTTTGTTCTTTTATTTCTTGTCGGTTTGGGCTAGTACACACGATGTTGTAATCAATTTAATTTCTTTTACAGTCACACTTGCTATTGAATATTAACAATTGTTGTTACTGGGAGTTGATTCAATACATTATCTAGTTTGAGCATGTTTGATGACCTCTAACAAATATTAGAGAACATATATAAAGGCAATGCTCAACTGCTAGTATCAATAGCAAAAATGTATAAATGTTGCTGCAAATAATGCCACAACTTACTTACTCCACTATCTCATAATGATTATAGTGATTGATTTATCTTTTCATGTCATGAAATTTATTTTCTATGTACTAAGTTACTGAGAGGATACTAAAGTTCACCTTCCATATCATACATTATGCCTCGGGTTCAAGATTTCCATTTCAAATACAAAAGAAGGGTAATAAAAAATCAATTTATAAAACCTTGATGCATTCAAATCAAATTCCAAACTCAACAAAAACTATGGGAATGACCATCAATATATGTTGAACAATGCCAATGAAAGTATTGAATAAACCCTATCACCGCCAGAAATCGTATATATGAAAGTTTGACAGTTTTAAAAATGCCACAACAAAATGAAAAATCATACCAATAAGTTATTTCTCATGAGGGTTTAAAAACGTGAACAGCTTGCCCCATGGACTGAGGAATGTTGATATAATCCATGTCTGTGAAATGATTTGGAACTGCATTTGCGGACTCCTCCTTTGGAAGCATCTACATGGATTGAGAATAGCCCCACTCCCATAAAACCATAGAAAGACATGTTTATGTCTTAGAAACAATAATAAATGACTTAGAAGCAATTTCAAGGTGTGTTCGCTAGTATCTCATATGGTAATAGAGATTTCGTAAGAAGGTATGTGAAATTGGTACTAGGTATGTTAGGCTTGTTAGATATGAATAGACATTTATATCATTTCATATAAATGTCACATAAATGATATAAATGTATGCCACTACCAAAGTTATTAACAAAATTGAAGTTAGAGGAGAAATATGTCTTTGTCGTGATTTTTTTAAATGTTTAAAACCCTAATCAACCAACTTCTTCTAATAAAGGTTCGATGCATTCTATAGATGGCACAACCTTAAAACAAATATGACACTAAATTGTGTGAAAATGTACCATGAATACTAACATATTTAGTAATGAAGATTCACAGATATAATAATGAGCATTTCTCATAAAAATATATATGCAAGGGGTATCAGGGAATACTCATAATGATATTTTTCAATCAAGACAAAAGCTAGGCAACACGAGCAACAAACATTTAGTAGAATTAATCAACTACTACCACTCCTAGTAATGGTGTGTGTGTGTGTGTGTAAGTGTGAACACAAATATCATACATCTCATGATACATGTCAGAATACATATCCAACCCAATAGCCGCTATAATGTATCTCCTCCACCAATAGAGGCATCAGTACCTCTATTGGGAGAAAAATTAGAGAGGAGAGTATCACCAATATCTTCATCAAGATGAATCTTACCCACTGCAACCATCCTATATACAATTGAGGTGAGTGGAGTAGGATATGGTGGAGTGATTGGTAGGACGAGTAGATGGATCAGAGATAGTGGTAGGCCAATTGGGTGTGAAGGAATAAATAATGGTCAGTTGTGATCATGGTGAGGAGAAGGAGGAGGGTGAGGAGCATCAGATGGAGATTATCATGCGTCATGGTGAGGAGGAGGAGGTGTAGCATGAGATGATGGCATGCCTGCATCATGGCGAGGTGGAGGTGGTGGAGAAGGTGGAGCATGAGATGAATATGCTACTACATCAATAAAACAAGAAGGAAGTGGTGATGTACAAGCATGCAGATCAATGAGATCCTCATCATACGACATCAACTAAACCTTTGTCTTCGAGATGCATGGATGCACAGACTACATACTGCAACAACAATCTCATATCATGTGGTAGTATCCTCCATATCTCTTTGAGCTCAGGGTCTCACATGATCTATGGAACTCATCTTTGTTTAACTCCTCGTCCAACCAACATAATAGATAGTATGTTCAAAAAATCATGGCGGTACCTCTGATCCGAGCTACACCATAGTCCAAGTCGGGGTAATGCAGGAACCTCATCCTTCTGCATATCCACATCATCCTCTTGAATGAGTTGCAACTATATTAACGTAATCATAAGGATAATACACCTCTCTCATCTTATGGTTAATCCTAGGTGAAAAATATGTCGGTACAAACTCTCCAGTCCAACCTAGCATACGAGTATGGAAGAAGGTCCAATGTGTGGTCCTCCTCGCTAGTTAGCATGTTGTAATCTATGTTGGGAACTTCTACTACCCCTCTTGGGAATCATCTGGCCCCACATATGAATACGCACCTCGATCGACGACCTATTAGGGAGACATTAAAATTATGGCCTTGTGGCTGGAATCCTCTTAAAAGTGAAAAAAAATCTTTGAAGCAAAAAGGAATCTAGCCCTCCCATTATAAACTACATGACATCGACCCAAATCAAAAAAAAAATTGCATTAAAAAAATGACGAACCACCTAATGTATATAGGTGGTCGCACTAAAGAATATACACAAAATTAAAGAGCGAAACTAATGTGTGGCCCATTAATAGTTGAGCGCATGATGGTGGTAACCAATAGTGAGAGGCATCTAACCTCCTATCTACTGAAAGCACCAATCCACAGTTTTCCCCCACACACTTGAAAATCACTAGGATCAGTGATCTCATCGGTCATATATATATATATATATATATATAAGAGTAGACAAGTTGACTCTTTGCTACAAATCATGTTGGGTGTTGGCCCTAGGAAAAGATAAACATAATCTTGTTTGGAAAGATGAAGATTATGGTTGCAAGATGAGAAAATATCACAACAGAAGAAGTTACAGCAAAAGAGGAGAAAAGAAAGTCGAAACGAGGAGTTCGACCTATTTTTGGTAAAGAGTTAGTTAGATTAATAGTCTACTTTTGGGAATAAAGCATGATTTTAAATTGGGCCGATAGTGCCTAGTTTTAGATGTAACGAGATGTGTTAAATTAGTAAGACAGCATGTCAATTGATAGTTGAGAATCAGTCGATGGGTAAAACAAGAGTTATAAAATCCTATAAAGTCGATCCAAGCTGTGTGCGAATGAAAGAAGATGGTAGAGAGTAGAGAAAAGGGCAGAATAGAACATAATAGAGAAAGAAGAGCAAAAAAGAGAGAGAGACCAAAACCCAAAGAGCATGAGACGGGTAAATAAGTCATTGATTGTAAATAATATCTAAAGAAGAGGATACAACTTTGTGTGCACAAACCAAAGGAGTTCAAATATTACTCATGCCAGATGAAGAGCGCCTTTGTGGTTTTTCCGAGATGGGTTTCCACATTAAGTTATGTGTCTTTGTGTCTTTTATAACTGTGTCTATGGCTAAATGAATATGTTAAGTATGTTGAGAATCTAAATGATCATATAAATGGTATGGAATGTTAATGCATGTTTAATAATATAGACTATATGTTGTGATGTATGTCGACGGATCAATATGTTATATTCTATGATGATGTATGTACGAAGACAAAAGTCTATTCACTGGTTTCGGTTGAGTGAAATGATGGTGCTACGATAACAAAAATCCCCTGACATCACTGCAGAAACCTAGTTCTGGCAGTTCCCATAGATACCTTGGGTGAGACCTCATCTACCTCGTAAATGTTGCCGACAGGGTTATACTCTGTCAAGCCGATATCTTTGGCTTTGTTGACGAACAAGGGATCTGAACCTGGGTCGAAAGGAAAGAACACCAAAAAATAATTCCATTGTCGAGACCTAAATCATTGTGATGGAGATATGTTATGGCACTCTATAAAACTTGAAATTCAAGATTTGGTTGATTATAAGGCACAAGAGTTCACACAAGAAGAAAGTGAAGGATTGAGATAGAGACCGACAAAATGGTTGGAATGATACCTTTACACAGAAATTCATGAGAATTTATTTGGTGAATTTCCCATTGTCTTGCATGAATGGTTGTTGAAGCTAGCAACTCAGAAGAAAAAATTTCAAGGCGGAGCACCTACAGAGTCAAATCCTTGGTTAATCTAGTGGTTGAAAATAGTTAGTAATCTTATACCTAGGGATGCCAAATTTTGGGTTGATAGTGTTATGGAGGGATATATCACAAAGATTGCAGATGATACGATAAAGTCATACAGTGAAATAGAAAGAGAATTCTTTAAATAACCACAAGGTCGTTATATGGAATCCTTGAAGTTGTGGATAAAAATGTTGGTATGTGAAAAATGTATTCTGAGAATGGAATCTAGTAGATAAATTCTGGTGCACGGAGATTCTAGCTAATGTTGCAAGAAATATTTGAATAAAATGGATCATAGTAAGCTAAGATGTTTTACATTGATAGAGAGATTGGACAAGAAGGTGGTTGCCTGAGAAGTGGAAAAATATTTCAATTAGGAAAGAGAAGAAGGACTGTGGCCAGGAAAGGAATTTGTAGCACAACCGAAAGAAGGGACTAAGAATTGGCATCACATCTCAATGGAGAATCCTATGATGAAGAGGAGTAATATCAGCTTAAATATGAATAAGAAGAAGAAGAAGAGGTACCAAATCCATATCAAGATTACGACATACCCGCGACCCCGCGTACATCTCCAGAACCTGGGGTAAGATCTAGAAACAGATCGCCTAGTGGTTTTGTCGATCATAATAACTATAATAGTGAAATAGAAGTCAAGGAATTACTACTAGTGGAACCTTTAATTCAACAATACCAAGAGTAAACATTATGGCTGAAAATGATATAAAGTTACTGTTATTTAATGGGAACGGCTTAGAGGACCCTGAGCAACATTGGTTCCTACACGAAGCTGTATAGACAACGTGATAAGCTATATGGATAGTGCGAAAAGTCCAAGATGAGGCTATAAAAAGAGCCCAGATGATCACAACCCTAAGACATCATGTGCTTGACTGGTATATGAAATTTTATGTGGTTCCAGCAGGGATCCCTCAAAAATCATTGGATGAGATCCAGACAGGACTGATAGAAGAGTTCAAGAAGCATAAATCTGAGTCGCAATGCATCAAAAAATAAAAATATATCAATCAGTTACCAACTAAGTTTGTTTGGGACTTCAAACAAAGATTTAAAACTCTGATGGCTACAGTGATTTTTCAGATGTTAGATGCCCAACATAAAGAATGGTCTATTGTGACGATGCTACCACATATTTGGGTTCCTTTGATGCAACAAAAGACTGTATCCTAGAGTGAGGCTCTTGAGCTTGCTATGAAGTTGGAGGCTTCACTGGTCATAGAAACTGGTGTGGGAATGATGTAGATACAGTCGCAGCTTACGAACCTCACTTATAAATAGAGGATATCAAGAAAGGAAAACAAGTGCAGGAGGAACTTTGGTGTACACGATGTAGAATGGAAGGCCATCATAAAGATTCATGTCCAACATTCATGAATTACCTTGAATTAGGCACACCAAATCCAATAAATACACAAGGGATTCCTTCGTGTATAATTTGTCAAACCATAGGACATCAATCGGATGAATTCTTGTATTTACAGAAAATAGTAAGTGCACCAACCAATCTATATTGTAAATTATGTCAATTAGTGGGTCACGACGAGAAATATTGTGGGGAATATTAGTTGTTGTAGGAGAAAATAGTCAAAACATACCTGATGAAAAATGATGAACAAATACAAGCCGAGTGAGCTTAGGCACAATACCCTCAACCTAAGCGGGTGGAAATTTTAGAGGCCGATGACAAGGATGAGGATTTGGTCGCTAAAGAGGCCAATTCATTTCATTAGAGTAAATTTGAGGTCTAAAATGGGCCTCCTAAGGAAAATAATAAAATAATAGTTAAAATAATAAAATAATAGTTATTAATTTTGGAGAAAGAATGAAAAAAACTACTTTTTTGTTTGTATTTTCAACATATCTCCTTGTGTTTTTATTCAAATTCTGAGCAGGAGAGCTCGTTGGATGCAGAATTTAATTTCGCATCCAACGAGTACCCACACCACATACTTTTGACCTTGCTACCCCAAAAATAAGAAATACCTGAAAAACGTGATGATGATATCATCATCACATTTTTTCAAGTATTTCTTATTTTGGGGGTAGTAGGGTCCATCAAAAGTATGCAGTATGGGTACTCATTGGATGCGGAATTAAATTCCACATCCAACGAGCTCTCCCTCTCAGAATTTGAGTAAAAACATAGGGATATATGTCGAAAATATGAATAAAAATGGTAGTTTTCTTTATGACAAATATGTCAATTCAACCATTATGGTTGACTCATTTTATTGAAATTATATGATTCCAAAATTCCAACTCACAAAATTTATTGTTAACACGTTTTCTTATAAGGCCCATTTTAGACCCCAAATTTCCTCTAATGGTTATAATTGTGGACCGACTGGACATTTTTCTAGTGAATGCACTAATCCTACTTTGACGTGTTCGTATTGTATAGCATTGGATCACACTATTGAAGAATGTCCACAGTTGATTTCTAAGTGGAAGGATAGAAATATGGGAAACCAGAACCCACCTCAGAATGCTAATCCAAATAATCAGAAGATTTATGTTGAACCGAGGGAGCCTAATATTGTTGTTGTGACAAGAGGAGGTGTTGTGACTGGAGGAGATCAAGAAAGGCCATACAGAAAACCAAGATTTTGACCGATACAACAAAATAAAATGGCATTTGATGTCCAGAAAGAAAAGGAAGTATTCTTGGACACTCATCATGAGTTCATTGATAGAAATCAAGCATCGACCTTTGCTGGTGTACCAAGTGAAGGAACGATATTGGAAATTCCTCAAAGATTCAAACAGTTATTTCAAAAAAAACCAACAGAAAAGGTTAGTAAGTTAAAAGAATTATTTAAAAGTTGTTTAGAATTAATAGAAGATAAGGATTTTGTGGAGGAATTAGTAGCTTTAGTCGAAGAAACTAAATTGGATGTGTGACCAACAAAGAGAGTTAACCACATTGGGAAAAGATTGAAAGATGGTCGCGAGATAAGGATGATTGCCTAGATAGGTGATTATGACATGGATTATATTATTCTGGACTCAGGATCATATGTTAACATTCTTACTAGAGAAACATGGGAAAGTATGGGAAATTCGAGACTAGTATGGTATCATGTTCAGTTGAGATTAGCTAACCATACGAAGGTTCTGCATATTAGTCAACCGACACAAGTTCTTATCGAGATAGAAGGAATTCATACTTATGCATATTTTGAGGTGATAGATATTGTTGATGACACAAATTTTTATCACAAACTTCCCGGGGTCAACTAAGCTATTGACAATCAAACCATTATAATTTCAAGAAAATGATATTAACGTTTAAGGATTCATAGCTAAGGGTAGTCGCACCAATTTATCCTCTAGAAGGCCAGAGGTATGTCAAGAAGCTAAATAGTGAAGGACAAGATGGATATCTAGATCATATATACAATATGACATCTGTGATGGATGATTATGTGAATCTAGCAGCTGATGGAAAACTCAATAGGCGAAGTATTAGTTCCACCTCGTCGGATTTCGGAGAAGCTCTGGAGAACTGATAGAACCAACTACATGAAGTATCCATGCAGAAATGTGCAAGAATTACAAAATTTATGCGATGGGTAGGTATTAAGGTATGTGATATACCTACCTATGAAGGTTTACCTAACTTGAAATCTTTTCTTACATAGTTTGAAGATAAAGTATTTGAACCTCAGTGCTTGTTAGGCCTGACTTTTGCATTGAAGGATACACCTGCAAGATGGTGGGTTATGCATAAGCAGACTATTTCAGAATGGCATCAATGTTGAATATTGTTGGAAGTATGATTTGGAGAAAAGGTGCTCTATATAGGTAAAAAATATGCAAGATTGAATAATCATGTCAAGCATATTGAGCATTGTCGCACGACATGGGAGGCATCTCTGCAACAGGAATGGGTTCATAGGTCCATACACACTTTGGACATGATACATAGAAACTGGTATATGTTAGTTGAGTTGCAACAAGGAACAGTTGAGTGGGAAGAGATAGATGTCATTTTCACACATACGTTTGAATTTGCGAATGATCATCCTTCAATTGATGTTGCTATACAAGTAATCAGAACTAATATATTTGAATATATTCCCATGTCAATGACAAGTTTCCATCCAAGTATCCCGACATTTCAGCATTGGATGGAGTGCTACAATATAACAGGTGAACCTGATGATGATGATCAACGTGACATAAGTATTCCCGAGTCTGAAGGTACTTTCGCAGTGGAAGGATCATGTATATCAAGTGAAAATTTTATGAATCCTTTGAAAATAAAGAAAGTAAATATTGGTTCTCCAGAGAATCTGGAATTTTCCAATATCAGAGACCACTGGGATGATGAGACCGTATGAAATATTATAGACCTATCACATGAGTTCCAAGATCTGTTCCCCACTAAATTTTCAGAAATGAAGGAAATTGTTGGATATCTCAGAGAAACAAAGATTCCCTTGGAGCCCGACACAAACCTATCAAACAACGACCATACAAACTCAATCCAAGATACAAATAAAAATTCAAGATATAGTCAGATAGAATGTTAGATGTAGGAATTATAGAACCTTTCAAGGAATCTGAATGGGTTAGTCCTATGGTAGTGCAAGATAAGAAAACCGGTGAAATATGTATCTGTGTCGATTTGAGAAAGTTGGATGATAACTGCCTACATGATCCATTTTTGACCCCATTTACAGATGAAGTATTGGAGAGCATCGGAGGACAAGAAATATATTCATTTACTGATGGGTTCTTTGATTAAAATCAGATTAGGATTACAAAGGAAGATCAACACAAAATAACCTTTACCGCAGTATGGGGATGTTTCCAGTATACAGTACTTCCCTTTGAACTCAAGAATGCTCCTACTATTTTTTCTAGAATAGTTGTAGCTACTTTTAAAGACTTTATCCATAAATTCCTTGAAGTATAATTTGATGATTGAACAACATTTGGGATAGTAAAATATCACATTGAGATTCTTAAAATGATGCTCGAGCCATGTCGACCGTTCCATGTTTATCTTAATTTAAAGAAGTGCATTTTATGTGCCCCTTTTGGAATCTTACTGGGTCATGTAGTTTGTCACGATGGAATATTGATGGATCATGACAAGATTGTGATCATTTTCGACCTACCACCACCCTTAACACTGAAATAGTTTAGAACTACCTTGGGACATACGCTGTATTATAGAAAGCTCATTAGAGGATATGCAGAGGTTATAACCCCTATGGAAAAATTGTTGAAAAAAGATATCAAGTTTCAATGGAATGAGCAATGTTAAGAGAGTCTCGATGTTTTTAAGAATAAGATAGTTGTTGCGCTTGTATTGGTATTTCTAGACTAGAAAAAGGAATTTTACATACACGTCGATGCGTCATCTGTAGCGTCGGGCATTGTATTTGCACATCTAGGTGAAGGTTCTATTGATCATCCCATCGCATTTGATAGTAGAAAATTGTCGATGAAAGAAAAGAACTATACCACGATAGAAAGAGAAGGACACGCTATGGTATATGCTCTTCAAAAAATTTGACATTATTTGCTGGGAGGACACTTCAAGATGTATACAACCCATTTTGCATTAAAATATTCCGTTGATAAGCCAATGTTGGGGGGGGATATTTGTCAATGGATTCTCTTATTCCAATAGTTTGACCTTGAAATTACTGGCAAGCCGAGACAACTAAATTTAGGACCGAACCATCTGTCAAGGCTAGAAAGTGGAGAAGAGCCTTGTAATCTCGATGACAGTATTCTGGCGCACATATATTTACAATTAAGATGTTTAATGATCACTACATATATATTGTACATCTCTTAACTACAGGATATGCACTAGAAGGATTCAGTACATCACATAATAAACACTTAGTTGTAAAAGTTGTAGATTTCTAGTTGATCGTTGGAAAATTGTACAAGATGGGATCAGCTGAAATCCTTCATCGTTATGTCTTGGAACATGAATGACCGATGGTATTGAATGAATCACCTTTTGTTGTTGCAGGAGTCTATTATGAAGGAAAAAAACAATGCACAAGATATTACAATCAGTATTGTGGTGGCCTACTTTGCATGCAAAAGCTAGAGATTATTGTCATAGATGTGATATCTGCCAAAGAACTGGAAAACCGTTGCGTCGTTAATACCACAAGTGACTTTAAAGGAATTTTACAAATGGGTTGTTGATTTTGTGGGTCCTATCACCAAGAGAAAGAATGGGTGCATGTTATATAATCACTATGACATACTACTTGACCAAATGGGTTGAAGCAATGCCAGTAAAGGATTGTACTGCTATGACTACTGCAAGATTTTTGTTCGACCATGTAGTGACCCGATTTGGATGCCTGAATAGTTTGATAAGTGATCAAGGCACACATTTTATGAATCAAATGATTGACAAATTAACTGAGCAATTTCATATTCAACACCGAAAGACAACACCATATCACCCACAAGCGAATGGTGTTGTCGAAACATTCAATAAGATTTTGGAGAATGCATTGACAAAAATATGTAATGTTCAAAGAGATGATTGGGATTAGAAAATACCTATGGTATTGAGGGATTATCACACAACCTGCAAAAATTTGACAATCCAAACTCCATTTAGATTGGTTTATGGACAAGAAGTTGGCGTGCCACTAGAATATATTGTACCCATTCTAAGGATAGTCATGATTACTGAGATGACCGATGTTGGTGTTCTAGAAGAAATATTTCTGCATCTTGTACAATTGGAAGAAGATTTCTTTGTCATGGGCTATCATCAATGTGTTGGGAAGAAGCGACATAAAGATTGGCATGACCGACATATTAAGTATAAGTAGTTTCATATTGGAGATCTTGTTATCCTATATGACACTAAATTTTTGAAGCATCTTAGAAAGCTTCGAACACATTAACTGGGACCATATGTTGTCATTCATATCACAGAGTGAGGTGCAGTTCAGTTATAGAAGTTAGATGGCACACCCTTCAAGGGGTTAGTGAATGGAAGTCGACTAAATCCTTATCAGGATAGCCACAATTCAATCTACTGATAGTTCAAAATTAAAGTTTATCGGTTTTTTTGTCTCAAGATTATGGGTGTTTTGAAAAAAAAAAAAAAAATTGTTTTCGCAGACTATATGTTTTTCGCAAGAGAAGAATTGTTGTCGCAAACTATATCTCTATCGTAAAAGAAGAATTGTTCTCACAGACTATATGTCTATTGCAAGAGAGCACTTGTTGTTGCAAAATAATTGTTGTGGCAAGATCGATTTTTGGTCATAAGTGATAGTTGGATGACAGTTAATTTAGGGTAATGGGATATTTTGAAGGCATACTTTTTGGTAACATATTCCATTAATGCACAATAACTACCATTGAACTGACATCTGAAGTGATGGTTTGGTTAGTGGTTTCATTGAATTGATCAGAAATAATTCTCCATCTGAGATAACTTACCACCACCACTTTCCATTTATTTCAGGATCATGCGGCAAAACAAGTTCTCATATGCACTACTTCATCTTTGTGTAAAAACTTGGTCATTCCATTGCATCCAACTGAATGACTTATTGTGTTGATCTGTTTATCTGCAACCATTTGAGCCGAAGTTTTTTTCTCAGAGCATGGTTGTTTTTGTTTCAAGCACAAGCAATGTTTCAGAATCAGGCATGTAGATTCCGTCATATGCACCTATTAGGGAAGAGACTATAGAAGTTATCTCACAATCAATTGCCTTTGTAGAAGTTGTTTTACAGCCAGGGCATCCCGACACATCAAGAAGAAAACGCTCTGGTCCCGAAACTAGTCGCAAAAAAAGAACGACAACTCCACATGACACTGAAGCAAGGCCAGCGAAGGCACCTAAATTTACTATTGGAAATAATTCCAAATATCAGTTGGTAAATCCAACCATATCAAAAGAATCCCATGTGATGATGGACATTTGTTAGAAAAAAAAATCGCAAAGCAATAATTATTAAACAAGACAGAAATAATAAACACATTACAAGAGAGACACCGATATAACGTGGTTCACTTGAGATGGGATGCGTCCACATATACATTTCCATAACTTTATTAGTATACCATCCAGCAAAATGAAGGGATACAACCTACAGAAACCCAGTTGCACTTCCTCTTCACACTCTTACAGTCTCTCTCACACAATCATGAATGTTTACAATACTACAATACCATACAATATGTAGTCGTATTAAAATACCTTCCTTTTATAAAGGGAATACCATAGGAAAATACCAAGGTTGCCCAAATACCATGGTCCTATAAATCACCCATTATTGGCCAAGTCATGACTCTAAAATTACAACATTTTATAGGGAATTTTTTCTTAAATTTTTGCTATGGGTCACTGCCCCTAAACCCCCGCTAGGGGGGGATCCCAAACCAGTCACCTCCCCCTTGGACACCCCCCCCCTGATGACTTTAGTGGGGGGGGAATTCCCCACACACCCCTCTGTCAGGTGATGGGTTCCAAACACGGCTGAAATAACATCTCTAAATCAGGAATATCAAGCTCCACAACCAACAACATTCTCCCAAATTTGAAGAAGATGGGGTTTATTGACCATGACCTAACGAAGTTCCCCAAACTCGAGACGAAGTGGCATATGACCACTGTCCAAGAGAGTGGGGATGGACCTATTCATATGGTCCCGATGGAGTGGGATAGAGGATTTCATAAATCGAGACTGTTGTCACTAATGCATATGCCACATTTTAGTCATGCAACAGAAGTGAATACATGCGTGAAGCAACTGCTGGTATGTTTTCATGGAGGATGCGTATGGCTAGACATAAAATATCGGTAGACTAGAGATGATATCATCCATTGCAGGCCTTCCTCTTTCATGGGTCTGCCCAGCACTGTTCTTCATTGGAAAGGTCCAGGATACAACCCTTACCAATAGGATGAAGGAGAAGCATAATCTATCCAGAGATAAGAGAGGCTTTGTCATTCCCTCTATCAATGAAACTGTCATTCGGTTGGCCTCCAAAGTTTTATCCAACAAGCTACTAAGGAATATGTGTTCGAACCATTGTACAACATGTACAATTGTTGTGGAATATCAATGTGCAGCGGGTGTCCAAATGAATTGGTCGACCTTTTTTTTTAACGAATTGTTAGCAGATATCGCAGATGCATAAGAAAATGTTAATCCCTTTAATTATTCGTGGCTTTTAATTTCGATTTCATTTGTCACATGGGCAGAGCCACTGGACTACCAAGGGGTAGATTTCCCTGTACCATGCTGAGGAGAAAGATACTAGAATCTCTAGTACGACAAGGAGAATACCCAAGGACAGAAGGATAACAACATTGAATTTTATTTGCAAGGTGAGGTACTTAGGTATTATATTCGGAAACATGTACGAATAGCAGAGGAGACTGTCAAATGGTTTCACAACATCATAATATTTTTGGTCGGGGATCATCATAAATTTCTACAACTTTGATAAGACCCATAGAACCAATGGTTATGTATGCAGTTTCATCTATCTATTGAAGAGATTGAAATGATTGTTCAGTATTGGCTTGAAGAATGGAGACAACCTGTCATCGATGATTAAATCTCTGCAAACATTGAGCTGCAACAGGATGACACATCATATAAGCATAATGGGAATCAGGGAGGAGATCCACTAGCATAAGAAATCCCATGAAGCTCTCCATATGACAGTAAAAATGAATCCAGTGCGACCCTAACATATCCAGAATTTGGGGATAAAACAAAACGATATGAAAAACCTGAGAAGAGTCACAAGAAGAGGAATGCCAACAAGAAAACTGGAATTTTTGGTCTTAATAATATTACTACAACCTTATTTCATATTGAATGGAGGAAGTGGAAATAAAATTGAAAAAAATATGGATGAACATCACACCAAATTGGTAAGCAACATTACAGATTTACTGCAGATGATTTGTACCACAGTAAAGGAAGTTAGAGCAACAATTGAGTGGGAGCCATATCCGAATGTTTCACAGGAAGAAGCAAGGCCCTCTAAAGAGCGACCTGTCAAAGTACCATCTATGCCTACACAAAGAAAATTTCAAGTGATTGCTAAATCAATTTACTTCGAAACGCCACAACACAATGTCGTTATCAAGGATCTTGATCATGTGACTTTTGATTTTTTTTGTAATACCAATGTATCTACTGCATACTATTCAGCAAGCTGCAGTAGAAGAAATGAAGAAAAGAGCGCATGAGATATTTAACCAAATCGATCATTCTAAGAATACCATTTCATCGCTAAATAATAAAGTCAAGGAGACATAGCAAAATGCAAAAACTTGGCAGGATGATAGTCCACGACTGGATGAAGTTGTTACACTTACTTGCAGTAATTTCGATGATAAAGGGATTACACTTGAGATGTTTTTCAAGGAAATTTTTTTTTGACTTAGTGAGGTAGCTAATAACCTCCACAAATGAGTCATAGAGCTGGAAATAAAGATGACTCCCAATACACCTCCCGAGGTACTGGAAGCTCGACAGAATGCAGTAAAAGAAACTGCACAGAAAATCCAGGAGGCTGAAGAACTTTGCGTCAATACATATGAACATGTTTCTCAATCATGGGAATCCTTGATGGATGACACAGAGATAGAGAAATTAACAAAGCAACTTCATACTTCTAAACAAAATTTTAATAAGTTGAAGAATGAATTGAAGAAGTTGCCAACTGTGGAAAAGATGAGTAAGGTTTTCAAGATTAAAAGATTAGTACAACAAGTAGTTGGATTATGGGCACAATAGCAGCAAAGAACATATTGTGTCATAGAGCTACAGACAAATGCAGAAAAGGCTTCAGAAACAATCCACCCAATTCATGAAAAGTTACGATAGACACTAGGTGCGACAGAAGTAGCAACTTCAAAACATATCAGTTTCGAACTTTTGTTTACAATTGCAAAACGTCGAGGAAGAGGTATGACAAGAAGCTGAAGTCATAATGAAAATATGTCAAGATTTTTCAAATGAGCTCACACCAATAGAATTTTCGGAATAATGTGGCTCGAGATGAGCCACATGTGAGAGTTTGAGGCTTGTTGGCCCTAGGAAAAGATAAGAAAAATCTTGTTCAGAAAGATGAAGATTATGGTCGCAAGACAAGCAAAGATCGCAACAGAAGAAGTTACGAAATAAGAGGAGAAAATAAAGTCAAAACAAGGAGTTTGACCTATTTTTGTTAAAGAGTTGGTTAGACTAATAGTCTACTTTTGGGAATAAAGCATGATTGTAAATTGGGTCGATAGTGCCTATTTTTAGATGTAACTGGATGTGTTAAATTAGTAAGACAACCTGTCGAATGACAGTTGAGAATCAGTTGACGGGTAAAACAAGAATTGTAAAAGCCTATAAAGTCGATCCACGTTGTGTGTGGACGAAAGAAGATGATAGAGAGTAGAGGAAAGGGAAAAATGGAACATAATAGATAAAGAAGAGCAAAAAATAGAGAGAGACCAAAAACTAGAGAGCATGAGATGGGTAAATAAGTCATTGTTTGTAAAGAATATCTAAAGAAGATTCTGTAGGTTGTGTGCACAGACCAAAGGCGTTCAAATATTACTCATGCCAGCTGAAGAGCACCTTTGTGGTTTTTCTCAGATGGGTTTCCACGTTAAACTCTGTGTCTTTGTGTCGTTGATAATTGTGTCTATGGTTGAATGAATATCTGTCGTAAATGAATCTATTAAGTATGTCGAGCATCTAAATGATATAAATGGTATGGAATGTGAATGCATGTTTGATAATATCGACTATATGTTGTGATGTATGTAAATGGATCAATATGTTATATTCTTCTATGATGTATGTACAAATACATAAGTATATTCCCTGGCTTCAGTCAAGTGACTTGACGGTGCTATGATAAGAAAATCCCCTAACATCACTACAGAAAATTGGTTCTGGTAGTTCCCATAGATATCTCGGGTGAGAGCTCATTTGCGTCGCAAGTATTTTCGATGGGGTTATACTCTGTCAGGCATATATCTTTGTCTTTGTTGACGAACAAGGGATTTAAACCTGGGTCAACAGGAAACACTAGGACATCAGGAAACTATGTAAAATACTCTCCCCTCCTCTATACGCTAGTGATGAAGTAGTTATCCTCCTTAGTAAACCACAACAACTGACCGAGACCAATACATAATGCTTTTTTTCCATGGTCCCAACGATGGATGAACTACTGCAATAGAGTCGAGTTCCCCTTAATGGATGTATCCTCCTCGTATAACTTTAGGAGGAATACAACCATTAAGAGGTCTCTTGTAAGGGATTGTGATGGGGAAAGGATACAATTACCTCTTCCTCTATTGTGCCTCCTAATCAAGCCAAAAGTTGTAGGGATCAACACGAGGCTGGGGATGTTGAGGTGCATCTCGCTCTTCATGCACATATAACATCGATCAGTCTCATATATATATATATATATATCATTAAATGAGAAAGCTACTGATTAACATAAAAAAAAATCAAAATAAACAAATTTGATAAGCGGTGTGCTTCAATAACAAAAACACACTAAATACGGTGCGCTTCAAACCCAAAACCACCGCTAACGGTGCTTTATGATAGACAAAGCACCACTAACAGTGCATAAATATACACTAGCTCACCGCCAAGCATAATAGTATATTTACATATTATTGCTCGTTTGGTACATTGAGAACAGTCAGCGCATTGTCAATGGTGTGTTGGCGTAGACTATAAGTACCGTTAAATATGTTACTTTTATCGTTAATTAAAACTAGAGTGTTTGGTGCCCCAAATACACATTAGCACATTGATGCACCATCGATTTTTTTTTGCGGTGTGTTCGTTACATGTCAAAGCATCGACGATACGGTGTGTTGTACTCTATCGAACACATCATGAACCACTTTTATTTTTTAAAATAAAATTTTAGGATGTGTCGATGCGCTAATAAAACATAGTGGCACTGTGACTATGTCACATATTAGCGCATTGATATGACAGTGCAGAACATTTACTGTAGTAGGTTTGGTATTACCGTTATGTACTTGCGGTGTGCTTAGGACATGTCAACGCAGCGATGTATAGTGTGGTGAGTTTTTTAACACGAATCAGAATGCGTTGTTGCTTATTTGATATGCACATTGGTTTAAATTTAATGGTTTTTTTAACTAGAGTTCCCAGTGCACTATGAAAAATAATAGCACACTGTCATAGCGGGGTGTTTCTCTCACGCCATAATATAATAAAATGTTTTTTACTTAACGTGATCAATGTGCTTAGGCATGTCAGTGCACCATGAAAAATAATAACACACTGTCATAGCGGGGTGTTTCTCTCATGCCATAATATAATAAAATGGTTTTTACTTAACATGATTAATGTGCTTAGGCATGTCAGTGCACTGGGTAGCAAGGAGGTTTCTTTGATATGTGCATTGGTTTACATTTAACATTTTTTTTTAATTTGAGGTGTTAGGTGTGCTACTAAAATAATAGCACACGGTCATAGAGGGCCGTTTTTTCCATTTGGCTCTCACCACTAATGGCACACCCTATAAAATTTACAGTGTGCACTGTCCTGCAGTGCGAGCCAAACATTTTGAATGCACCTTGCAAATTTTTTTTTAAGATGGAAATTTAAGGGTGAATTTTACAAATTAACCTGCTAAAAAATTAAATTGTGTGGAAATAATCAATTTACCTGGACTCTTGCTCATCAAGAAGGCATCTTGGCAATGTATGGAAAATTTGAAAATTTTCCTGTCATTTGGCAAAATTTGAACTATAGCCAGGAGCCAATGGGAATGAGAAACATGTCCATGTGAAGCATAGATGTCGGGGCATCCAAGGGGGTTATGTAGGACACCAATATTTTAGGGCTCAAAAGCATTGAAGAAGGTAAAAAAGATGTTTACCGTGCGGTGATTTTTTTTATAAAAACCCAATTGCGGTACACCTGGATTGTTGCCACATCAGTGTTGTTTATCATAAGAACCACACCGGAAGTATAATTTTAAAATGAAATTTAATTGGTATTCTTTTTTTTCCCTTAAATGGTGTATATGTTTTAATCACACATCGATGGAGTCCTTACTTTAAAACACACAACTATAGAAATTTGGAATTTAAAATTGTAACCCTAATACGATGCATTGTTTTTAGACACACCTCTACACGATATAGATTGTTTGATGCATCGATTTCAAAAATATATTTTTTCCACTTGAAGTTGTTTAAGTGTGCCCCGTTATTTGAAGCACCGAAGCAATTTATAATACAAACACCACTGTAAAATAATTTTTAAATAAAATATAAAATCCCATGTTTTTTTATTATCATTTTTTTGCCCTAACATGGTGTGTATATTTAAATAACGCACCAGGGGGGGATGTATACTATTAAACGCACTACTACCGAAATTTAATTAATTTTTGTATGGCAATGTGCATAAACTATATCAACCATGGTGCTTTGTTTATATATGCATCGATGCGATCTAGATTATTTAGTGCACCAGTTGCAAAATTTTAGTTTGCTTTGCACTTGATAGTTTTTCCGCTTGCAATGCAACATAATTTGTGTCCATTCGGTGCATGCTGGTAGCAAACACATCGTTCCATTTGTGTTTGTTATCACTCCAGGAAACTTCTCTAGGTTGCAGCTCGAGGATGCCTGGTAACTTAAATTTTTTTATGGTTTTCTAAGTGGATCAAGTCAGGTGACCTACAGGACTGCACATTCTCAAGACATGCATGAAACTCAATCAGGGATAAGGATTCTAACTACCACTATTCAGAGGTTTGATAATATGGTGCAGAGATGTAGAACTTATCATGCTGGCAGATTCATACATAAAACATATATATATAAATGGCTAATCACAACAAGGAAAGTACTTATAATTCAAATCATCAATATGCCAATAGGATGACAACTATCACACATCAATTAACCTGAATAAACCTGAATAATACATTCAAGCATAAGCACAGAATAGACAAGAAATGGAAGTTGAACATATGATAGCAAAAGAGCTTATATTAGGTCATGAGCAATATGAGAAGCTTGAACATAGTAATGGTCTATAAGTCCCCGAAGTCGAACCCTTTGAATAACATAAGTCTTAGGCTTTATAGCCTTTACAAAAATATTTAGATCCTGAAAAATTGGATCTGATTTACTAAAAATAGACAAAATAATTGTTTTTGCATAATTAGGTAAAAAAACCCTAATTTAACTACTAGTCTATCTAACTGTAGAACTCGTTCACTGTTTGAACCTTTTGATAACTAAAGTGAGTACTGGAAATAACTGCCACTGGTCCTATGCTGGATAAGTCATTGTTTTACTTAGACAATTTAGTGTTGGTGACCCTTTCTTCCCTTATGTCACTGCAAAACTGAAGCATACCTCCCCTAATATTGTTCTTCGACGCCCTTCATCTTTATACTTTGTCCCTAAGCTATTCATGTTTGCCCAAAACTGATTCTTCATGCCAAAATTTGATCATGTGCCTCTTTCTGCTTTCGGTGGTTAAGAGACCAAAATATCAGAACTGTTAGCTGTCGAAAGCACTGCTTTCGGTGGCTAATGAACTGCCTCAGCGTTCTCCTAAGCCACCGAAATCCCTGTTCTTCAAAAATTCTTAAGCCACCTCCAAAATTATTCTTTCAAGTTTTTTTGCTTATCTTTTTATTCAGCAGACTCTATGTTAGGAAGGTTAGCAGCAACCTGGCTTGATTCTGGAGGCTGAAGGCTTGCTACAGCTTCAGCTAGGGTTTCCAATGTGAGGTGAGTGCTAGGGATTGTCTTGGCATCCTTTATCTACAGCCTCTGAAGCCTAATCATTCTATACATCCTTGTGTTGTCCTTCAAGTATATTTTGTTTAGTCTTTTTAGAAAGATATACCTTTCTCTCATCTCTAGGTCAGAGTTGTGCAGCAGCTTATTCCTCTTGGTCAATTTAGCATTATTTTTCTTTATCTCTCTTTCTAAAATTTCCATTTCATACACTTGCCTCGATAACTGATTTATCCTTTATGTCTTGGGCTTCCTAGAGGAAGGCTTCTCTGCTGGTTCATCTTGCTCTTTTGGTGTAGGTGATGGGAGTTCTTCAATATCTTCTACAACTTGCACTTCTAGGTTTGCACCTTCCTCTCTTTCCTCTTCTGAATCTGAGTAGGGCAGGTTCAAAATGTTCCCACTATGTGTTGTGACTTCCTAGCCCTTTTCACTGAAATCCAGGTTTCTTTTGACCTGCTTGGCTTTAGAAGAGGAAGGAGGTTGTTGTGTTGTTGTTGGGGGATATAGCCCTTCTCTTCCTTTTGCCACTCCTTGGTGTGCTAGACTTTTTCGAAGGAGACTTCCCCTTTTCTTCTGGCTGTAGGCAAGTTTTCAAAACCATTCCAAAACTAGAAATATGCCCATGCCATATTTCTCCTCTTCAGAAATTCTTGGATTAAGAGTTGGATAAGACCATGATGAGACAATCTTCCAGCAATCTTGCTTGGTTAAGCCTTCACCTGGTGTGCCATTTTTTCCAGGATCCTTTGTAAGATCTGAACTCTACATCCTTTGTAATGGTGGTTTTAAACCACTTCTCCCTAGTGCTAGGGATTCCAGTCACTTCAGGAATTAGGGTTTAATATGTTATAAATTCTTCCTTACCTATAATTGCCTTGGATCCATCGAAAGAGAGAGAAAATGCCTCAGCCACCTACTGGTGTGAACCTTGAATTTTCTCACAAAACTTATAGCAGCCAGCATCTTTGAAGAACTGGAGGACTTCTTGATGTGCCTCCAGGTAGCTGATGTCTCCCAACTCTTGCCTGAGAGCAAGCCCTCCCTTCTTCATTTGCTGAATGTACTCCTGGGTGCCTGCAAAAAATCAATTCAAGTTCTGTGGAAGAGTGTTTTAGTAGGATCACTCTCAGAGATGGTTTCTGGTGGTGAGGATTCCTATAATAGAAGGTGGAGTGTACTAGAGGATTGGGCATTGATTATGAGGGTTTTAACTGCATGAGATATTCTTAGGTGAGAGGATGATGGCTTTGGTTGATATTTTCGAGACCCCCTTCCCAGCAATCTTGTTTAAAGCAACCTGGATACCCAGTGGAGATTTTCCGCAGTTCCTTAGACATATGGAGGGAAGAGTAGGGTTTCAAATCACATCGGTCCTCATCAACTTAACAACGACCTCCTCAATCACTTACTTATGCCTTGATGTATTTTCTTGTATTTTTTATGGTTTATCGTGCCCTTTGATGATCGATGTTATGCTGACGAGGCTTGATTTGATAGGTTTTTAACCATTTCTTCTTTTGGCCTTTTTGGCGGTTAAGGGCCCCCATGAAATTCTCTGCTAGCTGCCAAAAACTAGGCTTTCGGTGGCTAATGAAACGCTGACCTATTCGCCTAAGCCACCGAAACTGATTTCCAAATGGCACTGTAAAACTTGGATTTCGGCGGATTGTGGTCTCTCCGGATATCCTCTTTTAACCGTCGAAAGACAGGCTTTTCGGTGGCTAATGAACCATCAAATCTTTCGCTTCAGCCACCAAAACCAATTTTTCCCCAACACCTTTCACTTTCTTTCGGTGGTTAACACCCTCCTTCGACCGTTCGCTAAGCTGTCGAAACCAACAGTTTTCGATGGCTAATGAGTTGTTTGAAAGTCTCGCCTAAGCCACCGAAAGTGCTTTTACCAAATAATCGATTGGGCCAACTTTCGGTGGTTAACCATGATCCTGCGTTAAATTGTTAGATGTTGAAACAAAGCTTTTCGGTGGCTAATGAGCTGTTAAAAAACCATCTTAAGCCACCGAAAGATAAAACTTCCAATTTTCTCAAATATACCAAAACCAGGGACCCTTGATTTGTTAGTCACCTTTAAATATTTTATAACATGACTCGAATTCTTCATCCTATCAAAATAAATTTATTTTGGAAGATAACATATGGCTCCTACTTGGGGATGGGAACCTTCCTGTGAGGTCCCAATAACCCCAGACCAAAATGCCTTTCCTTGAAAACAACTAAAAAACTTAACACTATCATTTATTTTTCCATTGGGCATGGAGTTTATTCTGTAAGAAAAAACAACCTACTAACTAATAATTTACAATAACAAGGCCTCAGAGCCTCAAATAAAATAGAGTTTCAGAAATCGTCCATTCACCGGGCCATCAAACACCTCCTCCCTTTCAAGATTCTGCAATTTGAAGGTGTTGTTCTTCTATACCTGAGATATCACAAAAGGGCCAATCCACATAGAGTCAAACTTTCAATGTTTTCCCTTGTCCTTCCTGACAGTATCCCACTTGAGGAACCAATCTCTAACCTAAAAGTTGTCCACTTTTGCCCTTTTGTTAAACATGACCTTGATCTTCTGTTGATGAGCTTCTGATTTTCCTATCACTTGTTCCCTGACTTGTTGCAACTCCACCAAATCCATCATCCTCCTTACCATATCATTTGGTTCATCTTCCTCCTCCTGAAAGAATTTTTCCACGAGCAAAATTAGTTGAATGGGAAAAATGGCCTCAGTACCATAAACTAATTTGAAGGGAGAAGTCCCTATAGATATTTTGTCTGTTAACCTATTAGCCCATAAAGCAAACTTTAGCTTAGAATCCCAGCTCTTCTGATTTATATCCAATAGTTTTCTGATGATCCTGACAAGGCTTTTATTGGATGACTCAGCCAAGCCATTGCCTTGAGGATAATAAGATGTGGAATGCACCAGCTGAATGCCCATTGACTCACACATATTAACCAATGCCCCGACTTTGAAAGCTGGTGCATTATCAGTCACTAACCTTACTGGGCATCCAAACCTGATAAAGATATTCTGATATAAAAACTTCATGATGACCTGATGAGTTGCATTCCTAGTGGGTACTACCTCTATCCACTTGGTAAAGTAGTATGTGGCTACTAGGATCAATTTATGCTGCCCACTGGATGAGGGATTTATTTCACCTATGAAATCTAGACCCCATTGTTGGAAAGGCCCATTCACTACAATAGGCCTAAGGGGCAAGGGTCTGAGCTGCTACTTCCCTATAAATCTTTGGCACTGGTCACAGGCCCTCACAAAGGTACACACATTAGCAAAAAGGACTGGCCAATAGTACCATGCCCTCGTAATCTTGTGGGTTGTGGTCTTCCAGTAATGATGGCCTCCACATGTGCTGGAATGAAAGTGATGCATGACCTGAACTGATTCTTCTTTATCTAAACACCTCAACAAAACCCCAGACAAATCTTTCCAATACAACAGTTTATCAACTATACAAAATTTAACAGACTTTAGTTTAAGAGCTCGTGCTTGATTTGGAGTGAGACCAGGAGGAACTTCTAATTTTTACAGAAAGTGAATAATACCTGAGTACCACTCACATGAAGACAAGTTTTCAGCCACTTATTGAATGTCATTCTGATCCTAAACTACTTATGCAGCTACTACAGTTTGCAATTTTGCTGAATTGACACAAGTGAAGTTTATCCCCATTAGTTCACAGTTTTCTTTATCCATGAGTTTGGCCAAACCTTGACCTCTTACTAGCTTGGTGGGCTTTACCTCTATGTCAAACTCAATAAGCTTGGAAATCCATTTAGCTCTCTTTCCATCAATGTCAAGCTGGGTCAAAACATCCTTCACAGCAGCTGAAGGGACATAGGCAAGGACTTTTGCATGTAGAATGTAAATCCTAAAGGTTTTTAATGACTTGATGAGAGCATAAGCCTGTTTCTCAATGGGATCATACTTCATCTCAACATCCCTCAATGTCTTGCTGAAGAATGCAATTGGATGATCAAGACCTTCATCATGTTTTTGTAATAGCACAGTTGCCACTATGTCATACGATGCAAAGGAGAAGATGTAAAAACTCTTGGTATAGTCTAGACTAATCAGGGTTGGGGCTTCCATGATAGCCTTCTTGATGTCTTTGAAAGAGCTTCTTTCCTGGTCAATCAATTTGATTTCTGCATCCTTTTTCAACATAGATGTTATGTGCTTTACCAACTTAGAAAAGTTAGGGATGAACCTCCTGTCAAAATTTATCTTACCCAAAAAGGACTGAATATCCCCTTTTGACCTAGGTATGGACAGCTTCTGGATTGCTTCAACCCTAACTGGATCAATCTTCACACCTTCAACTGAGACTATATGACCTAGGAGTTTCCCCTCATTAAGTGCAAATTGGGACTTCTTAGGGTTGAGTGATATCCCAAACCTCCTGCATTTCAGAAAGACCCTCCTCAAGTGCTACAAATGTTCATGATGGTTGTGAGAGTAAACAGTGAGGTCATCCAGGTATATAAGCACAAATTTATCTTTCAATCCTACAAAATCTAGGTCCATGGCTCTTTGAAAAGTGGCCCCAGCATTCATCAGTCCAAATGGTATTTTGGCATACATGAAATTTCCCTAGGGGGTGGTAAAAGCAGTCTTCTCTTGGTCATCAGGGTGCACAACAACTTGGTCGTATCCAAAGAAACCATCCAGAAATGACATGACACTAGCCCCTAAGACTCTTTGCAACAGGTGTTCCATCTTGGGTAGTCGATAGCTATCTTTTTTGGAGCACTTTTTCATATTTCTAAAATCCACACATAACCTAATCTCCCCATTCTTCTTCCTTACCACCACTAAGTTTGCAATCCACTTGGAATACCTGAGGGGAATTATGATTTTGGCTCTAAGGAGCTTATGGATTTCTTTTTCAATCACAGGTAATAGGAGAGGACTGATGGATCTCAACTTCTATTTGAAAGGGATGGTGTCCTTCTCCAAAGGAATCATCTGTTGGATGATATTGGTGTCATAGGTTTTCAGGTCACTATACTCCTAGGAAAAGATATCAGCGAATTCTTTTATCAGGCCACAAAATTTGGACCTCTGATCAACAGTCAGAGTCAGTGGACATATTTATAAGTTTTGGATGGATTTGGCTACCTATGTTTTTCTCTTGGATAGCAGGGTCTTACTCCTTTTTGGCAGGCTTGAGAGGGATATCATTATGATCAAAAAGCTCTTCCAGGGGTACCAGACCCCGAGGTATATAATTGTTGGGTAATTGGACAATATTCTGATCAGCTACTTTATCTTTCAACTTGAGCTATTGGGATTCTTCCATGTTTAGGTTTTCCTGATCTATATGCATATCAGCAAATTCATCTACTAGCTGAAGGAATTTACTAAGCTCATCATCATTCTCAAACACCTTCCAAAATTTTACATTATCTGGAAAAGAAGGTCTGTACTTGACCTAAATATCATAGCTAAGCCTAGGAGGTAAAGGAGGAACAAACAAACTTGTAGAGACAGCCAGGGAATCAGCCAGGTGATTCAAATCCCTAGGTATTTATGACAGTTCAAAAAACATAAAGGAGTCTCTAAGTTTCCATACCTCGTCCTTGTAAGCCTTTAGTCTGACATTTTTTGCTTGAAAGGAGTTATTGACCTGCTGTATAATAAGGTCTGCATCTCCAAATATTTTCATGCACATGATCCCCATTTCCTTGGCATCTTTCACTCCTAACAGCAAGGATTCATATTCTACTATATTGTTAGTGGTTTTAAAATCGAGCTTATAAGACAGATGAATATTCTCTTTGGATGGAGAGATCAATACCACACCTGCACCTGCTGAGTTTTGAGTGCTAGCCCCATCAAAATACATGTTCCAGACTGATGTGGTCACTTCTTCGGGATGCTAATAGGTGGGCTTAGTAAGCAAGACTGGTGTTTGCTGATAATCATCTATTTGCAGAATGCATGACCCAAAATCTGTGTCTACTGCATAGATGGGGTGGTTCACTGAATTCTTTTCATTGCTTATGATGTAGGCAAGCTGATTCTCTCTGTAAAGCCTCTTGGTCTCCCCTCCAAACATTGGGATTATAGCATATGTAAGGCCCATCTAAAGGGTGCCACCTAGCCTTTTACTCCATGATCAAGACAGTAAGAGGCCAAATTTAGGAGGGATATCAGCCACTACAATGTCCATCACAATGCTTTTTTAGGGTAGTTGAGATAGGTTTACAACAAGGTCTTTGATGAGGACCAAGCACTTGACCTTTCTGGATTCAAAGGAGAACAGATCATGGTAGGGTTTTGTAATGCCAAGACCAAGCTCATCCATCATAGCTTTTGGCATTAGGTTATGGGAAGCTCCTAAGTCCAGTAGACAGTTATGAAGGACTTTATCATGGATATTCAAGGATATGTAGAAAGGTGGGAAAGAATCCTTTAGCTCTTCAATCATAGGGACTAGGGTTACAATAGGTTTATCATCTTGCAAATTGACAAAGTCAGTATCAATATGTATCTTTGGCTGAAGAGAATTCAATATGAAAGATTTCAATGCATCACTTTTCATTAGCTCTATTAATGGGAAAGGGCTCTTCAATTTCTGAATCTCGGACTCAAGGTTGAAAGAATAATGCAGTATATCAGGAAACCTTACCTCTTGTACTGGAGCTTTGAGTTGGACAGGATCAGGGCTTAATGAATGTACTAGTTTTTGCAATGGTTTGGGAATGGCGGCCATTTTCTTTGGTAAAATAGTAGATTTTTAGCTGGTGCAGCAAGCTGCCTTGCAGGAACAAAATTCTTCTTAGGGGGAGCAACTAGCCTAGACCTCAGATTATACCCTCCTTGACCATATTCCTAATATACTTCTTCTTCACTAATCTTCTCATCAATTAGGGCTTCCTCATATTCTGCCTGTGCCCGAAAAGAATAGTCAACTTCATCCTCCATGCAGTGGATGTTGTCTTCAATCTCTCCTTCTTCCTGAATGAACTCTGGTTCTTCTTCTAGTACAACATTCTAAAAAGGAGCTCTGATTCTCTGATATTCCACTTGATCCCTTTCCCTTCTGAGGATCTGAACTGGGGGGTTTCCTCTTCTGTAAGGGACAAAATTTGGGTTTCGGGGAACAAAATCGCTTGGCCCTTTACCTCTCATAGGTATCTTCCCTTGGACCTTTAGCTTAGACATTTCAACATTCAAATTATCTAACAGTTTTTCCATTTTGTCAATCTTGTTCTCTGATGAAGAATCCCCAAGAGGGTCTGCGGACTGCTTCTTCCTATCTATCTTTCCTTTAACCTTCTGAGATGCCACAATGTTAGATTCTACCTCTAGGGAAGAATATTGTATGAGTGATAGGGAGGCTGACCTCCTCTATCTGAGAAGCAAGCAAAAATCAGAGTCAAAGGAATTTGCATAAGTTATTATGGCCAAGATATCAATGCGCTTGATCTCAGTGGGGATCTTGCTGTACATATTGTTAAACCTCTTGGTGAAGTTGGAGACAGACTCCCCATTCTCTCTTTTTAAGTTGCTAAACTCAGTGATATAATAGAGTTGGTCTCTCCTCTCTCCCCAATGCTTTATAAAGATGTCATCTAGGGCTTCAATTCCTGCTACTGATCCAGCAGGCAATTCTTTGAACCACTTCATAGCCTGACCATCTAGGCTTTGCACAAAAACCTAGTCCACACATCTTCCTGTTCTATATTTATGTTCTCAGCATAACTGTAGAATGCCTCTAGATGTTCTTCAGTTGTGAAATATCCCTCTCCTATAAATTTAGGCATGTATTTGAGATAGTCTCCAATGAGCATGGCCGAGAGGGGGTTAGGAAAATTCAGGGGGGCATACCTAGCTACCAGGATCCTTTCCATTTTGGTCAGACGGGCAGCCATATTGTAAATGGGTATGGAAAGGGTGGAGGAAGTTACTATTGATGCAGGTGGTAGCTAAAAGGGTGGTGGTGGTAAACTTATCCCAGTGGAGTCACCAAGGATTGGATCTTCATAAGCAGAAGTGCTTGAAGATGCTCAAACCCTCAAATTTTCTGATGTATTTATAAATATCTGAGAATTAAATGTTTCAGCAGAAGAAATAATAGCAGGAATATTTCTTGAAATACCCGATGTAGCTTCCTTTGCAGCACTGTTGGTTTGCTTAGTGAAGCCCTAGCTCTTCTTAGAATCTCTTCTGGATTTGAAACAAGTGTTGCTGGTGGCCCTTTAGGGTTTTCTCTGGTACTTGGTCTTCTTGAAGCCACCTTATTCCAATGGAGTCCCCAGATAGATGATTACAACCAAAATAGTGTATAGACTTTGTCTATCATCAAATTAGGATCTATGTCGTCTCCTAAGGAAGCTGAGCTTCAATCTCCTCCCCAGCAACGGCACCAATTTGTTATCACTCCAGGAAACTCCTCTAGGTTGCAAATCAAGGATGCCTGGTAACTTAAATGTTTTTATGGTTTTCTAAGTGGATCAAGTCAGGTGACCTACAAGACCTCACACTCTCAAGACATGTATCAAACTCAATCAGGGATAAGGCTTCTAACTACCACTTTTCAGAGGTTTGATAATATGGTGCAGAGATGGAGAACTTATCATGCTGGCAGATTCATACATAAAATAGATATATATAAATGGCTAATCACAACAAGGAAAGTACTTATAATTCAAATCATCAATATGCCAATAGGATGACAGCTATCACACATCAATTAACTTGAATAAACCTGAATAACACATTCAAGCATAAGCACAGAATATACAAGAAAAGGAAGCTGAACATATGATAGCAAAAGAGCTTATATTAGGTCATGAGCAATATGAGAAGCTTGACAATAGTAATGGTCTACAATTCCCTAAAGTCGAACCCTTTCAATAACATAAGTCTTAGGCTTTATAGCCTTTACAAAAATATTCAGATCCTGAAAAATTGGATCTCATTTACTGAAAATAGACAAAATAATTGTTTTTGCATAATTAGGTCAAAAACCCTAATTTAATTACTAGTCTATCTAACTGTAGAACTCGTTACCTATTTGAACCTTCTTATAACTAAAGTGAGTACTGGGAATAACTGCCGCTGGTCCTCTGCTGGATAAGTCACTGTTTTACTTAGAAATTTTAGTGTTGGTGACCCTTTCTTCCTTTATGTCACTGCAAAACTGAAGCATACCTCTCATGATGTTGTTCTTCAGCGCCATTCATCTTTATACTTTGTCCCTAAGCTATTCATGTTTTCCCAAAACTGGTCCTTCATGCCAAAATTCGATCATGTGCCTCTTTCTGCTTTCGGTGATTAAGAGGCCAAAATATCGGAACTGTTAGCTGCCAAAAGTGCTGCTTTCGATGGCTAATGAACTGCCTCAGCGTCCGCCTAAGCCACCGAAAGCCCTGTTCTTCAAAAATTCTTAAGCCACCTCCAAAATTATTCTTTCAAGTTTGTTTGCTTATCTTTTTATTCATTAGGCTCTATGTTAGGAAGGTTAGCAGCAGCCTGGCTTGATTCTGGAGGCTGAAGGCTTACTGCAGCTTCAGCTAGGGTTTCCAATGTGAGGTGAGTGCTAGGGTTTGGCTTGGCATCCTTTATCTGCAGCCTCTGAAGCCTATTCATTCTATACAGTCTTGTGTTGTCCTTCAAGTATCTTTTGTTTAGTTTTTTTAGAAATATATACCTTTCTCTCATCTCTAGGTAAGAGTTGTGCACCAGCTTATTCCTCCTAGTCAATGTAGCATTTTTTTTCTTTATCTCTCTTTCTAAAATTTCCATTTCATACACTTGCCTCAGCAACTGATTTATCCTTTGTGTCTTGGGCTTGCTAAAGGAAGGCTTCTTTGCTGGTTCATCTTGCTCTTTTGGTGTAGGTGATGGGAGTTCTTCAATCTCTGCTACAACTTGCACTGCTAGGTCAGCACCTTCCTCTCTTTCCTCTTCTGAATCTGAGTAGGGTAGGTTCAAAATGTTCCCACTATGTGTTGTGACTTCCTGGCCCTTTTCACTGAAATCCAAGTTTCTTTTGACTTGCTGGGCTTTAGAAGAGGAAGGAGGATGTTCTATTGTTGTTGGGGGATATAGCCCTTCTCTTCATTTTCCCACTCCTTGGTGTGCTAGACTTTTTCGAACGAGACTTCCCCTTTTCTTCTGGCTATAGGCTAGTTTCAAAACCATTCCAAAACAAGAAATATGCCCATGCCATATTTCTCCTCTTTAGCAATTCTTGGATCAGGAGTTGGATAAGACCATGATTAGACAATCTTCCAGCAATCTTGGTTGGCTGAGCCTTCACCTGGTGTGCTAATTTTTCCAGGCTCCTATGTAAGTATAAAGGTAAATTCAGTGGGCTTTTTCCTGTGAAGTGGTTCATCAATTTGAAATGGTAAATCATGGCCCTGTTGTATCTTCCTTCACAATTTATGTAGACCAAAATGACCTTCAGTAATTGCTGCCACCTCTCTTCTAGCCAGGAGGATGGGACACTTTTCTTCCACACCACCTCTCTATGTTCAGGCTTTAGATAAGATCTGAAATATACATCCTTTGTAATGGTGGTTTTAAACCACTTCTCCCCAGTGATAGGGAGTTCAGTCACTTCAGAAATTAGGGTTTCATCTATCAAAAATGCTTCCTTACCTATAATTGCCTTGGATCCATCGAAAGAGAGAGAAAACGCCTCAGCCACCTGCTGGTGTGAATCTTGAATTTTCTCACAAAACATATAGCATCCAGCATCTTTGAAGAACTAGCAAACTTCTGGATGTGCCTCCAGGTAGCTGATGTCTCCCAACTCTTGCCTGAGAGCAATCCCTCCCTTCTTCATTTGCTGAATGTACTCCTGGGTGCCTACAAAAAATCAATTCAAGTTCTGTGGAAGAGTGTTTTTGCAGGATGACTCTCAGAGATGGTTTCTGGTGGTGAGGATTCCTATAATCGAAGGTGGAGTGTACTAAAGGATTGGGCACTGATTATGAGGGTTTTAACTGCATGAGAGATGCTTAGGTGAGAGGACGATGGATTTGGTAGATATTTTTGAGGCCCCCTGCCCAGCAATCATGTTGAAATCAAACTAGATACGTAGTGGATATTTTCTATAGTTCCTTCGACATGTGGAGGGAAGAGTAGGGTTTGAAATCACAACGATCCTCATCAACTTAACAACAACTTCCTCAATCATTTACTTACGCGTTGATGCAGTTTCTTGTCTTTTCAGTGGTTTATCGTGCCCTCTGATGATCGTTGTTGTGCTGATGAGCCTTGATTTGATAGGTTTTTAACTGTTTCTTCTTTTGGCCTTTTCGACGGTTAAGGGCCCCCATGAAATTGTCTGCTAGCCACCGAAAACTAGGCTTTCGGTGGCTAATGAAATGCTGACCTACTCGCCTAAGCCACCGAAATTTATTCCTAAATGGCGTTGTAAAACTTGGCTTTCAGCGGATTGTGGTCTCTCCAGATATCCTCTTTTAACCACCAAAAGACAAGCCTTTCAGTCACTAATGAACCATCAAAGATTTTTCCTAAGCCACCGAAACTAATTTTTCCTCAACACCTTTCACTTGCTTTCGGTGGTTAACGCCCTCCTTGGACCATTTGCTAAGTTGCCGAAACCAACACTTTTCGGTGGCTAATGAGTTGTTTGAAAGTCTCGCCTAAGCCACCGAAAGTGCTTTTACCAAATAATCGATTGGGTCAGCTTTCAGTGGCTAACCCTGATCCTGCATTAAATTGTTAGCTGCCGAAACAAAGCTTTTCGGTGGCTAATGAGCTGTTAAAAGCCCCACCTAAGCCACCGAAAGATAAAACTTCCAATTTTCTCAAATATAGCAAAACCAGAGACCCTGGATTTGCTAGTCATCTTTAAATCTTTCATAACATGACTCGAATTCTTCATCCTATCAAAATAAATTTATTTTGGGAGATAACAGTGTTGATAAAATGCACCCAAAAAAAATACGCTAAAACCTTCGGTCTCTCACCTCCGCTAGTGACCTCCACTATAAAAAAGTATTTGGGCTATTTTTTTAGAACCATTTGTCATAACCTTTGCTAAAGGGCCTTTTCCTTGTAGTGTATAAATATTTTTGGAACTGCTTGATACTAGTGCAACATCCCATGTGACCTTTAGAAAAGATTTTTTTGAAGAACTATGTTGGCAAGGGGATAGGATGTGCAAGGTGTGGTTCCACGATCGACAGGGGAAAGAGTCAACTACGCAGAAGAATAAACCAACAAATGTGGTCATTATGGTTGAGTTAGTTAGAAGTTTTGGTCAAAATTAGTTAAGAAGTTAGCTATGTGGACCATTTTGTAACGACTCAAGCCTATAAGTAGAATTATGAGTAGAGTCATTGAGGCATCATCTGCTTGATGGATCATGTGAATCAATCATGTTGTAAGTGAGTTGATCTATGAATGAATGTATTTTATGGTTTGAGGCTATTCGACCACAGGATGCTTCTCGTTTTGAAGGTGTTTTTGGAGATAATATAAGGATGATGTTGATGATGAAATTCATGTTCTTATATGCGTAATTTGTGAACTTAATGATGGTGCGATCTATGAATTTACATGTTTGAATTTGAATGATGTGAATTATTGCATTGTTCAATGGGTTAATATATGTTGATGTATTCGTTAAGTTAAATGAATCTATATTATTTTATTGTGATGTATGAATCTATTGTGAATGATGATAAGTAGGAAGGATATGCTTGAACCCTAAATCTCTGAGTAATACTATGATAATGGTAAGAGATAATGTGAAATTCCTCTTCCATCTGTGGAAACATGGTTCGTGCAACCCTCCCTCGGACATCTTGAGTGAGACTACATTTGCTTCGCAGTTGTTGCTGGATAGGGTAAAACCTGTCTAGGTCGATGTTTAGGGAGCTTGCATCAATGGGTGTCGACATATATGTGGAGTGAGCCCCTATCAATAGAAGTGTGTCAATAAATGGTTTCATTTCTGGTACCATGGTACAGAGAATAAGAGGACATGTTGTGGAATCTGACAAAACCAAAGATCCAGGACTGGTTCAATCAAAAGGTCCAAGAGTTTGCAGAAGAAGAAAATCAAAACTCCAGATTGACAAGATAAGAGTGGTTGGGGAGATATATTTACTCTGATATTCATGAAATATTCTTCGATGAGTTTCCAATAGTATGGTATGAGTGGTTGGAGCAGCTTACTTTCCAGAAGAGGAACTTCCAAGGAGGCAAACCTAATCAGTGACCCCTGAACTAATCCACCAGTTGTGAAGGGTAAACAACAAACCTTCAAGAGTTTTCGAGGTGTGGATAGATAGCATTTTGGAAGGATATATCACTAAGTTTTTTGTTGACACAGTTAATTCCTACAACGATGCAGAGAAGGAATTCTTTAAGGGATCGAGGTGGATATTTCTACTATATTTACGGCTGTGGATTAAGATGCTCATATGTGAAAAGTGAATACTGGAGATGAATTCCAACAAGTAACGCTCTTTATGTGGAGGTTACGTGTATTTTGAAGGAAAGGGTTGGATGGAATGATACGGGATAGATGGATGGAAGTTATGACGAGACTATGAGGGAAGCCAAGGAAGAGTGTGGTCTCCTACGAAGTGGGGTAAGGTTCTGGTAAGAGAAGAGGCAGAGGACTGAGGAGAGTCCTGGTGCTACCGGAACAAGAAACTGCAAGACCACAAGGGACTAAGCAACCCTAGAGTGGTGAAGGAAACAACCATGCTACGCCTGAGTCTAAGGAAGGACTGACCCAAAGCAATAATTTACCTACACCTTCGTGCATTGCGCCAAATTCAAGAGGAAGAAACATAAGGTCATTGAAATATTGTCATGTGTGTCAGCACGGTAGTAATAGTAGTGGATCAGAGAATACTAGAAGAAGACCCAGAATGGGAGGTGATGACGTGAAGATACCCTTGATCCATGGTAATGGGACTGAAGATCCCGAGTAGTATTGGTTCCTATGTGAAGCGATATTGACGATAAAACAAGTGTAAGATGAAGATATCAGGAAAGGACAACTAGCGACAACCTTTCGAGGCCAGGCGTTGGATTTGTACATGAAATTTGTGCAAGTACCGATAGGGAATCCTCAAAAGACTTTGGAGCAGATCAGAATTGGTCTAATCAAGGAATTTAAAAATCCAAAATATGAATCGCAGTATATTACCAAGTTGAAGGAAATAAAGCAATATCTGAATGAGTCTATATGGGATTTTGATCAATGATTCAAAACTATGATGGCTAAGGTCATATTTGGAATGAGCGATGCACAACATAAGGAATGGTTTATTGCATATTTGGTGCCACACATTCGTATGCCACTAATTCAACATAATATTATGTCCCAAACGGAAGCTCTGGAAATCACGATGAAGTTGGAAGCTTCACCAGTTGGCGAAATAGGGGTTGGAATGAGCCAGATCCAATCGCAATTAGCGAACCTTGCTATTTAGTTGCAGGATATCAAGAAAGGAAAAGAAGTTTGCAAAGAAGTATGGTGCAGTTGATGTCAGACAGAAGAACATCATAAGGATCAATTCCCAGACTTCCACAAATATTTACAGGCTAGAGCTCTGGATCCACTAAGTCAAGGAGTACTACCATGGTTTTAGATTTGTCAGACTAGAGGACATTGGTCCAAGGAATTTGTACACCTTTAGAAGGTTGTGTCAAAGCCAGCAAATATTTTCTGCAACTTTTTTCGATCGGTTGGCCATGAAGAAAATAACTACAGAGCATATGTTTTTCTCAAAGAAAGAACCATGGATACATATTTTATGAAAGGAGAGGAACACTGACTAGCAGAAAGACCGTAACTGCAACCACAGTACAATCAATAGAAACCTCAATACAACCGAATTTGGTAAAACCAGCAACAGTCACAGTATACGCAATCGCAATATGCTCAGCCGCATCCTAATCAGCAGCGGCGGTTCAACCAACCATAGTATTAGTCACAAGGAGGATTCCGTGGAGGTCGCAGTGGAGGATTTGGTCGCGAAGGAGCTATGGGAGGAGATCGCATACCTGTAACGTGCTATAATTGCAGAGTATTTGGACATTACTAGAGAGACTGCCAGAAATCTATAGTCTCAATGTACTTATTGCAGTGTTGCAGATCATATTGCCGAAGAATTTTCGCAGTTGATTACGAAGTGGAAATCCAATAACTAGTCACTACCACAACCAAACCAGAATGTGAACCAAACTCAAAATCAAAATCAAGAACCAACTATAGGAAAAATATTGGTGGAACCCATAACTCAGCCAGTAAAGGTCGGAGTGGTAACTCGAGGAGGAGCAATGACAGTAGCTAATGGACCACTGATAAAAATCCGACCAGGGGCTCGAAAGAATGTACAATTCAATGTAAACATTAAAAAGGAAACCTTCTTAGACATGAGAGACATACTAGACATGAACATTGTTAAGTTACTTGTCTACGAAATGCCACCAATGTTTTATTCGAAATCTATTCCAGGATCATCAATGATGGTTATTACTTTGCAAAATTTTCTAGAAAGTTGTCTCTCACTAGCAAAATATCTAGATGCATTAGCAGAAATAATGAGCTTGTTGTACCGACAGGAGAAATGGAGATAAGACCACTCATTGAATTATTTGCATAGGAAGAAAATGAGAAGGTAAATGAGGATGAATTTCCAGATCGGTGATTATGATGTGGATTCATTCATCTTGGATCTAGGATTAGACGTCAATATCCTAGAAACGAAACATGGGAAAATACAGGGAAACTAGAGTTGGTTTGGTCTCCCGTACAGCTGCGACTAGCAAATCAGGCGAGAGTGTCATTAATTGGTAGAGTTCCCCACCTATCGGTTGAAGTGGATGGACTAAAGACATATGCAAACTTTGACGTTATTGAGATAGTCAATGAAAGCATATCATGTCCCACGCTTTTGGGAATTGGATGGGTAAATGACAATTTGGCGGTTATCAAATTCAAGCAAAGAGTAATGACTTTTGAGAATCATGACATGCAGATCATTGCCCCATTATATCCCAGTGAAGGTCGAAGATACGTCGAACCAGTAAAAGAGAAAGTTATAGGAGAATGGGATAATACCTATAATTTTTCTAAAGACTACATCAACCCCACTGTGGATGAAGAGTGGGGCTGGAGAAGTACTATATCTGTATCATCAGACTCTAACAATGTGCTAGAGATCTGGAAGAACCAAGTACATGAAGTATTGATCAGAAAATGTGGGCAAGTAACTCAATCGCTGCAATGGGTAGAAACAGAAGTCATCGAACTGCCAACGTATGAAGGGCTACCTAACTTAGCTCATTTTATTGACGAATTTGAGGATAAAGTATCAATGCCTCAGCGATTATTGTCGTCGAAAGAAACACTGAAGGCTACTATGGAAAGGTGGTGGGCTACACACAAGACCTCAATAGGAGACTGCAGATATGTTGTTGATTAATGGAAGTTCGATTTAGGGAAGCGTAAAAATACCAAGGAAATAAATATAATGGAAGGACCAATCTTAATGATCACATGGTTGCATGCCAAACGACATGGGTATTGAATCCAAAGGAAGAATGGGTCCATGCATTTGTCCAAACATTGGACGAAATACCAAAGAGGTGGTACGTTTCGGCAAAACTTCGAAGGGAAGCTACAACATTGGAATAACTAGCTGTCAGTTTCAGTCATACTTTCATATTTGTAAATGACAATCTGGTCATACATATCGCAGTTCATGATATCCACAACAAAATGTTAGAAATAGTTTCGATTGAGCTACCATTAGAATCATCGAAGAAACCAATTAGACATTTAATGTCGGAATGCTACAATGTGACAGGAGAGCCTGATGATGAGGATGATCCAAGAGCTGTCAACATCTCAGAATAAGAGGGAAGTTAGGATATCATAGCACCAGAAATACCATCCAATAAAGTCAAACAACCGCTTGAAATAAGAAAGTTCAATATTGGGGTGACATAGGACCCGAAATCCGCTAATATTGGGGATTATTGGGGTGAGACAACTATGGTGAATATCACTGACCTACTGCATTAATTTCAAGATTTATTTCTGGTGAAATTCACTAAGATGAAAGGGACTTCAGGTGGCTTGGGTGAAATGAAAATTCCTCTAAAGCCAAATGTGAAACCAATGAATTAACGACCATACATATTGAACCCAAGATACAAAGAATGCATCAAAGCAAAATTAGAATGGATGATGGATGTCGTCATCGAACCTGTTGAAGAGATAGAATGGATTAGTCTGATAGTTGTACAAGAAAAAAAGACAGGGAAAATATGAATATGTGTCGACCTTAGGAAGTTGAATGACACAATTCTTCATGATCCATTCCCAACACTGTTCACTGATGAAGTATTGGAAGGAGTAAGAGGACAAGAGATTTATTCGTTCATGGACAGATTTTCAGGATACCACTAGATAAGGATTGTGAATGAGGATAGGCATAAGACCATTTTCATAATATGGATACATTTTCAGTACACAGTAATGTTGTTTGGTCTCAAGAATGCACTTGCAATTTTTTCAAGGATAGTTGTTGTTGCATTCAAGGACTTCATTCATAAAATTTTGGCAATCAACATCGACGACAAGAATGTCTATGGATTGGTAAAATAAAACACTGTGAACCTTCAATTGATGTTAGAAATATGTCAACAACATCATATATCGTTGAATCTGAAGAAGTGTGTATTTTATGCCCCATTTGGGATTATGTAGGACATATTGTATGCAAGGAAGGTATGTTGGTCGATCCCACCAAGATTGCAGTAATTGTCGACCTACCAACATCAATGATAGTAAAACATCTAAGGCCAATGTTGGGTCACACAGGATATTACAGGAAGTTCATAAGGGGATACGCAGCGATCACAACACCAATGGAGAAACTGTTGAAGAAAGATGTGAAGTTTGAATGGAATGAGGAATGTCAAAGAAGTATTGATACTCTAAAGTAGAATATGGTCATGGCGTCGATATTAGTTTTTCTGTATTGGATGAAGGAGTTTCACTTCCATGTCGATGCTTTGTCAATCGCATTAGGAGTGATTTTGGCTCAACCAGGGGAAGGAGCGATTGATCACCCAATCGCATTCGCAAATTGAAAGTTGTCTACTTCGGAAAGAAACTACACAACGACAGAGAGGGAGGTATTGGCGATGGTGTATGCATTACAAAAATTCTACCACTACCTATTCGCAGGACATTTCAAAATGTTTACAGATCACTCAGCACTGAAGTACATGGTTAAAAAGACTGTGTTGGGGGGGACGATTTGTCGATGGTTATTACTATTCCCAGAGTTTGATTTTGATATTATTATCAAACCATGACAGTTGAATGCAGGACCTGATCATTTGTCAAGGATAGAGATAGGCTAAGAGTCAAGCATCATCGAGGATGTCTTACACGATGCGCAATTGTTTAAAATTGGAATATTGGATGACCATTATGAGAAAATTGTCCATTTTTTATGACATGCAAAGCACTAAAGGAATTCACCATGAGTCGGAAGAAGCAAATAGTCGTCAAACATGCGTATTTCCAACTAATCACGAGACAAATCTACAAAATGGGGCCAGATGAAATTCGACAAGGATATGTTATGCCGCATGAGCAGGAGAGAGTATTGTCATAGGGGCATGACGGAATCGCAAGAGGACATTATAGAGGTTGCACAACCACTAGAAAGATACTCTGAGCTAGATTATGGTGGCCGACAATGCGCAGTGATGCCACAGATTGTGCTAAAAGTTGGGATGTATATCAAAGGATGTGTAAGCCATCACGACATGATGAGATGTTGCTAGTACCTCAGATAACGCTACAACCATTTGATAAATGGGTTGTGGACTTTATGGGACCCATCAATCCTCCAGGGAAATGGACGAGTGCATGATATATCATTACTACAACAGACTACTTGACAAGATGGGAAAAGGTAGCACTAGTGACAAATTGTACATTTGCAACAACAACTAGGTTCCTATTCGACAATGTGGTTACTCGGTTTGGTTGTCCCAAGATATTGATGAGCAACCAAGGGAGTCACTTTGTCAATTGGATGATTAGCGCAATGAGTGAGGAATTTCAGATACAGCACAAGAAGAGTACTCCATATCACCCATAAGAGAATGGAGTAGTCGAAGAATTCAACAAGGTATTGGAACGTGTGCTAACAAAGGTATGCAACACAAATTGCAATGATTGGAATCTAAAAATCCCTGCGATACTATGGGCCTACAGGACAACATGTAAAAGATTGATGGGACAAACGCCATTCAAACTCATTTATGGACAAGAAGCGGTAATGTCGATGGAGTACATTGGTCCCAGACTACGCATAGAGACAACGACAAGCATGAGTGACGAAGGAGCAGTTAAAGAAAGTTTGGCGCAGTTGTTGCAACTCGAGGAGGATCGGTTCATCGTAGGTTTCCACCAACAAGTAGAGAAGGATTGACATAAGGCATGGCACGATCATCATGTAAAAGAAAAATACTTCCAGTGTGAATTTGTGGTAATTATCCTATACACAGAAAGTTAGTGAAGCACCCAGGTAAGCTATAGATGCATTGGTTAGGACCCTATGTTATTCATTTTATCACCGACAGAGGTGCAGTACAACTACAACAGTTAGACGGAGTACTATTACTGAAACTAGTAAATGGCAGTCAGCTAAATCCCTATCAGGATATCCAAGTGCAGAACCAATGCTAACAGTCACACAAATGAAAAAAAAAGAGAGAGAAAAGGAAAAACAAGGAAAATCAAATCACAGCAAAGTGTGTCGATAGAAAAGGAAAAACAAATCGCAGCAAAGTGTGTCGATAGAAAAGGAAAAACAAATCGCAGCAAAAAGTTTGAAGCTTGGTGATATCGGATGAAGTGCAATGTGGTCAAATTAGAGAATAATTGCAGCAATTAAACCCATCGGGCGACGACATAAGTGGGAAATGTGTGCATTCATGGACAAATCAGACTATTAGATTTTCAGAATCGATGTCGTATTTGGTCAATATTCGAGGGATTTGGAAATGATGGTCAAAATCCTTCGCATAGGAGAAGCAGAGGCTATAAGAGTCAGCCATGAGGCATGGGCCGAACCATTGTGTGCATTGAGAAGATGAATTAGAGCAAAGGAAATTATATCAGAGCAGCCAAGAGTAAAGGAGACTAGAAGTAGAACAGTAGCCATGGAACAAATGATTTCGAGCACCAACACATAGGGATCGCCGCTACACAGTGTACCAATTATGGAAGATCATCCAGAAATTCAAACTGTATCAATGCGACCAACTAGAAAGAAGACTTCGTGTGAATTGCCCAATCTCTCCGGAACGACAGATCAAATCAACACGCAGTTCAATAAGGGAAGCAGAGGCAGGCCCATCAACAATGGGAGGGGAGGACTCGACAATATGGAAAGGGCCGACAATATATGATATCCCAGGGTATGTACCACCGTGGAATATAAGAGCACTGGTGGTATGCATCAATAAGAATCATAAGTATAGCATCAAGATTCCATCAACACCAAAGGGAGTACATGTAACGATTAACATTGTTTCGCAGTTGCAGAAGTTGTAATACAATGATCATGACATTCTGGCATACCCAAAATGCACAAGGGACACATATCAACATAGAGTGCATGGATACAAAGTTCCCATCACTAGAGAACCAGCACAATGGGCATTGGGATTGCGACAGTCTGGGTTTTTTTCCATTATCCACATGCCACATTTTCGGTGCTCGCAAAGGTTAACTCCTATGTAAATCAGTTGTTATCGTGTTTCCATGGTGGGTATCTATGGTTGGATGCAAATATCCCCATCATGGTCGATTTGATATCATAAATCAATGGCTTTCCCAAGGAAGGGGTCGATCCATCCCAATACTTTAGAGGGAAGGACAACGACAAGAAGCAGGCGGCTAGGCTAAAGAAGAAGTATGATGTGATACGTGACAAAATAGTGTATGTCATCAATACCATTAATGACAAGAGAGTTCAAATCGTAGCGAATATATTGGCCATGAAAATCATGTGAAAGAACTGGCCAAACTAGTGCACATGGGGAGTTATCACATGCACGGAGCAATGCAAAGTGGGATTTCAGATGAATTGCGCCTTATTTTTGCTAAACCAATTGATGGAAGACGTTTATTGGGATAAGAGGGGAGAATACCATTTACCTACTCTTGGTTGTTGATACTTATTGCACTTGTGGATTGGATGGAACCAAAGTACTATCAAGGAATGGATAGTGACGTCGTCAACATCTGTAAAGGAGCACGGTACAAGAATCTATGGGCTCTCAACAACAAGGAATGAAAAACTAACAACGACATCTAATTCTACTTGTACTTAGATGGACTATGGGAGGCGGCAGGAAAAATATCGTGACTCACAACCAAGGTTGCGACAAACTATCAAAGGCTTGCATGATTAGAAATAGGAACGTATGTTATCCACATTCAGGCATGGCAGGATCCAGAGCATCAATGGTTGACGACACAATACAAACTAACTAACGAAGAGCTAGACACCATCATTGATGAATGGTCAGTAGAGTGGACAGTTCCAGTCTTCATTGAAGAACTTTCTGACACAGAAATGGGACTGCCACCATATATTCCAATTGAGGAGGATAAATAGAAGGAATATGAAGAGCACTCACAGGAGGAATCATCAGCAAATCTGACAGATTCGGAGCTAGAGAAGTAACAAGAAGAAGTGTGGTCGAAGCATCGGTTTGAGCCAGGTGAAGGGAGTAGTACCATGAAGCTCTCAGATGAACAAGTAAGTAAGATACTGACCACAATTACTATGTCGACCAATGAAAGCAAAGAAAAGGTAACGCAACATGCCACGAGGTATTTCCATCAAGTGGAAGGGTTGTTGCAATAATTGACAAACGCAATACTGGAGACAAGGGTACCACAAACATATGCACTGCAAAGAGTATCTGAGGTAAGTATTGGAAAGAAAGTATGAATGATAGAGATTTCACCGCAAGAACTTATGATAGGGGATGAATATGTTGATGCCACCTTGAAACAATTCAACCTAATCGGCCTCGACATTAACAAGATTTCGATGCATATGCTAACTCACCTCCAGAATGAAGCAAGTCAAGAAATCAGAGACCATGAGGCTATGGTGCATGACCAATTGGTCAAGTCTGAAGAGAAAGCAAAGAGCATGGAAGACGAGCTTCAATGGCTAAAAATAGAGCAGGAGGTAGTTTTCAATGAAAAGACCAAGGCTTTCGATGATAGGTAGCGATTGGAGAGAACAATCTCGATTGCATGCGAAGAGGTTCCAGACATTACCCCAGAAATGATTGCCGAAGCAAAGATGTTGTGACTGGGAAAGTTAATCTAAGGAAAGAGAAAGCAGGATTGCAAGCACAAGTGGTACCAAGCACACCACTAGAGTATCTCGCAGAAAGAAGATGAGTCATTGAGGATACCACAACAAAAATTGTGGAAAGTGAGAAGGTAGTACAAATAATTGCAGAGGAGATCACCAAGTATTGGGGGAATTTGGTGCAAGATGAGTAGCTATACCAGCTGGAAGCACAACAAATTGAAGAAGAAGCATAATTGTCATATCGGTGGGGGTATCTTAAAGGGATTCCCCCACTAGCGTAGGTGACCAAGGCAGCAAAGCTTAAGGAGCTACAACAGCATGTCAATAAGGCATGTGCAAGACACCAGAAGAGGTCGATGTAGTTAGATGAACTACAGGGAGCAGCAGAGGAAGTGGTGCTCAGAGAAATGGAAGAGATCATGAAGGAAAAAGAGGGGTTAACCACAATACAACAGATGAATGAGGAACACCCAAAGGAGCAAGAAGTTGAGCAATTCATAACGATCAAATCAAAGGTCCAAGCAGCTATCAATGAAGTAAAAACTGTATATGATGAATTTAGGACAAAGTTGGATGCACCGATAATTTCCAGCTGACATGGATCAAGGACGAGACACAAGTTTGTGTTGGGGGCCTATTGGAAATGGGATAGGATGCATAAGGTGAGTTTCCACCATCGACAAGGAATACATCAACAGGAGAAAGAGTCAACAACGTGAAAGAAGAAAGCGACAAATCTGGTCATTATGGTTGAGTTAGTTAGAAGTTTTGGTCAAAATTAGTTAGGAATTCGACTATGTGGATCATTTTGTAATGGCTCAAGCCTATAAATAGAAATAGGAGTAGATTCATTAAGGCATCCTCTGCTTGATGGATCATGCGAATCGGTCATGTTGGAAGTGAGTCGATCTCTGAATGAATGTATTTTTCTAGTCTAAGGCTATTCGACCAAGGGACACTTGTCTTTTTTAAGGTGTTTTTGGAGATAATATAAGGATGTCGTTGATGATGAAATTTATGTTCTTATCTGCATAATTTGTGAACTTAATGGTGGTGAGATCTACTAATTTACATGTTTGACTTTGAATGATGTGAATTCTTGCATTGTTCATTGGGTTAATATATGTTGATGTCTTCGTTAAGTTAAATGAATCTGAATTATCTTACTTTGATGTCTGAATCTATTGTGAATGATGATAAGTAGGAATTAGGATATGCTTGAACCCTGGATCTCTGAGTAATACTGCGATAGAGTAAGAGATAATGCGAAAGTCCTCTTCCATCTCCGCAAATGTGGTTACTGCAGCCCTCCCTCAAACATTTCAGGTGAGACTGCATCTGCTTCACAAGTGTTGTTGGATGGGGTAAAACCTATCTGGGACAATGTTTACGGAGCTTGAGTCGATGTGTGTCGATAGATCTATGGAGTGAACCCCTGTTGGTAGAAGTGTGTCAACAAATTGAATCAAATTGTAGATGACATATTGTACTTTTCAAAGAAAACCATCCTTAAACTAAATGGAATTGGTTTTATCAAGATCAAGTTGCCTGGATTCCCTGACCTTTTGTTGCAAAATGTTCTATGTCTTCCAGAGTTACAAAGAAGCCTTCTTTCATTAGTGCAGATTCGACAACAAGGTCATTCCATACACATGTTCAATGGAATAGTAGAGATAAGCATTAGAGGAAATTTCAACTCAAAATGGGCCTCCTAAGGAAAATTAATAAAATAATAAAATAATATTTAGTGTCATCATCACGTTGTTTCAGGTATTTCTTGTTTTTGGGGTAGCGAGGCCCATCAAAAGTATGTCGAGTGGGTACTCGTTGGATGCAGAATTTAATTCTGCATCCAACGAGCTCTCCCAATTAAAATTTGAGTAAAAACACAGGGAGATATGTTGAAAATGCAAACAAAAAAAGTAGTTTTTTTTATGATACCTATCCCCAAATTTATATTAAAAAATTATTTAAGAGGTGCTCCCTTTTTGAAATTTAGAGCATTTTGATTGGATAATACATGATGACATGGAATTTGTATTATTTTTGGAAGGCCCATTTTAAATTGGAATTTCCTCTAATGGAACTCCTTTGACAACTAGGTCATCATGAACCGATATGAAGATGGAATGTTGTTGAAGCTAAAGGGCTCATCTGCAAGAGTTCAGAACTATGACTATCTCTCTCAATATGTAGAAGGTGATATGACATCTAGTTTGTTATGGCATTCTAGATATGGTCATTTAAATTATAACAGTCTTCGTTTGTTGAGAAATAATGGTGTCTTTGGTTTACCCACCATTCCTAGGAAGATGAACAAATGTGATGCATGCATACTAGAACATAGTAAGCAACCATTTCAAGAGTCAAAACTCAGAGCATGTAGAAAGCTAGACTTGGTTCACTCTGACATGCCTATTCCTTATTCCAATGGTAGTAGATATAATCTCATGACCTTAGTTGATGACTACACCAAAATTTGTTGGGTATACTTGTTAAAAACAAAATTTAAACCATTTCAAACATTCAAAAATTTTCATGTATGGATAGAAAATCAAGCACAATATCATATTGGCACATTTTGTACTGATAATGGAAAAGTATACACTTATAATGCTTTTGAAGACTATCTTTGTCAACATGGGATTTCACATTACACTTCAGTTCCTTACAACCCTCGACAAAACGGTGTAGCAGAAAGAATCAATAGAACCATAATGAATACGGTATGCTCAATGATGTTTTTCAAGAATGTAAAACTGATTTTTTGAGGTGATGGAGTTTTCTGTGCAACCTATTCGAGAAATAGAAGTCCATCTCATTCTCTTGAAGACAAGAATCCACATGAAATTTGGTATGGCCACCTCCCTTTAAAGAGGGATCTCAAGCTATTTGGTTCAACTTGTTATGCCTCGATACCAACAGAGCAAAGAGACAAGCTTGGTGGTCGAAGATGAAAATACATTTTCTTGGGGTATTCAGACACCTCCAAATCATATCATATTTATGATGAGGTAAACAAGAATTTTGTTGTTTCCGGAGATGACATATTGAAACTAATAAAAATGACGAGTCTATTGATAAACAGCTTGCTTGTCTGGAGAAAATTTCCCATATAAAGACATATTATGAAGTTGATAATGAAATTCCACATCTTCAAGGGGGGTCCCTATCTTGGATCAATATCTAGGATTTCTTTTTGAAGCACCAAAACCCCCTAATGAAGAAACTAATGAAGAAGAAGATCTTGCCACTTCACATGGATAGGAGATTCAAATAGATGTTGTGATTTAGAGGATTAGAAGATTGAATCTTGAATAAAATGAAGCACCTATAATTGATCAACCTGGACCATCACGGAAAGTTCCTAAATGGGTGACAAAGACACTTGAGAGTGTCCATCCAGATGAAGTAGGAAAGACGAGAACAAGAACCTTAACTAGATAAGAAGATGGAAGAGATGCAAATAACTCGGGTGATGACATGGATGTCTCATTTTATTGTGAATTGAATATATATGCTAACTTTGAAGCAACATCCTTTGAAGAGGTTGCTACTCGTGATGCGTGGAAAGAAGCCATCCAGAATGAATATGATGCACTCATGAAAAATGGAACCTGGAAGTTGGTTGGCCCTCCATTTGGAACCAAACCAATCAGTTGCAAGTGGGTATACAAGAACAAATACAATTTATATGGCTCACTTGACAAGCATAAAGTCAAGCTTGTGGCGAAATGTTATGCACATAAAGAAAGAATTGACTAAGAAGAGATGTTCTCCCCCATAGCAATATGGGCTACCATCTGCACCTTATTATCTTTTGATGCATAAAATGGGTGGAACAAGGCACAAAATAAGATCAACAAACTCTCATGACCAAAAATATCTCTTATTTTAGTTTCTAGATTAGGGTTGATCGCCTCTTTATAACATTTTAATTTTTTTATCTCTTTGTTTTAATCTCTATTCTAATAATTCATTAATTTACTTGATCGTAGCTCACCATTTTTAACTAGTTGTTCACCATTGCCAAGGGCAATATCCACAGTGAGAAATGCCCAGAAGGTCACTAACAAGAATTAAAGCTGGGTGTGGAGGGTAAGAATCATTCCTCCCAACCACCCAATCTACATCCAAAGGACAAATATTTTGACTTATTACCCTCAAGTGATTATTAATTATTATTTTTTATTTTTTATTTAATGTTTCTATGTTTTTATCTTTTATTATTTTAATGATTAATTTAAAATATATATATAAACTTTTTTAATTATTATTTATCATATGTTTTATTTGAATTTTTTTTAAATGACGATGGCATTCCAATTTAAAACATTAAAACAATTTTAAACTTCAAACACAATATGTATTTAAAAAGTTATTATCTATTTATATCTTCCATATATTTACGTTTTTTTTATTTATTCTTAATAATGAATGGAATATTAAAACATTTTTAAACTTCATGTTCATGAAACTTTAATACCTATAACAAGAGTCACGAAGTGGCAATGTCATCGCAGTTGTTAGTAGCTATTGCTATAACGTCAATAGCGTGTTTGATCTTTGCGCCGAAAGACGCTCTACAGCCCAATATGGGGGAGATCTTGTAACGTTACATAACGTTATGTAAGGTTATTTTTATTAACAAAAAAAAAAAAAAAATTATAGGTCAAAATAAATGTGGGCCAGAAAAAACATCCTAATATGGGGGAGATGTTGTAATGTTCCTACCTAACAATATAATTAAAAATAAAAAATTGAATTATCCGCAAAAAATGTTGGCCTTGCACATGGTTTTAAAACCATGTGCAAGGCCTTCTAAACAACCCATGGTTTTATTGGACATGGTTTAGGAGGGCCTTGGACATGGTTTTAAGACCATGTGCAAGGCCTCCTAAACAACTCATGGTTTTATTGTACATTGTTTAGGAGGGCCTTGCAAATGGTTTTAAAACCATGTGCAAGGCCTCCTAAACAACCCATGGTTTTAGGAGGGCCTTGCAAATGGTTTTAAAACCATGTGTAAGGCCTCCTAAACAACCCATGGTTTTAGGAGGGCCTTGCATATGGTTTTAAAACCATGTATGGGGTGATGTTGTAATGTTCATTCCTAACAAAATAAAAAATAATAATAAATATTATATGTGGGCCATAAATAATATTAAATATTAATAATAAAAATATTATATTTGGACCTTAAATAAAAAGATGTGTCTTTTGATTTGAATCAAATCAATGGCTATATATAGGACACACCAAAGTTGATAGCTCATTGAGTGCAATGCCTAAGAAGAGGTTTGCACCTCGAGAGATTTGATCCTTCTCGGCGCTTGATAGAGCCTAGGATTTGGATCTAGGCTGGTTAAATAAATTTGACCATCCACTAAAGTTTTGGCATGCTACTCTTATGGATTATGTAATCTAAACATAACTTGATTTTATATAAATGCTCTTATGGATTATGTAATCTAAGCATAACTTGATTTTATATAAATGTATGGATTATGTAATCTAAACATACCTTGATTTTAAATATTGATTTTAAATAAATGACATTGATTTTATATAAATGTTGAAAGTATTGACATATTTCCTCATAAAAATATAAATATAAAGTATTTTCATAACTTTGTTTCCATAAAAATATATTTAAACATACTATTAGTGACCTCCTTATATATGTATTAAGTATAATTATAACAACAACAAAAAACAAAAATTAATGAAGGGCACACCTTGCAAATAGACATGTCAAAAACATGTGAGTGGTGTTTTAATGACCTCCTCATATATGTATTAAGTATAATTATAACAAAAATTAATGAAGGGCACACCTTGCAAATAGACATGTCAAAAATATGTGAGTGGTGTTTTAGTAAAAATATAAATATAAAGTATTTTCATAACTTTGTTTCCATAAAAATAGTGACCTTTTTATATATGTATTAAGTATAATTAACAAAAAATAATAATGAAGGGCACGCCTTGCAAATAGACATGTAAAAAACATGTGAGTGGCATTTCAATATATTAAACATTATTTGTGATTTTTTCCAATTCTAGGTAAATTTTCTCAACCATAATAAAAAGAGATGATATATTTTTTGTTGGTAGTGCCAAATGTTGTGGGATCGACCCACTTGTAAATTTCCTTTGAGATATTATAATCCATGATTATTGAAAAGAAGATTAAATTACATCATCACATGGCGTGAGTTTTATAGAAATGAGGTCAACGTGAAATCGCTACTATACCATCTAATAACTAAACCAAATTATAATCACGTAACAAACCAGCATTGGGATGACAACAAAAGTTAATATAAAATTCACCAGAATCAAACAGTAAGCCATAACCCGCGATCCATCAGAAGTGCATGACAAGATCACATGATTTCCAATGTATGACAAATTGACAATGGTTCTTCCCGAGGAACAAAACTCTAATTCCTTATCAATACAACTTCCTCTTCCAATTTTCCTATTTTTTCCAATTTTTTTATCTCGTTGAGGTGAAATTTTTATAACTTAGCGGTAACTCAATTTTAGCTGTCTTAGTTTTTACTAACTGGTATCAGAGCGGGTTAGGAGAGAAACCTTGTATGAAAAAAGGGAAAAAGTAATTTCCTAAGGTAAAATTGAAAATGGCTTCTACTTCTAGTGCAAATATGTCGAGTTTGCAAACTCCAATTTTTACAAGAAAAAATTATGAGTATTGTTCTCTAACAATGAAGGCTTTGTTCAAAGGACAAGATGTTTCAGAAATTGTCCAGCATGGTTATGCCGAACCAACAGATCAGACATCATATAATAATCTTGTACAAGCTGAGAAATATGCCTTGAGGGAATAGAGGAAGAAAGATGGAAAAGATCTGTTCTACAGACATCAAGCCATGCATGAAAGCATACTCCCAAGAGTAGCAACAGCAATTAACGTTAAGCAGGAATGGAACACATTGGAGAAGTATATGTGGAACAAACACAAGGATATGGAGTTCCACATCAAGAACATAAAGTGTACAGGATGAAAAAGGAACTCTATGGTTTGAAGAAAGCTCCTAGGGTTTGGTCCAATCAGAATGATTCCTATCTCATTGAAAATGGATTTCACAGAAGTGAAAGTGAACCGACGTTGTACACCAAATTTAATGAGCAAGGTAAGATGTTAATTGTCTGCCTGTATGTAGATGATTTAATATTTACTCGTGACTTTGGCATAGAATATTTTAAAGCAGTCATGGAAAGTGAATTTGAAATGATTGAGTTGGGGCTTATGAAGTTTTTTCTGGGCATTGAAGTTCAGCAGTCTGAAAGTGGTATATTTATATCACGGTCTAAATATGTAAGTGAATTTTTAAAAATATTTAATATGTCTAATTGCAAGACAGCCCCAACACCAGTAATAACAGGTTTAAAATTGAACAAGGATGATGATGGATCAACTATAGATCCTACGCTATTCAAAATGCTGGTAGGAAACCTTATGTATTTAACATTGACAAGACCATGCATCATGTATGGAGTTAGTCTGATCTCAAGATTCATGGAGTCACCAAAATACTCTCACTGGAAAGAAGGTAAACTAATTATGAGGTATGTAAGTGGCACAAAAGACCTTGGCATTATGTATTCAACCTCAGAAAATTTTAAACTCTTTGGATACACTGACAGTGACAATGGAGGTAGCATAGATGATAGGAAGAGCACATCTGGGTACACATTTAATTTTTGTACAGGTGTTGTTTCATGGGCCTCAAAGAAACAACCCATAGTAACTATGTCTTCGGCAAAAGCAGAGTATGTTGCAGCTACAAGCATTGCATGTCAAGCTGTCTGGATGCAGAGAATTTTGAAAGATCTGTCACAGAACCAGAAAGAACCAAAAACCATCTTCTGTGACAACAATTCAGCCATTGCATTATCCAAGAATCATGTGTTACACAAGAGAACCAAGCACATCGACACAAGGTTTCATTTCATAAGAGAATCGGTGAACAACAAATAAATTTGTTTAGGATTTTGCAAGTCTGAAGATCAACTTGCAGACATCTTTAAAAAAAACTTTGGAAAAGGATACATTTCAGTATCTACGTAGTTATATCAGAATGAGAAGTTCTGTATAGTGAACTCTATCATGCACAGAGCATGTTTAAGCTATGAAACATTTTGTAAAATTTTGTTTTAAAATCGACATCTGCTCATAATTAAGGGGGAGTGTTGGAAATATTAATTACTCACAGATTCATATAAGATATCAGGTGACTCTATTAGAGTCTGTATTAGTTCAGTCTATGTCAAACAGTCTGACAAGATGAAGATTTCACGACTGTCATATATAAACCTGTCGAATTAAATTTCTGAAGCTAAGTTTTTTGGTAGATAGTTATTACAATCTTTAATGTTGAGTCAGTAGATTCATGGAGTAGCAAATTCTAGTTTTCCTATAAATAGAAGAAGAAGATTGTAAATTAATTTAGACATAAGAGACATAGCAGAGAGAATTATGAGAGAACTCTGAGCATAGAGTTAAGAGGATTGTGTCTAAGCTCAAGCTTCTGTGTGTTTGAAGATGTCAAGAGCAGAAGCTCTGTAAAAGGTTAAATATCTCGGTAAATTTCAAGTTTGCATTTACGGCATGTAGTTCCTTGTTATGTCCCGACAAGTTATATAAATGAAATAGTTTATGGTTGAATACATGTTTACTTAGACGCACAATCTCTCCAAGAATTACTTGAGTAAATATTGTTTACATTTACGGTTTGAGTGAAAGATCAAAGAATCGATAAACATTTCACCCAGTAAAAGTTCCAGGTTTTACAACAAAGTGGTCGACACAAGTCTTCTTAATGGTTGGATATATGTTTTTATAATTATGTCGAATTGTTGATTATGTCTATTTTTACTTCATATTACTGGTGGGTGAAAAACATTTGTGTTTTCTTAAGTCTTTTAGACTAAGAAATATCCTGTGTAAATTTCGACTAAAAACAAACCAGTCAAGCAAGTGAGTTGAAGTAAAACTGTTGAGTTAAATATGTCGAAGTAAACCGATTGAAGTTAATTGATCAAAGTAAACTTGTCGAAGTTGTAAAACCGACAAGTTGTCAAAGTAAACCTGTCGAAGTGAAGTGAGTCGGTAAAACTGACAAGTAAGAACTTGTCGATGTAAAAGAGTCTGGTCGAAAAGTCCGACCATATTGGTAGACTTGTTTAGTCAGAGTTAGACAAGTAAAAAGAAAACGGAGGTCGAGGTGAAATTTTTATAACTAAACAGTAACTCAAGTTTAGTCATCTCAGTTTTTGCTAACAACACATCTGTTCAATTACACGTTTCATTTGATTTGATCAATTTCTATGAGTTATGGTTAATACACAAGAAAATTGAAAAAAAAACAGAGGTCTTGGGTGCATATGGATGAGAATACCTCTGTGTGTATTAAGACGTCCACGGGTCGATCTTGTCAGAGTCCATCCAGAGGGATATCAGTAGTTGAATTAAGAATTGGCTAATTGGAACAGTCGTGGTCGATGCTGACAGATTAAGCAAAGCGTAGAAAAGAATTCTTTCCAAATTTGAATGGAATCTGTTTTATGCAAACATTATCCCTAAGCTTATATATATTTATATTGAATTTATTTTCCCTAAAGTTGGACCAAAATAAAATACATATTTTCTTTCTTATTGATAAGGCAGTTTATTCAAGGTGAAGCTAGTCGAAACAAAGGGACTATGAGCGGAGCAATGAAACAGGTCCATCAAAACAATAAGGAAATTTGTATTCCACCGTACCTCTCAAGTACCTAAGCACATTATTTGATTCTACCCAATGCACTTGGTAATTCTATTTTAGAAGGTATCTTCAATAGGGAATCGGGACCTCCTGTGACTTTATTTTCTCGGAATACTTGCATAGACAGTGGGGTATTGAGCCTTGGCATCGAACCTACATGGATTTTTGAACGAGATCCCACTGATTTGATTTTAAATTTAAAGAAAAAATGTCGAATTGAGAAGATTCTCAGCTGTAGCTATGTCGAATTCTAACATAATTCGCCTTCTATGGCACTATTGTTCGGGCCGCATTGATATCAGAAACTTTAGTGAGTGAGGAATCAAGAGATCAACTGCTCCTCTAGCTTGATGTTTTTCAACTTCAACGAGTGAGGACTCAGGAGATCAACCGCTCCTCTAACTTGATATTTATCCTCTAACTTGATATTTTTAAGAACTTTAAATTAAATTAATAGAACTGTCTATGAAACTCAAGATTCAAACTGAAGTCGCCTACAATTATCGGTGAGAGTCCTAGAACTACACAGTACTACTAGCAGCATGCGTTATTATTATCAACTTATTATTTATCTTGTTAATTGATGTAGGGTGTGACTCAGAAAAAGAAGATTGTCAAGAAATAATTTCTAATAATGAGAGATTTTATTGTAATGTTATACCAGAGTAACCAACAATCCTCTGTGGCTCAACTTTGGCTTTAGAACAAGCTCATAGAAAGACTTTGTGTATAATTGATAACAAGGACCTCCTTCAATAGGATCTAGGAGGTCTCCTATTATGATGTCCAATCGTTTATCTCTATTCTCGATCTCAGCCCTGCGTCAAAGAGTTTATATTAAAGCTTTAAACTTTAGCAGGAACCTAAGAAGTATAGAGTATAGTTTGAGAAAATGAAGCATTAAAAAATTGTTAATAGATCTAGATGCTACTGCTAATTCAGGATCAGTGTTGTTAACAAATAAAGATTAGAAACTACTCTTAGCAAGTCGGGGTCCAAGCCTGCATCACTAATATAATAACAAAACTGTGAGATCAGAGAAACAACTTTATAGCCCCGAATGAATCAAAATGAATCAAGGACATGGAGCCACATATCCAAATCCACTTAATTAATTATAAGAGCAAAATTTAAAACATAGAAAGTAGGAAAGTAGGCTTTAAAGGTACTAAGAATTTAATTATTTAAATTAATATTTTTCAACGGAATAATTACAATATAATATGAAATAATTACAATGTAATATGAAATGGGAAAATAGGTTTTAAAATGTTTGATTTAGGATGTTACTTTAACAGAATATGACAATATTGCAAGGTTCCATTTAAGTTTAATGCTTAAGGCAAGAACTGCAGAAGGCTTCTCTTTTCACAACAAGGTATTTGCAGCAAAAATCAACAACATCCTAGAAGCAACGCTTTATTTAAGTACAAAAAAATTCAAAATAAAAACAATAAAACCATAAATTAATGGATACGGGTGGTTAGACCTTATCGATGTCACACATCACCGCTTTCTTGACGTTCATGTGCCATAATACCTCCCTGGTTGTGCGCTTTTTTGACGTTCTTGTGTCGTAATACCTCCCTGGCTATGGAGCCTTCACCGCCTCCCATGATGAAAACGCTTTTGAGGCTAGAATCACACATCATGACTACAAATTAGAATAATGAGAACCAAGTCTTTTTCAAGATTTAAAGGGATACAGCTCAGGATATTACCATATGAAAATTACTTAATTACTTACTTCGGGTAGCAGACGAGCACAATATGCACTAGTAATTTGTGGTAAATAAACTCTTCCATTTCTGCGCCCACTTCTGCGCTTTGCAATTTTCCCTCTATAATAAGTGTATGTTTGCAAGAGCAAGCAAGCCTTATTAATGTTCAGAGAAAAGGTAATTCACAATCTTTATTTTATATATTTCTAGATAGTGTACTGTGTATATTTACCTTGCCTAATAGTTCTGTATCGAGTAGCGCTATATACAGTTGGTAATTGCTCACTCCGATATGAAGAATGCTGCGAAGACAACGCTTTGCAACTTTTCGTCTATAACAATCGCCTGTCCGCAAGAGCAAGCAAGCTTTATTGACGTTCAGAGAAAAGGTAATTCACAATCTTTATTTTATATATTTATAGATAGTGTATTGCATATATTTACCTTGCCGAATGGTTCTGTATCGAGCACTGCTATATCTGAATGGTTCACTTGAATGCTCTTCCTCTTCATGGTACTTTGCAAACCCACTTTCCCCTCGAAACATTAAGGCAGCTATGACTAGTAAAAGAAGCAAAATTGCAGAATGGCACGTCATTTTCAAGTTGAGATCTATAGATTTAATTCAGTTCCCACCGATATACTAAATCGGACAGAGGACGATGAGCTTCTTACATAATGAGAATGTGCAGGGAAGGAGGAGGAAAACCTCAAGGTGGATTTGGTACACATACATGTATGGATAAAGACACTTGGTGTCCATGCACTGCAAGGAGGATGACAAGGAGAAAGACACTTGGTGTCCATGCACTGCAAGGAGGTTTGAATTTAGGGTTTTTGCATTGACACAAAGGCCTCGGGTGCTGGAACCCCATCCAACCATATATATATTATAGGTTATACACCTAGGCTTACCCTACGTCACCCAACCGCTAATGTAGGAAGTAAATATCGAGGTGCTAATGTAAGCAGCCAAACACCAATCAGCATTCAAATAATTGTATTTTTTTTAATTACATTTAATAAAATATATTACAAACTTTAGAAAATTGAATTTTTTTTCCCATATCAAAATGAATTAATACTCATGAGCGATTCATATATATCACCTGCGGTGACATAATTACACATAAATAATTATGAATATCTGCATTATGGAATATTACAAATATTTCCATAATTATTAAATAAAAACCTTTAATTATTTAATATTAAATTAGCGATGGAGGGAATAAGCATTAGCGACGGAGCCAGGTCCGCACAGATAACAAAGGCAATATCATCGAAGGTCCTTAGTACAGTATCACGGCTCTAAGCAGAGTTGGGATCATGATGGTTGGCTCCAACTCCTTCTCAATGATTTCTCCTACACAACAAGAACAAAGGATCGTAGAACTGGAGGAGAAAGTAGGTTTTTTATTGAGCAGTTTAGAAAAATGTAAGTGAGAAGTCAAGCATGAGCAAAAAGGCAGAGATAAGGAAAGAAAACCAGAGAAATGACGATTATAAAAAAAAATCTAGATCTACCAAGCGCCCAAAGGGATGCAATTCTTTGAGGTGCAAACTTTTCCTCAAATTTTGCACTTTAAAAAGCTCTACAACTCAAGGGATTTGCTCCCTCTCCACGCTTGGTAGATTTAGAATTAAGATTGATCTATACTGGTTTAATATATAAATCTCTAGTATGTGTTCAAATCCTTCGTATGTAAATTCAAGAAGCATCCAAGTTTCATTAATGTTTTTAGTTTTAATTAATTCAAGAATGTATACTTATTTATTTTTGAATTTGGTTAGAGACGATGTTGTAAAAAAATTATTTACTTAATATGTTATTATTTTATTAATGTGTCACATATCAGCCCCACATTGAACATTGAATTACACTTTTCTCTTCAACCCAATCAACATTGTTAATATATCAATAAAATTTTATTTTGGTTTTAAATTAACAAAATGAAAAAAAACTGAATGTAACTTTGTGTTTATTAGTCCTGCAGTAGGCAGGTGACTATATGTTTCATTTCACTCTATTAGTTTGGTAAAGAAACCAAAATTTTCTCAAAAGTTTGAGAAAAATAATACTAATATGCTTTTATTTATTCTATTTATTTTCATATGCTTTGAATTATGATTGGCATATAGGCCTTGAAAAGATTGTTTTTATCATTAATCGCATTAGTTAAAAATAGGAAAATAAAATAAATTTACATGCATTACAAAAACTTTAGAAAGTTCATGACATATTAATGTTAGATTGTAGTATTAGTATCACTTCAATGTTACACTTCATATATATTATATTATATATATAATATAAAAAAAATTACCTATTCAAAAAAAAATACATATATGTTTATATTGAAATAATATCATTAATATTATTAAAAAAATTATGCAAATTTTAAAGTGTGAAAAAAAATCTCATTTTCCCTTTTTTTATTTTAATATAGTTTTCAAATTAAATTTTAAACATATAAAAATATTAATAAACATGATTGCACTTCAATATTTTTAAATTAATTTTAAATATATTTTCTTTAAAAAAAATAGTATGAGTTATGTTCTATGTATTATTATTTGTAAAATAAGTTGTTTTATTAACGTTTGTAATTATGGTTTAATTGATTTTTATTTATAATTTATGTTTATGTTTAAAAGTTAAATGTAATTTTTTATAATGAAAAATTGAGTAGTTGAATTTGATATTTTTAAAATAATTGAATATTTTAAAAATGATATTATATTAATCATATTAAATATTTATATTAAAACAATACAAAGAATTCAACAAATTTATATCTATTTATTTATATTTCTTTTCAAAAATAATATATTAAACTTATTTAAGTTTATTTAGTTACAATTTTCTATTTTTTAATATTTTTAGATATTAACATTTAATATACAATTTTATAAATTTTAATATTTTTCAATATACAGTAGTATGAATATAAAACACTTTAGATTAATATAATATGTTTTACTTATTTATAAAAAAAGATAGATTTTATATTTATTTTTAAATAAATTATTTCTTTTTCTTACGAGATCTTGAGTTAAATATTACATTTTCATTGAAATATTGAAAATTTTGGTTTTAAACCTGTTATAAGATATTGATTTTTAACTAATAAAATTTAAACAACGCATTGACCTTTTCATCGATTTTTTTCTCAATTTTCTGTAATTAATAAATTAATTGTTTATCAATTTTGAGTTAGTTGTATCAATCATAATAGTTTTGTGTACTTTTAAATCATCACTTCCTTTAACAAAAGTGTCAATGGCAAAAGTGCATTGATTTACTTTTAAATCATCACTCCCGTAAGAACCCTATGTCACTTTGATAGAGATGTGAAGGTGGTCTTTTTTTTTTATCCATGTGATCATTTAAGGTCATTATTAAAGTGTTTTTCATTTAGTTACTAACTAGCAATTGTACTTAGGGGTGCAATAAAAGAACGCCGTGTTGTAAGCTAAGCAAGGAGATGTGGACAAGAGAATTTGAAGTGTTGAACCACAAATTTTATCATTATATTATTCACATAATTGCCCATTACATTATTTGCATTTCAAAAGTACTCATAATAATTTTTCATGCCTCATCCAAATGACAATGGATTCTTAGTTTTTGTAGCTCTTATGTTACAATCAAGTATACATTTCTTAAATGTGGATCATTAATAAGGAATTCATAACTTTTAAATGGACATCATTGGAATCTTTTCTTCCCAAATAAAGAACCCAACACAAATAAAATAGAAGCTTTTCTTCCCAATTTAATTGTTTACAATTTCAACTCAAACAACTAATCAAATACCAAGTAACTATTATTTAAAAATTTGTTTCTCAAATATATTTCATTTCCCATGTTTAAACTATATATATATATATTTTTTAAATTTGATAATCTCATTAACTAATATCCGTTACTAAAAGCTATATAACTAAAAACTATATATCAAATATATATATAAAAGCTATATATATCAAAAAAAAGATATATATATATATATATATATATATACCCTTTACTAAAAATGATATATCAAGAACATATATATATAGCTTTATAGCTGAAGAAACATATTCCTTTTTAACTCATTCATATCAGTAATAACATTTTGTCTCTCATTCATAACTTGTTTTTTTTCTCAAATAACCTTTTCTTACTGCAATAAACAACTATAAATTAGGTTAAAAACTCATTGATGTGTTCTCATAACATCACTCAAGTGTATTTTTTTATTCTCACTGAGTTGTTCTCGTAACATCACATAACACATTGTTAGGTTCTCTATAAGAATGGACATGAATGAATTCATTTAATGTAGTGGATTTTTTTTTACCATTTTACCTACCCATATACCGAAAGGTTACACGAAGGTCACTCGTTGAATATCAAGTAAAAACCAAGATTGTAATCAATATAAAGTAAATCAGAATCATATATATGGTCTGAAGAATTATTTAATTTGACAAAAGCAATTATATGACTGCCATGAAAACTTTATTAGACTAACTCTTTTTTATCTTTCTCGTACTCAACAACCATATATATATATTTTGGATAGTACTTTCACTGTATAACGCATTTAAGGATAGTAGTGACTAAATTATTATAGCTTAAATAAATAACCAGTGGATGAACGAAAGAGAGATGATTATGTAGGAGGAAAGTAAAGATTGAAATTATGTAGAGAGTATTAATTTTTGTAACAGAGCTTAACTCGTGTAATTCTAATTCCATATACCCGTAATTCTGAAAAAAGGAGTCTTATATGCATCGATAAACATTATTGTTTATCTTTTTGACATATTTGTATTTCGTGGAGGTTTCTAGCAAGGTTATCAAGGCTCTAAGAATTTTTTAAGAAGCTTTGTATTTCGGGAAGGCGTTTTGCAATATTTTCAAGGCTACATGAACTTTTAAGAAACTATTTTTATATATTCGAAAAAAAATTACGATCTAAGTTTGTTGAAAAAGGTTCTTTATGCATTGATAAACCATATTATTTATCCTTTAACATTTTTTAAGTTCGTAAAGATGTTTTGCACGATTGTCAGAGCTACATCAAAATCATAATATTTATATCCATAATATTTAGATTTTAATGTTAGAAAAAACATAATACTGTGAATAAGTCCTTTAAAGAAACTTAAAAGGACTCTTGATGCCAGCGTGGCATTGGTGGACTGGTGAGGTGTTCTCAGTGGCAGCCCATACTTCTTTCCAATTGGATTCATCGTTTCTCAGCCATGAAGAAATTAGTTGTTTGGCATCCGACACTCCAATTTGTTGCTTGAACCTTGAACCATATAACTATAACAGAACAAGCAGGGCGTTCAGCAAGGAAAGTCTTGAACCAAAGAGACCAAACGGGGATACCATTTAATTATATGGTGTAAGAAGCGTACTTGGGCAACAAATTATTTAGCACAGAGTAGATTTCAAGTTATAGAAATTATTTCAATACGATTAAACATATATATAGTAGGTCTGTGAAGATTGTTTGCATGGTTGCTTCATCAATTTTTTTTAAAAGTTTGGCTTCATCAAATTTTTTTGAAAGTTTTTTTTAATATTTTTTTCTGTGCGATGGTGTGTTGAAATGTTTATCAGTCGATAAATGGCACCTAGGAAAAATATGTACGAGCTCTGCTTCATTGATGCTTGTCTTATCACCCAAGCTATAGCCACCCGTAAGATTAATAGCCCATTGTAGCAAAAAGGATTATAACCCCCTTACCTGCCATTAAATATATGGCAGGATGCAAAAAAACAGCCACTATACCCCCAAATCCGCTTGAAGCACCGTAATGGAGGAAGGGCACATGCATGCAGGAAACGTGGCATTTTTATGTGATCCCAGCAAAGGAAAGAGGACTGGGTAAACCCTCAACCTCTGTCATTTCCTCAGCATAGTTTTGATGAGCTCGTTTGCATCTACGCCATGACTACATGGTTGGGCCTGAGTTGCTAGGTTTCAGTCCACCAGCAGGCTCATCCCAGTGTTGGAACACATTGTGGAGACATTGTTATCCACGAAAATAAAGAGTTGTCGATTATGGAAGCATTGGTATAGTTTTGTCCAAGCTTCCTCATGGGCTTCTGCACAAGGATTGACTGACGCGCTATTGTACGAAATAATACTCACAGGATTCACGCAGACTTACTGTGCAAGGAAGACTCCCTAACAGTCCACTTGCCTAAATGGAGGTGGTTCGGTGTCTTGCATAATGCACAGCTATTTTGTTCAACAACCAAGGATTCCACATTGGCTCGCTTTCGGATTAGCAGAGTGACAACGTGACCAGGGATTCCACATTGGCTCGATTTCGGATTAGCAGAGTTACAGCTACAAGCTGTCTGTGAGGTGATTTGCAGTTTTCTCATCAATTTTGTGTAGTTACATCAATTCATTTTGCAGAGTGTAGCACACCATGAATACGGTTTCTCTCAGGTGATTTGCAGTTTCTCATCAATTTTGTGTAGATGGCATGAAAAAACCCACCATCGAATCACATCATGAATATGCTTTTTGTGAGGTGATTTGCAGTTTTCTTACATCAATTCACTCTATAGTGACGTTATTTATGAGTTTGTAGTGGGTTTTTTATCCTTCATTCTCCACGAGAAGAGGCATTTTCTCTGCTGCGTAAGATTGCAAGGCAATGGACCGGTGTAGTGAATGCGGAGGAACTGGTATTGAAGATCCTCGATCAATGACCAACAGGGTATATGAATGCCCTAAAGAATTTCAATGGCGATGGGCTGGCCTTCATCATAGTCCCCAACGATAAACCTTTTTTTCCAGACAGCTACGGATCATATATGGGCTTATTCGATTCATCCATAAACGGAAACGCAACGAACCAGCTAGCCATCAAATTCGACACCTACAAGAACGAATGGGATCCGAACGACAACCATGTCGGTGTAGACATCAACAGCATAATATCCAACGCGACTGCTGAATTTGGTCAGAACAGCATCGAGCTCAAATCGGGGCGGCTGATAAGGGTTCAAATCCATTACGATGGCTTGAACAAAACCCTGCAAATATATGCCGCCTATGCAGATCAACCAATTCACTACGCGATCATCTTGAACACCACAATCGAGCTATCAAGCACCCTTTCGAGATCAGCCTACCTGGGATTCTCGGCTTCAACGGGGAATTCTTTCGAGATTCAACGTATTTTGGACTGGAATTTCAGCTCAGAGATCTTGCCTAAGTCATCCTTGAATATAGCCCCCGTTGGTGGAACGATGTCGGAGAGCAGGGAACTGAAGTTCACCCTCTTTGCTGGTTTCATCATCCTCGGGGCCGTGGTTTTGGTAAATACGCTTAGTTCTTATAAGGACGACATTGTTTATGAGTTTGCAGTGGGTTTGTTATCCTTCATTCTCCACAAGAAGAGGCATTTTCTCTTCTTCATAAGATTGCTTTGCAATGGACCGGCCTAGTGAATGCGGAGGAACTGGTATTGAAGACCCTCAAGGGATCAATGACCAACAGGGTATATGAATGCCCCAGCCTAAAGATACCGGAAAGCATGGCTACATTGCCCCCATCTTTTCCTTCGACGTTGTGTTGTTGGAGCTTATTTCCTGCCACGAGCTGGTGAGGTATGTGCAGGTTGAAGAGGTTATATAACAGTTGTATGTCGTAAGTAAGTAGTTAGAAGGTTTAATAATTTTAATGGTAAATACGCTTAGTTCTTATAAGGACGAAGCTAAGGACCACATTCACCAGGCGGAGCCAGAGGAGGTCAGCGAAATTTATTCATGTCTTTAATGTATTCTGGATGTCCGATTTAAATTTAAGCTAGGTTCATGTGTTATTAAAAATCTAACATCATGAAAATCTAACATGCTCGGCTAAAGATTACCTCTCTGCTGCAGAATGTGCTGCTATGGGGCTCTGCTACTGCTCCACTACTGAAATCCAAACCTCTGTACCGCAGAATGCGGTGCTTGTGCTATCGTGTAAACAGAAGGGAACTATGACCCATGTAAACGGAAGGGAACTATGACGAGAGGACGAACAGAGCTGTGAGTGATGTCCAACTTCGAGGAATACGAATTGAAGTCGGCCAGAGGTAGATGGAGGCCGACATCACCGCCTAAGAGTGTCGGCATGGCATGGATTGGCATGGATTGGATTGATGTGCATTTAAGGTGCATTTAAGGGAGCAAGTGCCAGTTTAAATGGCCACTCTTTCAATTGACAGAAATGCCACATCAAGATCAGAAACACATCAACATCAAGATCAGATCAAAATCAACGATGTAGATCACCCCAATCATTCGACGAAAAATCCTACGGCTGAAAAAAAAAAAAACAACAACAATAAATTCGGGGAGTCGACTCCCCCTTGCTGAAATGCCTTACAGCCTAAATATATGAGTGCTTGTTGACTAAAAGAATTTTTAAACAAGGATATGATTGCTTTGTTTTATGGAGGTGTATATATATATATTTTTTGAATTTGAGTATATGAATTTTAAGGAAGAAATTTGAATTTGATTTTGAATATATGAGTTTTGAAATTGAATATATGAATTTTAACTATTAAATCTAATTAATAGTTGTACTTATTGTATATATCATGCATTTTTATATGAATGTAATTGGTTAATACAAATATATAATTTGTATTCACTACATGTATTGTTGTCGATGGGTAGTAATTACAGTAAATCATATAGTGCCTAGATTCCAAGAAATTAACTCTAAGAGGATCAAGAGAATCAAACCCATGATCTCCCTAATTTAGGGTAGATGTTTGATGTCTAACTCATGACCACTTTAGTTAACCCTCTAAGACTATCTTTACTATATGTTGTATTTTCAAACTTAATGTCTAATCGACCAAAATTGATCGGAATGGAAATTAACAACCATCTTCATCATCATCAAATGGCATAACTTATAATATTTTGCAATATATAGAAATGCCTAAATATACATACATAATAAAATTTTGTTCTTTAAGCCCGGTGGGGCTCGAGTGGTTGAGATTTGTTCTTGCAAGCAAGAGGTCTTGGGGTCAAATCCCCTAGTGGCTATGTATAAATTTTATTAGGGTCTCACTGGATGTCCTCAGTGGGTTAGGCTTTGTAATCAAAGCCGATAGTTTACCCCGTAGAAAGGAGTGGCTTCCCCATATAATCTCGTAGATTTTGAAGGGGGGGAGTTGTGGATGTAGCAAGCACCAATATCCGACATTGTGAACCACATTGAAAAATAAATAAAATAAAATCTGCTTCTTTGTAATAGAATTCATATTCATAGATGCTCCTCGCCCTAAAATAACTAAGCATCATGTCCTACTTAATAATTTTGTATAATGCAATGTGAATCACAATCATGGATGTTGTTCTCATAAACCTAAGTTTGATAAAACCCTTATTTAAGTCAAACTCACATTCACATCAATGGGTTGAGATATATAAGAACATTAATGATGAAATTGAATAGTATCCTTTCAATGAGGTACAAATGAATAGTAAGGATAAAAACATTAAAAGATATATATCCAATGCGTATTTTTTTAGCCATGGGAATTAGTGACTAGTTGGGATTAAATTAGTGATGCCTAAGTTTAAATTTGTCTTGTTGCCACTATAACCCAAGAGTATATCAATAGGATGCAAGATAGATATACCAATAACTCATGAATTCTCAAGGGCCAACATGTCCAAAGACACACACTATAACGTCCTTACCCTTCGATAGGCCTAAATTCCTTGTCAATGGGCACAGGCACACTTAGCTTCCTTATGAGTATATCCACTTATCTTAGTCCATCGACAATGGGGCTCAAGCACATCGGTTACAAGTGGGAAGATCGCTGACAAAGGGTGCATGTGGAAAAGTAGTGACCAAGGGAAAGTGTCAACATCGACCACTAGTTAATTATCAGGAACACTTTGCTATGGAGGGGCCTCCATGAGCAAGTCATGGTAATGTGTTCCCATGCATAAAAGAGTTGGTTGAGTGAATGCAACCACTTAGTCAAGTTCTCTTTGGAAAGTTACATCAACACGTCGGCAAGGGGCTTTGGCAAGGCATATCTGCACGTTGGTTGGGTGCTTCAGTAAGGCACGTATGCTCGTTGGTTGGGTGCTTTGGCAAGTTTAAGAGAAGTGTGCATGCAAGAGGAAATGGCATCCAATGGGAAGTAATAGAAGGCATAGTTAGTTCTTCATTTGAAGGGTTGTTGAGGCAAAAAGCGACCAAGAATTGTTCAAGTCGAAGGAACAAGTAGACAAACATCAAGAGCTAACAGAGGTAACAGTAGATGAACAAAAGTGTTGGGTAGGATTTTCCCTGGGTTTCTCTTGTTGTATTTTGGGTAGTAGGGTTAGGATGCACCCCCTTTGTAATAGAGGTTTCGACCGCTTCCCAAACCGTCGCACAATTGTAACTTGTTCACTTCAATAACATACTAATATTTGCTAGTACCTGAGTTTGGGTACACACTATACAAGTTGTGTATGTTTGTTCCTTTGTGTTATACTCTCATTTGGATATCATAACTAATATAACATAAACATCACATACAATCTTAATAAGTTAAGTGTTCAAGTGTCATGAAAGTTTACTAGGCACAATGCCTTAGGCAACAAGTAGCTCATAATGGAAGGTATGGGCATGTCATGAATGAGGAGGCGTATTCTGGAAAAGAGTAAGCTCAAATGAGTAAGTCTTTGGGAATAAATTTCAGGTAGTGTCGCATAACTGCCAAGGGTCTAGCATGCATATGGTGTGAATCCTTGGAGTTGTGATAGTTGGTAGCAGAGCAGAATTCATGGACTTGGGAAGAATTCATACCAAAGCTACTGATGAGGTGTAGCAGGGAGAAGTGTTACACATCTCGGAACTTGACAAGACAAGTTTTGGTTGGGTGCATTTCTTCATTACAACATTTCAGGGAGAGGTGTTACTCATCCCGGAGCTTGATAGAACAAGTCATGGTTGGAGGCACTTTACTCATTACATAATTGTAGGGAGATCCAAGGACAGTCTCAAGAGGAAATTGGATGGTTTGAACAAACCTTGTAGGGAACAAAGTCAGAACATTGAGACAGGCCATTGTCGAATCATGAGGATGATGCATGAATGTGTCAGCACACATCAAGGCACGTTTTCAACAACGCACAAGCAAGATCATCAACATTGGATGGACCATTTTTTGTCATTTTGCGGCCAATCGTAAAATTATCAACGTGAGCATTTTGGAAGACGAACTTGGACAAGCAGTTGCACAACACCCATAGGTAACACCCACCGAGTAACACTTATGTTTTTCATTGTGATGGTCTACAAGAAGTTGGGTGTAGGTGACTTTGGACGCAAAGAAGGGCCAATGGAAAGGGTAGGCACCTTGGTCGACAAGCAAGGTAGAATCCCATACTATCGTTGTTATGTGAACATCATCCTGAACAGGAGGAAGGTGACAGCAATGGTGGATATGAATGCCTCTCACAACTTCCTCAAGAAAGAGTTGATAAGAGAACTTGGGCTTCGAGAAAAATCTTGCGAAGCTCCACTTAAGGTGGTGAAATCTAAGGAAACAATGGTTTTTGGGATAGTTACCAAGGTTCCTATGGAGTTGGGTAAATGGAAAGGGTGATCCAACTTCATGGTGATGAAGTTGGATGAATTGAAGTCGTGTTGGGAAAGACTTTCTAAGGAGGGAAAAGGCAATCCTCATGTTGCTTAAGGAATAACTTGTGATCTTTGTGGGGAGGGAATCCTTGTGTTGTGTGCACAACAACAAGGGGTCCCAATAGAAAAGTGTGTCAGGTTGACCTTCCCATTGAGTTTCAAGAAGGCATCCTGACAATAAGGTTCATGGTTGTGAATTAACCACGGTTGAGACATGCAAAGACACACACAAGATGGGGGTCCAATGGGCCAACATTTTATTGGAGACTTGAACTTAGGTGAAAAGAATGTAAAACGTACCCCTTCACTAATCAAGTTATTACCCCTCTATCTAGTTAATACAAGAATTAACAAAAGCTATTTATATAGGTGTGATCTAAGTATTAACTAAATAATTATTTATTAATATTTTTTTGTTTTTTTGGATTTGTTAAATATATTTTCAATTATAAATTTAAAATTACAAATTCATCAAATTAAAATTGTAATTTCATTTATTTTAATATATAATTTGAAGTTGTAACTTCGTTTATTTTAATATATAATTTAAAGGGTTTTGGAAATCTTTAATTTTTTTTGAATTATCAAAATTGCAAATTGAACCATAAATTTTTGTAGGAACAGATATATAATATATTGAATTCTTATAAAAATTAGACGTTTTAATCAATGAGCAAACAATACCCACTCAAATGTTATAGGTTTTGGTAATTTCTATAAAAAAATTGCAGAATTTACAAAAAAGTATATGGATATTCCTGTGGGTTGAGTATTATCTAAACATTTATATTTTAATTATTTAAAAAAATATTTGACATATTTTTATGTTATAAATTTAAAATCACAATTTCATCATCTTAAAATTAAAATTTTATTAATTTTAATATTAAATTTATAAATTCAAAACTTAAAATCACAATTTCGTCACATTAAAATTAAAATTTCATTAATTTTAACATTTAATTTAAAAGGTGTAAAGATTTGTAAATTGCAACTTGGAAATTGAACCAATAATATTTTTAGAATTTGAATTTGCATATTTACGACATATCGAATATTGAATAAAGTGGTGGTGTTATATGAATATGTAGGGCAATGAAAACATATATATTCAAGAGATGCATTAACATCAACCATTTATGTCATGGAATAAAGTTGTAGTTTATGTTATGGAATAATGTTGTAGTGTTATGTGAATAAAAATGTTGGAATAATCATTTTTATTTTTGTTAAAAAAGTTTTGATATGTAAGAGTGGTTTTTGATTAAGAAATTATGATTTAAGAGTATGAAAGTCATTAAAATTATATGGGGATTACATTTAATCTAGGTTACATCAACCCTCAATTAGTTGGAGTTTTGGTGTTTTCTTGCAATTAACTCACTTCTAAAAGGAATTTAAACTACGTCTTCGTGTTGATGAGACCCACACCTCAACTGGATGAGCTAATGAGAATTGACAAGAAAACGATATCTATTCAATATATATATATATATATATATATATATATATGTGGTGTATTATTATCTTTTAAAAGTTTAAATTTCAATTATGTTTGATAAAAGTTATATTTAGATTTTTTTTTCACTTGAAAAATATAGATTCTTGTTATTCATGAAAAATCAAGAAATCCTCAATTATATATCAGTTACATAACATGTTATACAATGAGATTTGAATCCGGGTGGGGATTATAACAACATTTCTCCCAACCACCTAATCTACACTCAATTAACAAAGCTATATCACACACTTATACATTATAGAGTTTTGGTTAAAAACTTAAATATTTACGACATGGAATAAACTAGTGGTGTTACATGAAATTGTGGAGATGTGGTCAAGGGATTTTCTTAATTCATAGTTAAATTGCAAAGTGCACTCCAAGCTATCACTGGTGTTAACACCAAAATAGATCCATCCTAAACGTGGATTTATCAAGCACTCTGAGACATCCAATTTCTTGAGGTGTTATCTTTTTAATAACATTTTATTTGGATTTACATTTTTATTTTATGAGCGAATATGGATTTTTAATTGTTTTTTATTCTATTTTTTTATGAGCCGACATTTATATATGTGTGTGTGTGTGTGTGTGTGTGTGTGGTACATAACGTGAGTTCGTTACGTCTAATGTTACACATCTCCCTCATACTGGTTTGTAAGCATCTTGTTACTCTCGATGCACATAGCGTTAGTTCATGACGTGTAACGTTACACATCTCCTCCATACTAGGTTTTAAGCATCTCACTATTCTCGGTGTAGTGAATGTATAGAGTTAGAGTCAAAAGGATTTTTATTTTTATTTTTATTTTAATAAGATCCAAAGATTTTTTTATTTATAATTATGCAAAGTGCACTCCAAATTATCATTGGTGTTATATGAATGTGTGGAGGTGGGGTCAAAGCACTTTTTTTTCACTGTTTATGTGCAAAGTGTATAATTGGCAAGATGGAGAAACGTGTTTACTTTATTTAGGTGATATAAGCAAAACAATGTGGGAGCTAATTAGGTGTAGGTGTATAGAAGTTCATATGATCTAGTTCATAAGTTTAAAGTTCTTTTTAAAACATGTTTGTGAAACAATTGATGTGTTTTTTTGTTTATGAGATATTTATTAGGTCATTAAGAATTGTGATTAATTATTTCCAATTTATTTACAAATAATGGAATTGTAAGTTTAAAATGAGGTTTTTTTAAGATTGAAAAACCTTTATGCTGCTAAGTATTTTTAGGTAGATCGATGTGCTTTGGTTTTGAACTTGTTACATAGCTTGAATTTTCAAGGGATTAGAGAAAGCTAGGCGAATTATCTTAATTAGAAACATAAACCAAATTTTAAGTGTGTGAAATAGATTTATGTCGTAGGAATGTGCGATGGTCAAGTATGTGAACTTTTATCAAAATGTTTGTTATAGAACCATCTTTATATGAGTTAGATGTCGTGATGATGGGTTGGGAATGAGTGATTGAGCTTGGTTTGTGGTTGAAGTAAAGGGCACTTTTGAAACCAATTCTAATATGGTTTATGCTTGATTGACATGTTGAATGTGGATACTAAATTGTTTTGAAGGATGATTGGGAAACCCACCCTTGGGTGAGAAAGGCTACTTGTGATACTAATCCCAAGGTATAATATTATTGAAAACATGTGTATATGATTGCAATAATATGTACATAACTCAATTGGTTGGGAGGAAAGTTTTGCACTGCCCATTTGGGTTCAAATCCTAGATAATACATTGGATTGTTGTGCCTTGGCTAAAAGGTAGGCACCCCCCATGTTGGACATCTCAACACTAGGTTGAGAATTGAGTTCCTATTAAGTGTGGTTTGTAGGTTGTTGTATATAGCCTAAGGTTTATAGTGGCATCAAGTCAACTTGAACCTAGATCTTGTCTATTTAATCTCAACCAATTGCTAATTCTTGTAAAGCTTTAAAGAAAGAATAAATATGATATAATTATTTATTTATTATTATATAATTACTATAAATAAATAAAAATATTTTGGAAATTAAGATAACACCCTACATAGATGAAAGGATGATTGCAATGGCGACATAGGTAAGAGATTGCTTGAATGACCATAGGCATATAATTTGTAAAAAATAGAAGATGAATGCTTTAGGAAGGTGATAAAAACAAGTTAGGACCTTGATAGTCAATGTATAAATGATTATTGAGGATGAAATCATTGAAGAGTATTGATTCAAAAACAAAATCAACATGGGGATCTATGTTTTCTATAGGAACTTGTTCAAGGTTTCCATACAACTTAAACAATTATGACATGGACTAAGGTGTAAGTGATACATGAATGCGCAAGGATTGTTTTTCATTGTTAGGTGCATGTTACAAGATCTGAATGGTGAGATGGGAAACTTTACCATACAAGGGAATGATACTTTATGGGTAACTCAATTATTTTTTTAGGAAATTATCTTGGGGCAAACCCCAGGAACTTACCCTCATTTTAAGGATGGTACCCAGGATAAAACCTAGATTGTTCATGGGTGCACAAGGCCAAGTCAACAACATGGTTTGAAGTTGTTACATCAATATACTCAACATGAGCTCAACACGTCATTGATATGAATAAAACATACGTAGGGAAGATAACACTTCATCCCACGACCATTCTAATATATAAGAAAAAAACGACATATTTGCTATTGCTATTTCAAGTAGAAATCAAAATATACGTTAGATGTTTAATCTCTACATAGCTTTTCCTATATGACTTCCTCAAGTTTAAACATCTGAATCTTCCAAAAGTCCATTGAAAACATATTATATTACCATCCCATTACATGCATCATTATGACAAAGAAAAAACATATTACGGCCTTAATAATTCCATCAAAATAGAACTTCTTGGAATTCTAACACCAAATCAGCTCCTATGAACTCCTTTCCCTTCAATATCCCTTCATTGATCATAATTGCTTCCTTTGAGAGTTTATTTGCTTGATTATTGAACTCTCTATAAACATGTTGGATAGCAACCAAGTGATAGGTGTAGCGTCCCCATACCCCATAATGCAGATTATTTAAAAAATTTGCTTAAAGAACCTCCTTTGTTCTTTTGATAAACAACAGATATGGACGTTAACCTATTCTCCAACCTTCGTCTTGGTCTTAGAACCACTATTCCAGTCATTCCAACCTTCAATTATCCTTTCTGTGTCCAGAATGGCCATTTCCGAACTAAATTGACTTCTCCGACTTCCGACCTCGAAAATCGAAAATCCGGCAATGCAAGGTGTTTGCCTATCACCTTTTCGATTTTCGGCTTTCGGCTTTCCACTTTTCGATTTCCGATTTCTGACTTTGGAAATCCAACTTTACTTAGAACTCTTAGCTATCTTTCCGCTTTTCGATGTCCCGACTTCTGATTTCCGAATTCGGGAATCAAAATCCAACTTTCCTTACAAATTTTAGTTATCTTTATGCTTTCCGACTTTCGACTTCCCGAATTCTGCTTTCTGACTTCAGGAATCGAAAATCCAGCTTTACTAAGAACTTTTAGCTATATTTCCGCCTTTTGACTTCCGACTTCCGCTTTTCGACTTCGGGAATTGGAAATCCAACTTTAATTAGAACTTTTAGCTATCTTTCCACATTCTGACTTTCGACTTCCCGACTTCCTCTTTCCGACTTCGGGAATCGGAAATCCAGCTTTACTTAGAACTTTTAGCTATCTTTCAAACTTCAGGAATCAGAAATCCAGCTTTACTTAGAACTTTTATCTATCTTTCCACTTTTCGACTTCCCAACTTCTGCTTTCTGACTTCGGGAATCGAAAATCCAAATTTCCTACCTTGAACATTTTCCCACCTTTCGACTTCTGCCTTCCATAGGTGGATTTCAAAGGTTGAAAAACACATATTTCCTTTACTTGACCGCATTTTTTTCTTTTTACCAGGCTTTTAGCCTCCATGACCATAATTACAATGCAGGGAAAGAACAAAAGTCATAAACATATGCAAATGCATAAAGCATCCAAGGTACAAATCACAATTACAAGGACATTCATACACAATTACTCCTCTACTTGACCATCAATAAGTATTCAACATGAACATAGAAATTATTCGTATTCATAAGCATTCTACACATCCAGTATAGTCATTCATAGGCAAATACATTGCATAAAAAGAGTAACATAGATACTTATCTTGATGATTAAGTTGTTCTGCAACTATCTTGGTGACTGCAAGGTTCCACCCAACCATAGGCCAGTGTGTTCATCAATCTCTCAACACACTGCCACCCCCGGGCTGGGCATGATTTCCATAAGGAACTAGGGAAACAATAAGCTTATACACAGCCAGACCAGAGCACACACACACACAGTCAAGCCACGTATGGGTTTATCAAGAACTCATCCAAGCCATCGTTCATAGTGGGTTTATCAGACTGTCCAGCCAAGCCAGAGATGGGTTTATCAGGCATTCCTCCAAGCCAACATTCATAGTGGGTTTATCAAGTTGCAAGCTTACAAGCCAAGAAATGCTGGGTTTATCAGGCTTGTTCAGCCAAGCCAACATACAGTTGGGTTTATCAGACTTTTTATAGTCACGCCAACTTCCAAAATAGGGATCAGTCAAGCCACGGATGGGTTTATCAGGCACTCAGCCAAGCCATCATTCACAGTGGGTTTATCAAACTGCCCCACCAAGGATTGCACATGGCCAAAACACAACAAGAGACAACCAATCCACCAGATGGGTTTATCAGGCACTCTACCAAGCCATCATTCACAGTGGGTTTATCAGGCTTTCCAGCTAAGCCACGGATGGGTTTATCAGGCACTCTGCCAAGCCATCATCCATAGTGGGTTTGTCATACTTGCATTCACTTTCTCATAAAATCAAGTGATCTCCACTACTCATTCACTCAACAAAACAAGGAGTCCTCTGAACCTCTGTGTGGTTGAGGATGGTAAACAACGGGTGAACAATCAAGAACCAAACACGGTTCTGCAAGCAGGGTGAAATCACAATGCGCATGCACCCAAAATGACTTCCCCTCCCCCCAACAACGTGAAAGACTCGATGAATCCCCCACTTAGCACGACTCCAAGATGATAGAATGGGCACGCATTCCCAAGCAGGTTTACTTGCTACAAAAGCAAGAATGTGCTGCCCCAAACTACAGGCTGCAAGCTTTGCTCAATCAAGCAATGTAACTGCCATACCCTACTCTACCCAAGGCATTAACTGCCTCAACCAACTTCTGGAATAAATTGATGATTGAGGATGGAGGACAAAGTAGTTGAGGGTTCATGGATTTTCCCCATTGACATCTGGTCATGGCCTATTGGCTCAAGGGTTGACTCATTCCCCACCCTATCCCTTGTGGAATCATGCCCCCATCTCTTTTAACATTTGCATTCCCATAACTAGTTGTGGTTTTATATTAATTTGTATATCAAAATATATCTACTATGTTTAACTTAGCACACAAAAACCATAGGTTTCAACCTTGATCACCCATCCACAAGACATCAATCATCGACAGGGCCTTGGCCTTGATCTCCTTGCCATGATTTACATACAATAATTACATCATGTATAAGTAAATACCAAGGGATCAAAACCAAGGTATTACAATCCCCTTCCCCTTACAACAGCACTGTCCTCGGTGCTTGACAATTTGGACAAAAATGCTACACCGGCACCGCCCTTAGTGCTCTGCAAAATTGAACAAAAATGGATGTGCCAATCACATGGCATCCTCCTGCTCCCAAGTAGCCTCATCGGGACTGTAGTGCGCCCATTGCACCTTTACCTGCCCAATGGCTCGATTCCAGAGCATGGTGACCTCCCTTTCGAGGATGCCCAATGGCTTGGTTTGGAACTCCCCCTCAGGTTCTACCTAGATCACATCCCAATCAGTTACATGGTTAGGATCATGTACATATTTCTTAAGCAAACAAACATGAAAAACATTATGAGCTCTAGTGCTAGCGGGAAATGCAAGTCTATATGCAACTGACCTTATTCTCTTAAGCACTTCAAATGGTCCACAATATATAGGGGACAACTTGGCACGAATTCCAAGCTTCAAAGAACTCTTCTTTGCCCTCACTCTCAGATAAACATGATCCCCAACATAGAATTCTTTGTACACTCTATGCTTATCAGCATAGCTCTGATGTCTAGCCTGGGCTGCCTTCAGATTTTGCCTGATCTTTGTAACCTCTTGCTCCATCTCCTTAAGCAATTATGTCCCAAGCATGACCATGTTTACTGGATTATCCCATGTCACAGGTGTCCTACACCTCCTTCCATACAAAGCTTCATAAGGACTTATACCCAAGGATGCTTGTTGTCCATTGTTTTATGCAAATTCTACCAAGTGTAAGTAGTCTTCCCACTCGGTTGGCTTGTCCATGACATACATGCGAAGCATGTCTTCCAGCACTTGATTCACCCTTTTTGTCTAACCATCGGTCTGAGGATGGTAAGCAGTGCTGAAATTGAGCCTTGTACCCAAATCTACAAACAATGCCTTCCAAAAAATTGGAAGTGAACTTGGCATCACTGTCAGAAACTATTGACTCGGGCAATCCATGCAACTTGAAAATCTCCTTCATGAAGATTTTTGCAATGTCATCAGTCTTGTGCGTACACTTGACTACTATAAAATGTGTTGCCTTTGTCAACTTGTCCACCACAATCATGATGGAATCATGTTGCCTCCAAGTCATTGGAAAACCTGTAATGAAGTCCATGGAAATCACTTCCCATTTCCATTATGGAACTAGCAAAGGCTGCAACAAACCTGCTGGATGTTGATGCTCAACCTTTATTTGTTGACATTTTATGCACTTTGAAATATATTCAGCAATATCCTTTTTCATTCCTAACCAGAAGTATTGATTTATAGTTGTAGCAATTGTCTTTTGATATACTGGATGACCAGAATATGGATCTTGATGGATCTCATCCATAACAACTCTCCTCAAATTTGCTACACGTGGAATATAAATTCTATTTTTGTAGGTAAGAAGTCCATCTTCTTCCAATTTATATCCCTCATACCTCTTCTCAAGATTTTGTTGCTGCAATTTATCCTTGACCTGCACATACAATTCATCTTCAATAGTATGATTCACAATCAGTTGTCTCAAATATGATTGGAAAATACTAAGAGATGCCACATGCATTTCATGCACTTTCCTGTTGAGTGCATCAACCACTTTGTTTTCTTTTTCTTTTATGTTTTTTATTTCAAATTCAAACTCACATAAAAACTCCAGCCATCTAGCTTGCCTAGCATTTAGTGTTAGCTTATCAAACAAATATTTCAGACCACAATGGTCTGTCCTTATCTCAAATTTTCTTCCCATTAAGTAATGCCTCCACATCTTGAGGGCATGTACTATGGATGCAATCTCTAAGCCATGAGTGGCATAATTATTCTCATGATATTTTAACTTTCTAAACTCGTAACATACCACATCGTTGTCTTTCATAAGAACTCCTCCAAGCCCTTGACCGCATGCATCAGTGCATACAACAAAGTCCTTTTCTGGGTATTCAATTTTTAGAATGGGTGCACTTGTGAGAATATTCTTCAACTGTTGGAAGCTTCCCTCACATTTAGGTGTCCATTCATATCTCATTCCTTTCCTTTGCAAAGAAGTGATAGGATGTGCAAGCTTGGAGAATCCCTCAATGAACCTCCTATAACATCATGCAAGTCCCATAAAATACCTTACATTTGTCACAATCCTTGCAGTAGGCCAATTCATGATGGCCTCAATATTTTCAGGGTCCACGGATATGCCTTCATCTGATATGATGTGGCCCAAGTAATGAATTCTATGTTTATTGAAGTCACACTTACTTAACTTGGCATACAACTTATGCTACCTCAACAATTGCAAAATAATTCTTAGGTGTTCTTCATGCTCTTCCTCTTTCTTAGAATAGATAAGAATTTCATCGAGGAATACAAGAACAAACTTGTCCAAATACCTGCTCAAAACACTATTCATGAGGCACATAAATGTAGTTGGTGCATTTGTGAGACAAAATGGCACCACTACAAACTCATAGTGTCCATACCTTGTTCTAAAGGATGTCTTATGAATGTCTTCATCCTTGATTCTTACCTGATGGTAACCAGACCTTATGTCAATCTTGGAAAATGCCTTGGCCCCTCTCATTTGATCGAAAAGATCATCAATTGAAGGTAAAGGATACTTGTTATTCATTGTGACTTTGTTAAGTTGTATGTAATCAATACACAATCTGTGTGTACCATATTTCTTCTTTACAAATAGAACTAGTGCTCCCAAAGGAGACACACTCATCCTGATATACTTCTTCTCCAATAATTCTTGAAGCTGCATCTTTAGTTCCAACAACTCTGGTGTGCTCATCCTGTAGGGTTCCTTGGACAATGGTGTTGCTCCTGGGACAAGTTCAATGGGAAAATCAATATCCCTCTTTGGAAGAAGCCCGGGAACATCATCAGGAAAAACATCCCTGGATTCTTGTAACACATGAAAATCCTCCAACCTAGGAGTTTCATTCTCTGTTGCCTCCTGTTATCTCCTAAAATAAATTTATTTTCAATAAGTTCACTCAAACAATTTATTTTTTGATAGTATGAAGATTTCAAGTCATATTATGAAAGATATTGCAGTGACTAACAAAGTTGGGATATTTGATGTTCTGTTATTTAATAAATTTGAAAGTTTTAGCTTTCAGTGGCTTAGGCAAGATTTTCAACAACTCATTAGCCACCGAAAAGCCTAGCTTTCGGCAGCTAATAGTTTAACGCAGGACCATGTTATCACGAAAGCCTGCTCATCACGTTCTTTATAATTTTTTGGGAAAAGGACTTTCGGTGGCTTAGGCGAGCTTTCCAACAGCTCATTAGCCATCGAAAAGCCTTGGTTTCGGCAGCTTAGCGAGTGTTTTCAGGAAGACATTAACCACCGAAAGCAAATGAAATACATTTTTGGAAAGGGAAACTTTCGGTGGCTTGGGCGAACTTTCAAATAGTTCATTAGCCACTGAAAGGCCTCCCTTTTGGCACCAAAACGATAAGATCTGAAAAGACATTAAACCATCGAAAGCTCGTTACACATGTTTTTTGGAAAGAAATTTTTCGGTGGCATGGGCGAACGTGTCGACAGTTCATTAGCCACCGAAACCTCAACTTTTTGCAGCTAGCGAATAAAACCCTAGATACTCTTAACCACCAAAAAGGCCAAAAAGAGAAAACAGTTACATGTCCATCAAATCAAACTCGTCAGCACAAGATAGGTCATGCTTTAGCACAATTAACCATCGAAAGGATGGGGAAATTGTAGTAAGGCATAAGTTGATGATTAAAGAGGTCGTTATTGATTTGACCTGACTGATGGGAATCAAAACCCTAATCTACCCTCCATCTGTCCCACGACTGCAGTAAACCTCCACTGAATACCAAGTTCAAATTAAAAATGATTACTAAGTTGGCCATCTTGTGGATATCACCAGAATCCTCCATCATATCATTCAAATACCTATCAATTGGTTAACCCCTCAAAATCAGCACCACAGCCCCAGTACATTCCTCATTTTTTGCATGCATACTGACTGCTCGAGGACATCCCCTAAAACCAACGTGTTAATTTCCTTTACAAAGTTTGAATTTTGGTTTTTCTTGCAGGATACTACGAAGCACAACTCAGAGATGAAGAAAGGAGGACCTGCCCTCAGACAGGAACTAGGAGACATCAGCTATCTTGACTCACATCCAGAAGTCTCCCAATTCTTCAGAGATGCAGGCTACTATAGGTTTTGTGAGAAAGTTCAAGGGTCACACCAGCAAATTGCAGAGGCATTTGCGCTTTCTTTTGATGGATCCAAGGCACTGATAGGCAAGGAGGAGTTCCTAGTGGATGAAACCCTAATTGTAGAGGTGACATAACTCCCAAGAAGGGGGGAGAAGTGGTTTAAGACCACCATTACTAAAATTGTGGAGTTCAGATCCTATCTAAAACCTGAACACAGAAATGTGGTATGGAAGAAAAGTGTTCCATCCACCTCGCTAGAAGAGAGATGGCAGCAATTACTGAAAGCAATTTTGGTGTATATAACGTGTGAAGGTAGATACAATAGGGAAATTATATATCACTTCAAACTGATGAACCATTTTACAAGAAGAAGCCCTTTAAATTTACCTTTCTACCTCCACAAGAGCTTAACAAAAATGGCACACCAGGTAAAGGCCCAACCTACCAAAATTGCAGGAAGGTTGTCTCACCATGGCCTCATACAACTCATTGTCCAAGAATTCTTGCAGAGGAGAAACATAGCATGGACACATATTTTGTTCTGGAATGAGTTTGAAACAATCCTACAACCAGAAGAGAAAGGAAAGTCTCCTTCGAAGAAATCCACCACCCCCAGGAGTGGAAAGAGAAAAATAAGGGCTATCTCACCAACAACAATAGATCAGCCTTCTTCCCCTTCTAAAACCAACCAGGCTAAACGAAACCTAGACTTCAGTGAAAAGGGCAAAGAAATCCCAGCACAAAGTGAAAACATTCTGAATTTGTTGTACTCAAACTTAAAAGAAGAAAGGGAGGAAGGGGTTGACCTAGCAAAGGAGGTTGTAGCAGAAAATGAAGAACTTCCATCACCCACACCAAAGAAGACCAGGGTGAACCAGTGGAAAAGGCTTCCTCTAGCAAGCCCAGGTCACAAAGAGTCAACCAATTGCTAAGGAAAGTATATTAACTGGAAGTTTTAGAGAGAGAGATAAAAAGAACTAATGCAATGTTGACTAAGAAAAACACTCAATTGAATAATTCCCTGCTAGAAATGAAAGGAAGGTATTTTTTGCTGCAAAAAAGGAATCAGAGGTTCATGAAGGACAACACCAAGCTGTACAGGGTGATCAGGCTTCTGAGGCTGCAGGTGAATAATTCCAGATCAAACCCTAGCTCTCAGACTCACTTTGCACTACAAACCCTAGTTGAAGCAGCAATAAGCCTTCAGAATCCAGAGGTAGCCCATGATGCTGCTGATTTTCCAAAAATTGGGAAAGCTAAAGAAGGGCCAGAAGATCAATAGCACGGCTGAAAAGGATGAATTAGGCGGTTGATTACAATTTTTGTAAAAACAGGGCTTTCGGTGGCTTAGGCAGATGCTGAAGCGGCTCATTAGCCATCGAAAGCAGAGCTTTCGGCAACTAATAGACCCAAGATTTTGATTCCTTAACCACCAAAAGAAAAAAGAGACGTAGAAAGATATTTTGGCACAAAAGACCAGTTTGGGTGAATATAACTATCTCAGATATGAAGTGTAAAGCTGAAAGTTACTGAAGAACACCATGAGAGAAGGTTTGTTCCAGTTTTGTGGATACATCAAGGAAGAAAGGGTCACAAACCCTACATGTTTTAACCAACAGTAGCTTATCTATCAGAGGACAGGTTACAGCTTTATGCTAGTACTCACTGCAGTCATCAAAAGGTTCAAAAAGTGAACAAGCGTTACAGTTAGATAGACTAGTAGTTAAAGTAGGGTTTATGACCTAATTTTGCAAAAACATTTATTTTTAGCTATTTTTAGTAAAAGCGGATCCAACTTTTCAAGATCTGCATATTTTTGTAAAGGATATAAAGCCTAAGACTTATTTTGAAGCAAGGGTTCGACTTCAGGGATCTTTTGACCATTATTATTATCAAGCTTCTCATATTGCCCATGACCTAATATAAGCTCTTTTGCCATCATATGTTCAACTTCCATTTCTTGTTTGTTCTGTGCTTATGCTTGAATGGGTTGTTCAAGTTTATTCATGTTATTTGATGTCTAATAGCTGTCATCCTATCTACATGTTGATGATTTGAATTGCAAGTACTTTCATTGTTATGATTAGCCATTTATATATAACTATTTTATGTATGAATTTGCCAGCATAACAAGTTCTCCATCTCTTACCATATTATCAAACCTCTGAACAGTGGTAGTTAGAATCCTTATCTTTGATTGAGTTTCATGCATGTCTTGAGAGTATGAGGTCATGTAGGTCACCTGACTTGATCCAGTTAGAAAAACCATAAAAACATTTAAGTTAGCAGGCATCCTCGAGCTGCAACCTAGAGGAGTTTCCTGGAGTGATAACAAATTGGTGTCGTTGCCTGGGACAGGAGATTGAAGCTCAGCTTCCCTGGGAAACGACATATATCCTGTTTTGAAGATAGACAAAGTCTAGACACTATTCTGGTTGTAATCATCTATCTGGTGACTCCATTGGAATAAGGTGGCTTCAAGAAGACCAAGTACCAGAGCAAACCCTCAAGGGCCACCAGTAACACATGTTTCAGATCCAGAAGAGATTCTAAGAAGAGCTAGGGATTCACTAAGGAAAACCTCCAGTGCTGTAAAGGAAGCTACATCAGGTATTTCAAGAGATATTCCTGCTATTATTTCTTCTACTGAAACATATAATTTCTCAGGAATTTATAAATACATCAAAAATTTTAGGGTTGAGGGATCTTCCAGCACTGCTGCTTATGGAGATCCAATCCCTGGAGACTCCACTAAGATAAATTTACCACAAGCACTCTCTCAGCTACCACCTACACTAGTAGTATCTTCTACTGCCCTTTCCATACCCATTTCCAACATGGTTGTCCCTCTGACCAAAATGGAAAGGATCCTAGTAGCTAGGTATGCCCCGCTGAATTTACCTAACCCCCTCTTGACCATGCCTACTAGATACTATCTCAAATACATGCCTAAATTTACTAGAGAAGAAGATTTCACAGCTGAAGAACACCTAGAAGCATTCTACAGTTATGTTGAGAACATAAACATAGAACAAGAAGATGTGTGGACTAGGGTTTTTGTGCAAAGCCTAGATGGTCAGGCTAGGAAGTGGTTCAAAGAGCTGCCTACTAGATCAATAGCAGGAATTGAATCCCTGGATGACATATTTTTGAAACACTAGGGGGAAAGAAGAGACCACCTTTATTATATCACTGAGTTTAGCAATCTGAAGAGGGAGAATGGTGAGTCTATTTCTAACTTCACCAAAAGATTTAACAAGATGTTCAGTAAGATCCCTGTTGATATCAAGCCCACTAACACCTCAGCCAAGATCACTAATGCCAATGCCTTTGACAATGAGTTTTTCCTTCTACTCAGAGAAAGAAGATATGCTTCCATGTCACTCATGTAGGATGCTGCCCTAGAGGTAGAATCCAACATCATTGCATCTCAAAAGGTCAAGGGAAAGATAGACATGAAGAAGCAGCCCACAAATCCTCTTGGGGCTTCTTCATCAGAGAACAAAATTGACAAGATGGCCAAAATGTTGGATAGTTTGACTACTGAAATGTCCAGGTTGAAAGACCGAGGGAAAATACCTATGAGGGGTAAAGGGCCAAATGATTTTACTCCTAGAAACCCTAATTTTGTCCCTTATAGAAGAAATAACCCCCCAACTCAAATCCTTCAAAGGGATAAGAATCAGACCGAGGATCAAAGAATCAGAGCTCCATTTCAGAATGTTGTACTAGAAGAAGAACCAAACTTCACTCAAGAAGAAGGAGAGGCAGAAGACAACATCAACTGCATGGAGGATGAAGTTGATTACTCCTTCCTGACACAAGCAGACTATGAGGAAGCCCTCATGAATGAGCAGATCATGGAAGAATATTTGTATCAGGCAGATGATCAGGAGGGGTATAATTTGAGATCTAGGCGTGTTGCTCCCCCTAAGAAGAATGATGTTCCTGCAAAGCAGCCTGCTACTCCAGCTAAAAGGATTGTTGTCCCACCCAAGAATATGGCTGCCACTCCAAAACAACAGTAAAGGCCATTGCAACCATCACCTCATGAGCCTATTCAGCTCAAATCCACGCCACAAGAGGTAAGAACTTCTCACAAGTTGTCATATGCTTTCAATCTTGAGTCAGAAATTCAGAAGTTAAAGATCCATTTTCCCTTGATAGAACTGATGAAGAATGAGGCCTTCAATACATCCATACTAAAATCCCTTCAGCTAAGGACTCCCATAGATGCTGACTTTCTGAACTTGCAAGATGATAAGCCCATAGTAATCCTAGGCCCTATGATTGAAGAGTTGGATGAGTCTTGCCCACCTTTATATATATCTCTGAATATCCATGATAAAATCCTTCATAACTATCTGCTAGACTCAAGAGCTTCTCATAACCTAATTCCAAAAGTTGTGATGGATGAGCTTGGCCTCAGCATTACAAAACCCTACCATGATCTGTTCTCATTTGACTCCAGTAAGTTCAAGTGCTTAGGCCTCATCAAAAACCTTGTCATAAACCTCTCCCAGTTGCCTTCAAAAAGCATAGTGATGGGCATAGTGGTAGCTGATATCCCACCTAAGTTTGGCCTCCTTTTGTCTCGCTCATGGAGTAAAAGGCTGGGTGGTACCCTTCAAATGTACCTCACATATGCTACCGTTCCAATGTTTGGAGGGGAGACCAAGAGACTCTACAGAGAGAACCAGTTCACCTATATCATCGGTAATGCCAAGAACTCTGTAAACCATCCAATATATGCAGTAGACACAAACTTTGGGTCATGCATCCTACAGATAGATGAGTCCCAGCAGACATCCATACAGCTTACAAAGCCCATCTATCAGCAGTCTAAAGAAGTGACCACCTCAATTTGGAGCATGTATTTTGATGGGGTCAGTACTCAAGCCTCGGCAGGTGCAGGTGTAGTATTGATTTCTCCATCAAAAGAGACTATTCATCTATCTTATAAGCTTGATTTTAAAACAACTAACAATATAGCAGAATATGAAGCATTGTTGTTAGGGGTGGAGGTTGCCAAGGAAATGGGGATCATGTGCATGAAAATCTTTGGAGATGCATATCTTATCATACAGCAGGTCAACAACACCTTTCAAGCAAAGAATGTCAGACTGAAGGCATATAGAGATGAGGTATGGAAAATCAGAGACTCCTTCATGTTTTTTGAACTCTCATATATACCTAGAGCTATAAATCTCTTGGCTGACTCCCTTGTTGTTTCTGCAAGTCTGTTTGTTCCCCCTTTACCTCCTAGGCTCAGCTATGATATCCAAGTCAAGTATAGACCTTCCCTACCAGATAATGTAAAATTTTGGAAGGTGTTTGAGAATGATGGTGATCTTGGTAAATTCCTCCAAGTAGTAGATGAATTCTCTGATATGCATATAGATCAAGAAAACCTAAATATGGAAGAATCCCAGAAGCTCAAGTTGAAAGATAAAGTAGGTGATCAAAATATTGTTCAGTTACCCAGCAATTATATACCTCAGGATCTGGTACCCTTGGAAGAGCTATTTGATCATAATGATATCCCTCTCAAACCTGTGAAAAAGGAGCAAGACCCTGCTGTCCAAGAGAAAAACATAGGTAGCCAAATTCATCGAAAACCTATAAATCTGTCCACTAGGTTGACTGCTGATCAAAGGTCCAAATTTTGTAGCCTGATAAAAGAATTTGCTGATATCTTTGCCTAGGAATATAGTGACTTGAAAACCTATGACACTAATATCATCCAACACAGGATCCCTTGGAGAAGGACACCATCCCTTTCAAACAGAAGTTGAGATCTATCAGTCCTCTCCTATTGCCTGTAATTGAAAAATAAATCTAGAAGCTCCTCAAAGCCAAAATCATAATTCCCCTCAGGTATTCCAAATGGATTGCAAACTTAGTGGTGGTAAGGAAGAAGAATGGGGAGATTAGGTTATGTGTGGATTTCAGAAATATGAACAAATGCTCCAAGAAAGATAACTATCCCCTACCCAAGATGGAACATTTGTTGCAAACAGTCTCGGGGGCTAGTGTCATGTCTTTCCTGTATGGTTTCTCGGGATACAACCAAGTTGCTGTGCACCCTGTGTTAGCACTCAGAATGTACCCAGGTTGTGAAAGGTAGATCCCAGGGTAACAGCAAAAACCACTTTAGAATGTATTTCTGACCTAATATAGTTAGAGAGGGATCTCTCACTATTTAAAATTTTTTATACTCAAGATATTCAATCAAAGACACTGAGAAGGTCAGATTTCTAATGGGACAAATAAGACAAGTTTGTTTTAAATACTTGGTAGGACAGTCATGGAGGAGACCATTGGGCAATGGAGTCAATAATCAGATCTGAAATAGGTTGCAGGAGGTAGGGTTTTGAAAGTTTATGATCAAAGGCAAGGTAGGCACCATTTCCTCAGTCTTGAGGTATTAGCAGGTTGATTAGTAGACAAAGGGAGACATTCCATCAAACAGAGCACCTAACTAGGGTGAATTATGCAAGACTTTAGAAGAAAATATTTTGAAAATGCTTGAACAATGGACCTAGAGCATGCAGGATGAATTCTAGCCCATAAAAACTAATGCTCAAGTATGAAAACAAATACAAAATAGAGTGGGAAACAGAATAAACAATCACATAAAGAAATTACTTACTGAAGAAAAAGATGGCACAAGAATCTCTGACATGAAAAAGATTTTACATTCCTCCTCTGCAAATTTCATTCATTTACTGAAAACGTGAAGCCATTACAATGTAGAGTCTCTCCACTCTTGAAAATCGTCCACTTTAAACTATCAATTACATTTTAATTTATATAAGAATAACCTCTACCTAACTTTGAATTCAAAACCTAACTGAACTCTAAAAATAGAAACAGTTACAATAATGCTTCTCATGCATATCTCTAATGGTGACAGCTGTGTGAAATATGGGAGAGGTTTTTATAATTGGACATGTTCCCAACAAAACCCATGTCTTCATTTCTCCAAAATAATCTCAATATCCTCGAAATATTCCTTTGAAGTTGATGACTCAAATAATAAAATTGTAGATTTCTGGAAAAATGACTTGTGACAGTATTTTAAATTCTCCCAACCTGTGATTACTGTGTAAAAACTGAAGGAGGTTTTTTATTATAGGCCTGTTAGGAATAAAAACCTCTCTCATTTTTGTCAAATTAAATTCCATTTGTCCAAACCAATTCTCTGAATTTGATGGCTGAAATAGTCCTTTGGAAAATATGAAAAATGGCCTATACAGCTGACTTTGTTTCTGCTAAACTATAACACCTGTGCCAAAACAAAAAGAGGTTATTGTGGATAGGTATTTTTTGAAGAAATGCCTCTCTCAGTTTCTCAAAATTCATCTTCCTTTGATGTAAACAATTATTTTAATTTGATGACTAGAACAGTCATTTTGACATTTGAACATTTTCCTTCTAAAGATGACTTTACTGCTCCCAATCTGTAGTACCTGGGTAAAAACTGAGAGAGGTTATTGTATATCACAATGTTATGATAAAAACACTCTTTCAGTTTTTGAAAATGCTTCTTTTTTTGCTAGAAACAGGTCGTTGAATAAAATGACTAAAACACTCATTTTCAAAAGAAGAAAAAAAAAATATGGCAGATTGTTTCCTTCTTTTCGCATGCAGCACACAAATGAAATGATTTTTCAAAACCAAGTCACCCTTACCTTTACATAATGGTCTATTCTGGAGCCTTCACTGAGTTGTTTTTCTTAAACCATTTTTCTCCGCGGAATTCACCAAAAGTTACCACGTGGAAAGTGGTTTAAATTTCGCTACCACCTTTCCAATTTAACCACCTCACAACTTTACTCTCCGAAAACACTAATACATGTTGATGAGTTTTCACTTTTTACATTAGCCATTGGATTAATAAGAGGCTGCTTTTTTACTTTGGAAAAAATATCCAAAACTATATAATTTTGAATATAAATAAAACAATAGGTTTATAAAACCCATTTTATAAAGTTTATTCAAAAGTTAATAAAACTTTTTGCCCCACTTGTGAAAAAATTATTTCTTTTTTTTATCTAAAATTCCTTTTCTTTGCCAACTTGGAAATAGCTTAATGAGAAAACTTTGGAAACCAACTCAATCACCCATGAAAACTTAAAATTTTGAAGGCAATAAGACCAATTCCGACAAAAATAAATTTAGTGCTAACAACTGGCTCCAACTAGGGATGCTATCCTCCCTGCGAGGTAGAAAAGAACCCCATAGACCAGGTGTCAAATCCTTTGGGTTTCTCTTAATTTTTCTCTGAAATCCTCAACCTGTTTTGAACTGAACCATCAACTGAAACCATTTTGCAAACAAATCCCACTCTGTCAACATGTAACATGTAACTGTATTGCACTTGAAACTGAAACCAAACTGAAAACTGCTGAAAGAAATGCTCACCGTGTCGAGCTTATTCATGCCTACCTATCCTACTTAACTAAGCACAAATGCCCAGTCAAGCAAAATCTAACTTCCAATGAAGCCAATCAAGCAATTTACCCAATAATTCCATTTCTTCCTCACTCTTGATCGAAATTAGAACATAAGAACAAAATAGCAATAGGTTATGATGAAAACTTTGTCCTTTGCTGCAAACATATAACCAACTACTCCATCTGAAAAATTTATCCATGTACTCTGCTACTGGATCATAAAAAACATGACAAATTTCAAAATACTCAATCACCTGTTTGTCATGAAAAGGCTGTCCAAAAAGTAACTCCTCTTGCATATTGTCAAACCGATCTTTAGAAGAGCTTTGAAAGGAATTCTCATGATTGTTTTTCAATGATATATCAGCAACTTCATTTAATATTTCTATGTTTACAAATCCATTATTCTCAAGCACTTCAAGAGGAATATCATTTTGTTCTTCAACAAGATTAAGCAGAAAGATGTCTTCTTGACAAAATGTTTCTGAATTGGAAAGATTTAAAGAAACATCCCATTTAGAGTTCTCATCTCCTTCTTTATGATCCCTTGGTTTATTGTACACTATTGGTTCTTTCACATACTGAGATTGATCGCATGATTGCTCTTCCTTTTCATTATATATAAGTAAACTAAAATTTTCTTTAAAACCGTCACTAACATAATTTTTAACAAGCTGACCACAATCATCAGAAAAACCATCAAGATTATAACCTTCTTCTTTCACATCACTAGGCTGATCATCTTCATGCTCATATCTTGTTTCCAATTCTAATCCAAGGTCTGATTTATCTTTAATTGTATTTTCAGAAAATAAATATGTGGAGGGACTGTAAGACTGAAAATTTGCAGAATCAGAATTCTTTATGTAATCACCCACAGAAGAATTGGAACTTAGAGGAAATTGTTGCTGCAAAAAGGAATTTTCTGATTGGGAATAAGCAACCTCATCTTGAAACAAAACTTCTGAAGTTGAATAATATGAAGAAGGGTTTGATTGACCATCCAAACTTCCTTCTTGGCCACACAAAGAATGACAAGACTGCTGCAAATTATCATCTACTTCAGGAAAAGAAATGTAGTTGGTTGAATCAGAGTTTTGGATCATGTCTCTTTCAGTAGAGGAAGAAATTATTAACTGTTGAGATTTTTCTTGAATGTGAAGACAGCTAATTTGTATTTCTTTTTTCTGAAATGGGTTCTCATATAAAATTTCTAAAAGCTCTTCATCCATTAAATCATCATCACTATATAAGTTTTCCAAATCTTCAATGAAACCTTTAACATGTGTACAACAATCTTGAACCAGCAACAAGGAGGGGTATTGGTTTTTGTAATGTTCATGAAATATTGTATGAAAATCAGTAAGGGAAAACAAACTTTCTGATGGTAACCCTTCATACCATGACCTTGCATCTCCTTCTAAAGTAACCATGAACATTTTCATTAAAGAATCCTCATGCAATTTAACTCCAAGCTTATGTATATGCATATGAAATCTAACCAAATGAAGGGCAGCATCATCATTCTTTTGCCAATCCACTTTAGGTATTCGATTTGGAAAACCAGGAATGTGAGCATGATTCATAGGAGCATACCTTGCAGACAAAGAACTCATCTTGATAAATGAATATACTGAATCAACTCTTCAAACTTTAGAATCTTTTGACAGTGGAGTCGCCATAGGAATTCTAAAAACTAGATTCTTCAAAGATGGAGTCGTCAGGTGAAATATGCACAACCTTGCTGATATCTGACTGTTCTTCACCATCAACAATCAAATCTGAAAGTATGTCGTTTATACCCAGGGCAGATTTGAGCCTTCATTCCCCGGCAATGGCGCCAATTTGTTAGCACTCAGAATGTACCCAGGTTGTGAAAGGTAGATCCCAAGGTAACAGCAAAAACCACTTTAGAATGTATTTCTGACCTAATATAGTCAGAGAGGGATCTCTCACTATTTACAAATTTTTTATACTCAAGATATTCAATCAAAGACACTCAGAAGGTCAGATTTCTGATGGGACAAATAGGACAAGTTTGTTTTAAAGACTTGGTAGGACAGTCATGGAGGAGACCATTGGGAAATGGAGTCAATAATCAGTTCTGAAATAGGTTGCAGGAGGTAGGGTTTTGAAATTTTATGATCAAAGGCAAGGTAGGCACCATTTCCTCAGTCTTAAGGTATTAGCAGGTTGATTAGTAGACAAAGGGAGACATTCTATCAAACAGAGCACCTAACTAGGGTGAATTCTGCAAGACTTTAGAAGAAAATATTTTGAAAATGCTTGAACAATGGACCTAGAGCATGCAGGATGAATTCTAGCCCATAAAAACTGATGCTTAAGCATGAAAGCAAATACAAAATGGAGTGGGAAACAGAATAAACAATCACATAAAGAAATTACTTACTGAAGAAAAAGATGGCACAAGAATCTCTGACATGAAAAAGATTTTACATTCCTCCTCTGCAAATTTCATTCATTTACTGAAAACGTGAATCCATTACAATGTAGAGTATCTCTGCTCTTGAAAATCCTCCACTTTAAACTATCAATTACATTTTAATTTATATAAGAATAACCTCTACCTAACTTTGAATTCAAAACCTAACTGAACTCTAAAAATAGAAACAGTTACAATCATGTTTCTCATGCATATCTCTAATGGTGATAGCTGTGTGAAATCTGGGAGAGATTTTTATGATTGGACATGTCCCCAACAAAACCCATGTCTTAATTTCTCCAAAATCATCTCAATATCCTCGAAATATTCCTTCGAACTTGATGACTCAAATAATAAAATTGTAGATTTCTGGAAAAATGACTTGTGAAGATATTTTAAATTCTCCCAACCTGTGATTACTGTGTAAAAACTGGAGGTTTTTTATTATAGGCCGGTCAGAAATAAAAAACCTCTCTCAATTTTGTCAAATTAAATTCCATTTGTCCAAAACAATTCTTTGAATTTGATGGCTGAAATAGTCCTTTGGAAAACATGAAAAATGGCCTATACAACTAACTTTGTTGCTACTAAAATGTAACACCTGTGTCAACACGGAAAGAGTTTATTGTGGATAGGTATGTTTTGAAGAAAATCCTCTCTCAGTTTCTCAAAATTCATCTTCATTTTATGTAAACAATTATTTTAATTTGATGACTAGAACAGTCATTTTGACATCTGAACATTTTCCTTCTGAAGATGACTTTGCTGCTCCCAATCTGTAGCACCTGGGTAAAAAATGAGAGAGGTTATTGTAGATCACAATGTTGTGATAAAAACCCTCTTTAAGTTTTTGAAAATGATTCTTTTTTTGCTAGAAACGAGTCGTTGAATAAAATGACTAAAACAGTCATTTTCAGAAGAAGAAAAAAAATATGCAATGTAAATATGGCAGATTGTTTCCTTCCTTTCACGTGCAGCACACAAATGAAATAATTTTTCAAAACCAAGTCACCTTTACCTTTACATAATGGTCTATTCCGGAGCCTTCACTGAGTTGTTTTTCTTAAACCATTTTTCTCCGCGGAATTCACCAAAAGTTACCACGTGGAAAGTGGTTTAAATTCCGCTACCACCTTTCCAATTTAACCACCTCACAACTTTACTCTCCGAAAACACTAAGACCTGTTGATGAGTTTTCACTTTTTAGATTAGCCATTGGATTAATAAGAGGCTGCTTTTTTACTTTGGAAAAAATATCCAAAACTATATAAGTTTGAATATACATAAAATAATAGGTTTATAAAACCCATTTTATAAATTTTATTCAAAAGTTAATAAAACTTTTTGCCCCACTTGTGAAAAAATTATTTCTTTTTTTATCTAAAATTCTTTTAACTTCTCTTCTTTGCCAACTTGGAAATAGCTTAATGAGAAAACTTTGGAAACCAACTCAATCACCCATGAAAACTTAAAATTTTGAAGGCAATAAGACCAATTCCGACAAAAATAAATTTAGTGCTAACACCGTGATGACCAAGAGAAGACTGCTTTTACCACTCCTGGGGAAACTTCATGTATGCTAAGATTCCATTTGGGCTGATGAATGCTGGGGCCACTTTTCAGAGGGCCATGGACCTAGCTTTTGTAGGATTGAAAGACAAATTTGTGCTTATATACCTGGATGACCTCACTGTTTACTCCCACAACCATGTAGAACATTTGTAGCACTTGAGGAGGGTATTTATGAAATGTAGAAAGTTTGGGATATCACTAAACCCGAAGAAGTCTCAATTTGCACTCAGGGAGGGCAAACTCTTGGGTCACATTGTCTCACCTGAATGTGTGAATATTGATCCTGTTAGAGTTGAAGCTATCCAGAAGTTGTCCATACCTAGGTCGAAAAGAGATATTCAGTCATTTCTAGGCAAGATATTCAGTCATTTCATCCCTAACTTTTCTGAGTTGGTAAAGCACATAACATCTATGTTGAGAAAGGACGCAGAAATCAAATGGACTGAGCAAGCAAGAAGCTCTTTTGAAGACATCAAGAAGGATATCATGGAAGCTCCCACTCTGATTAGTCCAGACTATACCAAGGGTTTCTACATCTTCTCCTTTGCATCCTATGACACAGTGGCAGCAGTACTATTACAAAAAGATGATGAATGTCTCAATCACCCAAGTGCATTTTTCAGCAAGACATTGAGGGATGCTGAACTAAAGTATGATCCCATTGAAAAGCGGGCTTATGCTCTCATCAAGTCATTGAAAACTTTCAGCATTTACATTCTACATGCAAAATTCCTTTCCTATGTCCCTTCAGTTGCTGTAAAGGATGTGTTGACTCAGCCTGACATTGATGGAAAGAGAGCTAAATGGATTGCCAAGCTTATTGAGTTTGACATAGAAGTAAAGCCCACCAAGTTAGTGAAAGGCCAAGGTCTGGCCAAACTCGTGGCTAAAAAAAACTGTGATCTTTTTGGGATAAATTTCACTTGTGTAACTTCAGCAAATTTGCAAACTAAAGTAGCAGTAGAAGCAGTTCAGTATTAGAATGACAATCAACAAGTAGCTGACAACTTGTCCTTGTGTGAGTGGTACTTAGGTATTATTCATTTCCTGCAAAAATTAGAAGTTCCTCCTGGACTCACTCTAAATCAAGCACGGGCTCTTAAACTGAAGTCTATTAAATTTTGTGTAATTGATAAATTGTTGTATTGGAAAGATCTGTCTGGTGTTTTGTTGAGATGTCTAGATAAAGAGGAGTCAGTTCAGGTCATGCATCAGTTACATTCAAGCACATGTGGAGGCCATCATTACTGAAATACCATAGCCCACAAGATTTTGAGGGCTGGGTACTATTGGCCTATTCTTTTTTCTGATGTGTGTAACTTTGTGAGAGCCTGTGACAAGTGCAAAAGATTCATAGGGAAGCAGCAGCTCAGATCCTTGCCCCTTAGACCTATTGTAGTGAATGGTCCTTTCCAGCAACGGGGTCTTGATTTCATAGGTGAAATTAATCCTTCATCCAGTGGTCAACACAAATGGATCCTAGTAGCCACAAACTATTTCACTAGGTGGATAGAGGCAGTACCTACCAGGAATGCAACTCATTGGGTCATCATGAAGTTTTTATATGAGAACATCTTTATCAGGTTTGGTTGCCCGGTAAGACTAGTAACTGATAATGCACCAGCTTTCAAAGTCAGGGCATTGGTTAACATGTGTGAGTCAATGGGAATTCAGCTGGTGCATTCCACGTCTTATTACCCTCAAGGAAATGGCCTGGCTGAGTCATCCAACAAAAGCCTAGTCAAGATCATCATAAAACTATTGGAGACAAATCAGAAAAGCTGGGATTCTAAACTAAAGTTTGCTCTATGGGATGATAGGGTAACTGACAAAAGATCCATAGGGACTTGTCCTTTGAAATTAGTTTATGGTACTAAGGCCATTTTTCCCATTTATCTAATTCTGTCAGTGGAAAAATTCTTCCAGAAGGATAAGGATGAACCAAATGATATGGTGAGGAGGATGATGGATTTGGTGGAGTTGCAGCAAGTCAGGGAACAAGTGATAGAAAAGTCAAAAGCTCATCAATAGAAGATCAATATTATTTTTGACAAAAGGGAAAAAGTGGACAACTTTCGGGTTGGAGATTGGGTCCTCAAGTGGGATACTGTCAAGCAAGACAAGGGAAAACATGGAAATTTTCACTCTCTATGAATAACCCCTTTTGTGATAGCTCAAATACAGCAGAACAACACCTTCAAGTTACAAAATCTGGAAGGAGAGGAGGTGTTTGGTGGCCCAATAAATGCGCTAAAACTCTATTTTATCTGAGGCTTTGAGGACTTGTTATTGTAAAATATTAGTTAGTAGGTTGTTTTTGCTTACAAAATAAACTCCATGCCCAATGGAACAATAGAAGATAGGTTTAATTCTTATTTGATTTTCAGGAAAGGCATTTTGGCCTGCAGTTCTTGGGACCCCACAGGAAGGTTCCCATCCCCGAGTAGGATCCAGATGTTATTTCCTAAAATAAATTTATTTTCAATAAGTTCACTCAGACAATTTATTTTTTGATAGGATGAAGAGTTCAAGTCATATTATGAAATATATTGGGGTGAATAACAAAGTTGGGATATCTAATGTTCTGTTATTTAATAAATTTGAAAGTTTTAGCTTTCGGTGGCTTAGGAGATATTTTCAACAACTCATTAGCCACCGAAAAGCCTAGCTTTCGGCAGCTAATAGTTTAACGCGGGACCATGTTATCCACCGAAATCCTGCTCATCAAGTTCTTTATAATTTTTTGGGAAAAGGACTTTTGGTGGCTTAGGCGAGCTTTCCAACAGCTCATTAGCCACCAAAAATCCTTGGTTTCAGAAGCTTAGCGAGTGTTTTTAGGAAGACATTAACCACCGAAAGCAAATGAAATACGTTTTTGGAAAGGGAAACTTTCGGTGGCTTGGGAGAACTTTCAAATAGTTCATTAGCCACCGAAAGGCTTTCCTTTCGGCAGCCAAACGATGAGATCTGAAAAGACATTAAACCACAGAAATCTCATTACACATGTTTTTTGGAAAGAAATTTTTCGGTGGCTTGGGTGAACATGTCGGCAGTTCATTAGCCACTGAAAGATCAACTTTCGGCAGCTAGAGAACTAAACCCTAGATACTCTTAACCACCGAAAAGGCCGAAAAGAGAAAACGGTTACCTGTCCATCAAATCAAACTCGTCAGCACAAGACAGGTCATGATTTAGCATGATTAACCACCGAAAGGAAGGGGAAACTACAGTAAGGCATAAGTTGATGATTAAAGAGGTTGTTATTGATCTAACCTGACTGATGGGAATCAAAACCCTAATCTACCCTCCATCTGTCCCACGACTGCAGTAAACCTCCACTGAATACCAAGTTCAAATTAAAAATGATTACTAAGTTGGCCATCTCGTGGATATCACCAGAATCCTCCATCATATCATTCAAATACCTATCAAGTGGTTAACCCCTCAAAATCAGCACCACATCCCCAGTACATTCCTCATTTTTTGCATGCATACTGACTGCTTGAGGCCATACCCTAAAACCAACGCGCTAATTTCCTTTATAGAGTTCAAATTTTGGTTTTTCTTGCAGGATACCAAGGAGTACAGCTCAGAGATGAAGAAAGGAGGACCTGCCCTCAGACAGGAACTAGGAGACATCGGCTATCTTGACTCACATCCAGAAGTCTGCCAATTCTTCAGAGATGCGGGCTGCCACAAGTTTTTTGAGAAAGTTCAAGGGTCAAGAGGCATTTGCCCTTTATTTTGATGGATCCAAGGCGTTGATAGGCAAGGAGGAGTTCCTAGTGGATGAAACCCTAATTGCAGAGGTGACAGAACTACCAGGAACGGGGGAGAAGTGGTTTAAGACCACCATTACTAAAAATGTGGAGTTCAGATCCTATCTAAAACCTGAACACAAAAATGTGGTATGGAAGAAAAGTGTTCCATCCACCTCGCTAGAAGAGAGATGGCAGCAATTACTGAAAGCAATTTTGGTGTATATAACCTGTGAAGGTAGATACAATAGGGCAATGATATACCACTTCAAACTAATGAACCATTTTACAGGAAGAAGCCCTTTAAATTTACCTTTCTACCTCCATAAGAGCTTAACAAAAATGGAACACCAGGTAAAGGTCCAGCCCACCAAAATTGCAGGAATATAGTCTCACCATGGCCTCATACAACTCATTGTCCAAGAATTGCTGCAGAGGAGAAACATAGCATGGACACATTTTTTGTTCTGGAATGAGTTTGAAACAGGCCTACAACCATAAGAGAAAGGAAAGTCTCCTTCAAAGAAATACACCACCCCCAGGAGTGGAAAGAGAAAAAGAAGGGCTATCTCACGAGCAACAGTAGATCAGCCTTCTTCCCCTTCTAAAACCAATCAGGCTAAAAGAAACCTAGACTTTAGTGAAAATAGAAAGGAAATCCCAGCACAAAGTGAAAACAGTTGAAACTTTCCCTACTCATACTCAGAAGAAGAAAGGGAGGAAGGGGCTGACCTAGTAGAGGAGGTTGTAGAGGAAATGAAGAACTTCCATCACCCACACCAAAAGAAGACCAGGGTGAACCAGTGGAAAAGGCTTCCTCTAGCAAGCCCAAGTCACAAAGACTCAACCAGTTGTTGAGGCAAGTATATGAACTAGAAGTTTTAGAGAGAGAGATAAAAAGAACTAATGCAACGTTAACCAAGAAAAACACTCAATTGAATAATTCCCTACTAGAAATGAAAGGAAGGTATTTTTTGCTGCAAAAAAAGAATCAAAGGTTCATGAAGGACAACACTAGGCTATACAGCATGATCAGGCTTCTGAGGCTACAGGTGAAGAATTCCAGATCAAACCCTAGCTCTCAGACTCACTTTGCACTACAAACCCTAGTTGAAGCAGTATTAAGCCTTCATAATCCAGAGGCAGCCAAGGATGCTACTGATTTTCCAAACATTGGGCAAGCTGAAGAAGGGCTAGAAGATCAACAACATAGCCGAAAAGGATGAATTGGGAGGTTGATTACCATTTTTTCAAAAATAGGGCTTTCGGTGGCTTAGGCGGACGCTGAAGCGGTTCATTAGCCACTGAAAGCAGAGCTTTCGACAGCTAACAAACCCGAGATTTTGATTCCTTAACCACCGAAAGAAAAAAGAGGCGCAGAAAGACCACCAACCATAGTAGACTGGTTATCTTCCTGATGGTCCTCTAACGCTGCATAAATCCTAGGCATAGCCCTTGCCACTTGACCAATAGTTTCAGCTTCCTGGATGTTGTAAGTTGGCCTTACATACCCTTCCTCGTGAGGACAGTACCTGCGCAGATGGGGTCCTCCACATTTCCAATGTTGGATAGGTTCCATTCCCAGTTGTGGATCTCTTGTATTTTCTCCCATCACTATGGCTAGATGATTTACAGTCTATGATGGTTTCCTTTGTTTATTCCTGAAGTTATAAGGTTTGAACCCTTTCTTTCTTTGATCAGACTTATCATTTTTCTTGTCCTTCCAGACCCTTTGGTAATCAAGTTTGCTCTTTCTTTGGTCATAACATTACTTAACTTTCCTAGTGGCTTCTTCTAGAGTTCTAGGCTTGTCAAACTCAATTTTGTCTCTATATGCTTGAGGTATCCCACTCAAAAACAGTTGGATCTTCACTTTCTCATCCCTAATATACCTAACATACCTTAACAATTCCAAGAACTTATTGGCATACTCTTCCATGGTTTGTTGTCCTAACTTCAGCTCATGGAATTCTTTGATCTTATCATCATAATACTTGTCAAATAGGTACTTCTGCTTGAAGTATTTCTTTAACTGTTTCCAAGTGATCTCCTTTCACTGATCTTCTTTACCTGCCTAAGGTGATCCCACCAAATGGATTCTCTTCCTTTCAGGTGGAAGATGGCAACCCTAGCTTTCATATTTCCTGAATAGTCTTGGATTTGAAAATATTTCCTCATCCCAAGGAGCCAAGATTCAGCTTCCTGACCTGTATTTATCTCACTATTAAAGGTAGGGGGTCTTGCCTTTTTAAACTCATCACGTGAGTTGTTTCCATATCGCCTCCTTCTCTTTTCTCCGTGGGATGAAGAGCTCGATCCCCCAGTGGATTCCTTAGAGTAAGAAGACGCATTGGGAGACCTATTCCTTCTTCTAGCACTGATTTTTTTTCCTTCTGGTTTCTCTGTACGATGCCCCGAGCTCATCCACCTTTGGATGTCTATTAAGTTTTGCAACATGGCGGAATTCAGTTGATGTTGCTCTTCCTGAGCTTTAATCAAGCTTCTTGTGGTGGCTGCAATCTCAGTCGATGTCTCTAGAAATATTCTTCCATTAGACTCTGTGTCATCGTTTCCCAATCGAACATTTTCCCCCATAGCATATTCCCCGTTCTCATAGGGATTTCATGCATCATACCTGTTGTAGGTTCTCATGGCTGAGACAAAACCCACTTCTCCAAACAATACTATGACTCTGCAAAATGTGTTAACACATCATTTATTAGATAATTTCATAATCAAAACCACTTACCCACTGCTCATGGCAGTTTTCTCTGATATGCAACTAACAATGTATTAAAACCCTCTACCAACAGCTCTGTTAACTGTTAAAATTGGCCCATCAAGGCCCAATGTTGTAACCATAATCTCTAATACCACAATGTAATGTTTGCATCCCCCATAATGCAGATTATTTAAAAAAATTGCTTAAAGAACCTCCTTTGTTCTTTTCATAAACACCAGGTATGGACGTTAACCTATTCTCCAACCTTCATCTCGGGCTTAGAACCACTATTACAGTCGTTCTGACGTTCAATTATCCATTCTACATCCAGAATGGCCATTTTCGAACTAAACTGACTTCTCTGACTTCCGACCTCCAACATCCGACCTCGGAAATCGAAAATCCAACAATGCAAGGTGTTCGCCTGTCACCTTTCCGATTTCTGACTTTCGGCTTTCCCCCTTCCAATTTCCGACTTTGAAAATTGAAAATATAGCTTTATTTAGAACTCTTAGCTATCTTTCTGTTTTTCGACTTCCGATTTCCCGAATTCCAATTTCCGACTTTGGAATCAGAAATCCAACTTTCCTTATAACTTTTATGTATCTTTTCGCTTTCCGACTTCATGAATCAGAAATCCATCTTTACTTAGAACTTTTAGGTATCTTTCCAATTTCCAACTTTCGACTTCTAGACTTCTGCTTTCCGACTTCAAGAATCGAAAATCCAACTTTACTCAGAACTTTTAGCTATCTTTCCACTTTCCAACTTCTGTCTTCCCGAATTTTGCTTTCTGGCTTCGAGAATCGGAAATCCAGCTTTACTTAGAACTTTTAGCTATCTTTCCGCTTTCAGACTTCCCGACTTCCGTTTTCCGACTTCGGGAATCGGAAATCCAACTTTCCTTACGGGAGGATCTCGAAGGTCAGAAAACACATCTTTCCTTTACTTAACCGCATTTTTTACTCTTTACCAGTCTTTTAGCCTCCATGACCATAATTACAATGCATGGAAATAACACAAGGCATAATCAGATGCAAATGCATAAAAAATACAAGGTACAAACCACAATTACAGGGACATGCATACACAATTACTCCTCTAATTGACCATCAACAAGTATTCAACATGAACATAGCAATTCTTCATACTCATAAGCATTCTACACATCCAGTATAGCCATTCATAGGAAAATACATTGCATAAACAGAGTAACAGAGATAGTTATATTGATGATTAAGTTGTTATGCAACTAGCTTGGTGACTGCAACGTTCCACCCAACCATAGGCCATTGTGTTCATCGATCTCTCAACACACTGCCACCCCTGAGCTGGGCATGATTTCCGCAAGGAACTAGGGAAACAACAAGCTTATACATAGCCATACCAGAGTGCACACACACATAGTCAAGCCTCGAATGGGTTTATCGGGCACTCATCCAAGACATCGTGCATAGTGGGTTTATCATATTGTCGAGCCAAGCCATAGATGGGTTTATCAGGCATTCCGCCATCCCATCATTCACAGTGGGTTTATCAGGATGCATGCTTACAAACCAAGAAATTTTGGGTTTATCAGGCTTGTTCATCCAAGCCAACATTCAGTTGGGTTTATCAGACTTTTTACAGTCAACCCAACTTCCAAAATAGGGATCAGTGAAGCCATAGATGGGTTTCTTAGGCACTCAACCAAGCCATCATTCACAGTGGGTTTATCAGAATGCCTCGCAAAGGATTGCACATGGCCAAAACACAACAAGGGACATCCAAGCCACTAGATGGGTTTATCAGGCACTCTGCCAAGCCATCATTCACAGTGGGTTTATCAGACTATCCATCCAAGCCATAGATGGGTTTATCAGGCACTCTGCCAAGCCATCATTCACGGTGGGTTTATCATACTTGCATCCACTTGCTCCTAAAATCGAGTGATCTCCACTTCTCTTTCACTCATCAAAACAAGGAGTCCCCTAAATCTCTGTGTGGCTGAGGATGGTAAACAATGGGTGAACAACCCAGAACCAAACACGGTTCTACAAGCAGGGTGAAAGCACAACACGCATGCACCCAAAATGACTCCTCCTCTCCCCAACAACACGAATGACTGAATGAATCCCTTGCTTAGTGGTGACTCTAGGATGAGAGGATGGGCACACATTCCCATGCAGGTTTCATTGTTGTAGAAGCAAGAATGCACTACCCCAGACTGTAGGACGTTGTAGGATTTGCTTAGTCAAGCAATCTAACTGCCATACCCTGCTCTTCCCAAGCCATTAACTACCTCAACCAAATTCTGGTAGAAATTGATGATTGAGGACGGAGGACAAAGTAGCTGAGGGTTCATGGGTTTTCCCCCATTGACATCTGGTCATACCCTATTGGCTCAAGGGTTGACTCACTCCCCACCCTATCCCTTGTGGAAGCGTGCCCCCATCTCTTTTAACGTTTGCAGTCCCATAGCTAGTTGTGGTTTTATATTAATTTGTACATAGTTACATGATATATCAAAATATATCTACTGTGCTTAACTTGGCACACAAAAACCATAGGTGTCAACCTTGATCACCCATCCACAAGACATCAATCACTGACAGGGACTTGGCATTGAGCTCTTTGCCATGATTTACATATAGTAATTACATCATGTACAATTAAATACCAAGGGGTCAAAACCAGCGTATTACAATAGGATTCATGTATATCGTGAACCCTACTTTGTCAATGAAAAAGAATGAAACAGTCCAATTAAGCATATCGTTTAAACCACTCTATGAGCACTTTCTAGTCTCTAGCTACTTGAAGGTCCCAAACACCTTTGTTCATTGCAATTTTAAAAGATCCCAAAGGGCCACTAACTCTTCCTGAGTATTAGTTCCTTGACCAACTCTAAATTGAGCCAATAATAATGAACCGAGCTTAAGTGAATAACTATTCCAGCACTACAAGTACCCATTTTCCCTTGACAAGATCCATGAAAAAACCTCAGAGGAAGTTCAAGATTGAATGAGGGTATGTGTTGGGGCTTGACTTTATGAGCTACCTCTTTCTTCTTATTTTCGACATAAGCAACTTGAATCTCATGCGCCACCACACATGGGGTCCTCTTTTGTCCTTCAAACAACACACGGTTCCTATGTAGCAATAAACCCCTCATTACATAAGTTGGAATCTCTTTAAATGTTTTAAATTGCACATTATTGATCCAATGCCTCATACTTCTTTGTAAGTTCCATTATTTCACACACCAGGTCGACAAACCAATAATAGCTACACTCCTTTCCACACCTACTCTGCAAAAGGAAAAAACACAAAAATATGGCAAACAAATTCCTCGTCCATTTCACACACCAAACACCTATTAGGACCCTACCAAGCGTGCTTTTGACCATTATCCCAAGTCAAGATTTTGTTAGCCATCGCCAACTAGATAAAGATTCACATTTTTAGAGGACAAGTCCATTTCCACACCATAGGCCACCACCACTTACCTTTTTCTTCCTTATTTAGGGAAGTTAGTGTTTCATACAAGTATTTAGCAGTTAAAACGCCTATAGATTTATTCTAAGAACAAACCAACTAATTATCCCTGTCGTTCAACTCAATAATACTATGTGTGAGATCATGGATAAACCACCTCCATTCATGAGCCAAATTCCCTTGCAACATGATCATCTCCACTAACAACCATGTTTGTCGTCAACCTTTATTCACATTCTAGATACTAATGTCAATAATATAATTGTGACCCCTCTCTCTCAAAACCTGTCTCAACTCATTTGATAAAGCATAGTATTTTGCATGTCCTATCCATGGGTTTTCTCCCAAACAAATTCAACCCCCCTTACCTATTTTCCATGCCACCCAACGACCAACAACTAGAAATTCACGAACCAAACCCTTCCAAATATTCTAGGCGTCTCTTACGGACTTTACTCTTAAAGTGATCCATTGATTCACTACTAAGTAAGGAAGGTATTTTTGCTTCATAATTTTTCCCCACATCCCATGAGATAATAACAACCACCAAAGGCTCTCAATAGCAAAGCCTCCTCAAATGAGACACATTCTTCAGGCCCCATCCTCTGCTTGTTTTTTGGTTTTTCCAAAAGACTTCCATTTCACCAAGGGGATTCCCTCCTTTTTTGTTGCTTGTCCAAAAGAAGTCGAAGCACCACTTTTGAATACTATTAATAATACGTTTTGACATATATGAAAGGGAGATACAATATACTTTTCAAGAACCGATTTGATGAGAATAAGATGCCTGCCAATAGAGAGTCACCTATAACACTAACAACAATATGTTTTTCTATATTTTTTATCATCCAAATCCAATCTTCCATCCTATAATCATTCAACTTTGGAAAATATCCTAAATATTTTAAGCCACGATCTACCAGATCCTTTTTGAATGGGAAAAGTAGATTTTTTTGGTCAAGCATCTCTAGGGAAATTTCATTCTACAAAACAAGGACTTTTCACAACTAATTTCCATTCCCGAAGCATGACAAAACAGCTCAAGAATCCCTTTGATTACCCACCATTCTCTTATCGACCCATCATCACATAATAACACATCATCCACAAAAAGGAAACGGGGCACTTAAATATTCAACTGCCTAAATACCTTTAATTCTTCAAGTATCTCTAGTTGCTTTGAGAAGCTTGATCAACCCTTCCATGATTAACACAAACAAGAATGATGTTAAAGGGAACCCTTGTCAGAGTCCACACAACGCCTGAAATAAATATGGCAAAGAACCATCAATCAACACTGCAAAGTATGATGAGGATACACATCCCATAACCTAGTTAATCGTTGCCAAGTTCAAACCTATCACTAATAAGACCAGCCAGAGAAAATTCCAACTTTCCTTATCTTAGTCCATAGACAAATCAAGTTTCATCATCACCAGCACTATAATTTCCATTGATTGTATCAGATGGAGACTCTCTTGAATTGGTTCAGTAACATCTAAGATTTGTTTGTTGAAAAGGAACGCGAATTGTTCCTCCAAGATACTAACAAACATAATACCTTTTAATTTTTATTAGCTAGGTTCTTTTCCATTACTTTGTAAAGTAGGCTACATAGAGAGATTGGTATGAAATCACCAAAAGAGGAAGGGTTTGTTTTTTGAGGAATGAGAGCTAGAAAGGTAGGATTGAGTGCCCTCATAATTCTTCCTGAAATCGTAGATTCCTCTACCACTCTCATAATATCATCAACCAAAAGATTAAAAAAAACAGGTAAAACTCCACGGTCCAACCATTTGAGATTGGACCATTAGCTCGTTTCAACCCATAAATAACCTCCTTCAACACCTCATTTGTCATAGCCCCCTAGCCTTACATTTGTTGCTTGATTAGAAAAACTAGGGAATAATCAAACATTCCTCATTTGATCCACAATATGATTTTCCTTTAGTTCTTTAAATAGATTGTCAATGTAACTTTGACCATATTTTGAAAGATCCTTGAATGCCTTAAGTTTTGAACCATTCGATCCATCTAGTTCCCAAACCATATAAACTTATTTTGTATGAGAAACAAATCTATGAAAAAAAGTGTATTTCATTCTCCTTCCTTTAGCTAAATAGCACGACTCATTAACCTCCATGTAGATTCCTCAATAGATAGAAACAAAGCTTTCGAGTTTTCCAATTTTTTAGCTTAGATAGCTCTTCCACAGAAAAACCCCGACACAATAAGCCAAAAAAGCCTCCCAATTTTCTCTATTTTCATTAACTTTGATTGACAAAGCTTCTTTTGTGGCCCATCCCAATTTGTTGCAATATGCTTTATCAACTTCAAACTAGCCAAAAAGTGACAAGTGGTTGATTCACCAAACCGAGGATCATAGGGCTTCTATTTTTCCTGAACAACTCAACATAATTCTTCTTCTACTAACCAACAATTTCTAGAATTAAAGGGCCCAAGAGGTTTCGAGTCCTCGTTTTCCAACTACGTAATCACTGGATTCTGATTAGTTAGACCACCTTCTCCCATCCAACATCTATATTTATCACATCCTTCTAGCAATGCATACGTTATTAAACATCTGTACAATCTCTTTGAAACCCCTACATCACTTGAACGACCATTCCTCCAATTTGGAGCCAAAGGAATCGACTCCACATCCACTAAGTTAGAAGATTTGAACAAATGAACAAAGAAAGGAGCCAAAGGGTCTTGTCAAGCCGTGACCCCCACACTTCTCTTGCTGACACCATTAAATTTAAATCACCACCCAAGATGAACTTGAGATCCTTCAAAATATCTCACTCATCCAAACATGCCCATAATGGCCTCAATTCCTCATATAAAACGTAAACATGCAATATTTTAAAAGACCTCGCTAGATATTTAGCCATTCCTTCTAGCAAAATACCTACACCAAACATAGAAGAATTATGAACCTCAAAAGATGAGCTCCGAGTCATAACCAACCCACTAAAAAGATCTTTTGCATCAATATTACTAAAGTTCCACCTAAGAATGATAAGTGATAAGGAATCAATATTCTTAATTTCCAAGACCATTGTTTCTTGAAGAGTAAAACATTAAGCTTATGCCATAGTATCAACCTACAAAGACCTAGTTAAATAGTGGATATATTTTATTATTATATTATTAATTTAATAAAAAAAATATTAAAAGTTATGGTTTTATTTATGAAATTTTTTATTATGGAAATTTATCGAGACTTTTTTTATTAAAAAAAAGTATTTATCCACTTTTAAGTCACTCCTTTTTTTAACGTTTGTGAGATAAATAGTACGTATGAATTATTTTATATATAAAATGGGGTAGACATGTGCGATAATGGACCAAGAGAACACATATGTGGTAGTTATATGTAATGGTTGACCAATGGAAAGTTTTTGAAATGAAAACATAAATTTTTAGAGTAGAAGCATCCTTTTACTAGTTTGTAGTTTGAGGTTCTCACAATGGGTTGGGTTAGGTGTGAGTCATAACTTTAAGGTTTGTCCAAGAAACCACGTTGGGAGATTACCCTTTGCATTGTTTATGGTTGACTGAAACGGTGAATGTGAACAATTGGTTAAATTCTTCAAAAGTGGTAAAGCATTATGAAAAAGGACAAAAATTATTACTTTTGACATGTAAGGTACAGTGATGTAGTGATTAGTGATTGGTTAAATTCTTGATCAGTGATGCTTGAGTTATGGTTGTGAGCAATTGTTGTGAGTGATGGCTGTGAGTAATGGCCATGAGCAATGGACATAAGTGAGGGGGATGTAAGTGATGGTGTTGAGAAGGTTTTTTCCTGTTAGCTAGGGTTTTATATAGGGTTTAGGGTTTAATATGTCGGGTTGTTAGTGAGGGAAGAGCCGGTGGTTCCCTCTCTGCTCTTGAAGTCACTCAGACACTTTGGGATGGATCAGAGAAGGTATTAGACTAATATCTAGGGTTTTTTCAAGGGTTATACCTGCTCGACACAGAATTTTTGTTTGGTCGCTCTCTGCACTAGATGTTGTATCCCCATGAGGGTTTTTAGGTTTTCTTGGATATGAGTCGGAAGAAATAATGTCCTAAATCTCAGGCTTCGGTATCTACTAACATGTCTTCCTCCCCGATGGATGCTACTACTAGTCATTATGTTTCTCCAAACAAACTGCAGACGAGGTCTAACATTAGGTAGGGTTGCGGACAATCTTCTGATTACACGACTGATAAAGAGGGATTCTCTGACATTTAAAAAAGAAGTATAAAAAGGAAGAGATGTCCTCTCAAGCTTGCGCTGGGGGATGAAGTGCGAGTAGTGAATGTCATTCCATTTTCAGATTTCGCTTTGGTTGGGCATTTTAGTGGTCGCGGAATTTAAGTGAGAAACTTCAGGGAATGGTCCAAGAAAATTTAGTATCCTCTTATAGGTTATGTACCTAACTGTTATGCCCTTACTAAAGGATGGTTTGTTATTATCTTTCGAAAATCTGTGGATGCCAGTCTTATTCTCAAGGGGAACTAGCTGGTGGAAAAAACAGTTTGCTAGGTGGACTCCCTCTTTTAATATGGGGACCACTAAACTAGCTCGACAACCAATTTGGGTTAAGTTGCCTGCTCTTCCACTGGAACTGTGGTCAGAAGAAATCTTTGAGCTTATAGGGAATTCTATTGGATCTTTTATTAAGGATGATTTTTTCGTTTATGGACTCTGGATTAATTACCATGGCCAAGATTTTGGTTGAAATTGATCTTCGTGAAGGTTTATGGGATGAAATGACCATATTGAAAGGTATTTATCATCATAAACAATCTTTGGACTACATTGGTATTCTGTTTTGGTGCAATAGATGTCACACCTATGGTCATGTGGTTAAAGAGTGCACCCAGCCATTTTCCAGACATTACGGGCACAATGAGCATTTTGACCTTGATTTTGATTTCCTTCAAAAGCATGGGGTACTTCCGATCGCAGCTATTCAGTCTTCAACTGTGGGTGTCCCCGTTGGTAATTGTTTCCTGCGGCTTACCTGCCAACTCTTCAGGATATAGTGGCATTGCTGCAGACTATGACTTGGTACTCAGATATTTGGAGTTTCACCCAAGTGCTTACTCCTACAATCACAATGGGAATAAAGGTATGCTTGTACTCTTCCCGGACTCTCATTTTTCATTAAAAAGATAAGTCTTTGAGAGTTTACAGCGTTAAATCCCCTATGATAATGACATCTAACCCTCCCAGATTTGACTTTCCCTTAAGCATGTTCAGATTCAATCTCTTTGGATGATGGTAAATTTCATTCTCTAAAGGAACAGGCCGTAAGTGTGTGGGATGGGAGGGATCATAGGATCATTGTTATCTTCACCCAATAAAACAGGCGAGTTGGGAACCTGCCTCCCTGGCTATTTAACCCTAAATCCTACACACTACCTCTTTCCTTCAGAGGAGGGTCCTCCATGCAATCATAGTCTAATCCCGGAAGTGGAAACCCCAACCATTGTATCCTCGACTGCAGTATTTACCTCTCCCATCCCTACTCCTAGCCAACCCTTTCCATTACCTTTACCTTATGTCTCTACCTCTTCCTCCCTTAACCATCCCATAGCCCTCCCTGAAGCTCTCTTACCTACCGGCACTATCCTACAATTTTTCACCGGATTTAGCGGTCACTTCCACCGAGGTTAGAGTTGAGAGTCCCAATATTGGAGATGATACCCCAAGGTACCTTCTACGGTCTTGTTCTTCATTGAAGGCCTCTATTTAAAGGGGTTTGGTATCTATGATTAAACCTAATTCTCCTAGAATTAGAGTCAGACATTCTATAATGGATAAGGCCAAACAGCAAAGTGTTAGAGACATATCTCGTGGCAAGCAATGTACTATTTTGGGGGCACTTAGGGCTTAGGACCGTAAACCCTCATAACCTTAATGCTCTTTCTATACTTCAATTGTAGAGGGATCGGACAACCCTCTAAGAAACTAACCCTCAAAAGGTTGGTTTCGTTGCATCATCCTATCCTTTTGATGTTACAAGAAACATTGGCAATTGGTGATGCTATTATTTTAGAGTTGTGCCTTCTTCTCCCTGGCTGGGATTTTAGTTGTACTGATGCTATCAGTCGATTTGGAGGTGTGATCACAGGGCAAAACAAAAAAGATCTACTTTGTACTAATTCATGGTTTGTTCCCTCAGGACTCGGATCAACGTTATTCTTGCGGGAATTCGAGCAATCCTTCACTATTTTGAATATTTATGGTCCTAATGTATGCAGACCGGAGTTGTGGAATAGACTTCTCAGTTTGCATATCCTCTATTTGCACAGATTTATTCTAGGTGATGACCTAAATTATTCTCCTGCTAAAGCCAAAACCTAGAGCTCAAACGCCATCAAATATCCATTAACGAACTTATTTTTAAGTATCTTTGATGAAAAAGGTCTTATTGACTTGCCTCCTATACATCTCAAGCCAAATTGGAATAACATGCAGGTGGGGGCCGATAGTGTATCTAAAATACTTGACAGATTTCTTATTAATGAGAGTGTTTATCTTATGGCTCCTTGCATTCAACAATGGATTGGCGAGGGTGGGTTTTCAGATCATCGGCCAGTTATCTTGGACTTTTGATTTCTTCCATCCAAACCTTCTCCCCCTTTTCAAATTTAATTCGGTTTGGCTTCAACATGATTCCTACAAGAAGCTGATCTGTAAGACGTGGGTTCCATACAACCCTGGTAGTTCCTCCTCGGCTGCAAAACATTTTGCACACAATCTTAAAATGGCTAAGAAGGAATCCAGGGCTTGGACTTCTAAGCATCGTAGCATTATAGAGGAGGATCTCTCTCATATCGAATTGGAGTTGGCTACTATATATAATTCCTTTCCTCATAGTTTTTACTCTATGGAACATAAAACATATTATATGGACTTGGAATACAAAATGAAAAAGATTCTTGCTGAAAAGGAACAATCCATCAGATTAAAGAGCAAAGCCATATGGCTTCTTCATGGTGATGGTAACACCAAATATTTCCACAATTTCTATCATAACAGACTTTCAATCAATACCATTTGGAAATTGGATAATAGGGTAGGTCAGTCGGTCTCCGATTTTAATGATTTAGCAGTGGAATGATCACATCATTTTTCTTCATTATTTAAGGAGGATTCAGAGAACACTCTCAGGAATATGACGGATCTAGTTGATTTTTTCCCAAATTCAACTTTAGTGGAGCAAAATGATTTTATGTCTAACCATGTCAGTTTGGAGGAACTCAAGGTAGCGATACACTCTTTGAAAGCTGATAAAAGATCAGGACCTGACGAGTTCCCTATTGAATTCTATATAGCGTTTATGGACATTCTTAAAGAAGATATTCTAGTGGTTGTAGAGGAGTCTAGGGTCCTGGACAGGATTCTTGGCTCTTTTAACATTACCTTTATAACTCTTATTCTGAAGAAGGATAGAGCATTGAATTTAGATTATTATTGGCCTATATCATTGTGTAACGCTATATATAAGATCATTGTTATGGTAATAGCTAACATAGTAAAAGGTTTTATGTCGAAGTTCATCAGTAATGAGCAATTTTATTTCCTCAAGCAAAGGTATATTCACAAACCTATAGCTATTGCACGAGGTACTTCACTCTGCTAATGTCTGGAAATTGCCTATGGCCCTATTCAAAGTGGACCTCTCTAAATCTTATGATCACACTAACTAGACGTTGATTAGATTAATTCTTATTCATATCGGTTTTTCTTTAAAATTGGTCAATTGGATTCTTGCATCAATTCAATCAATATCCTTTTCAGTCCTCATAAATGGAGTTGCTACAAATTTCTTCAAGACTAGTCGCGGGCTTCGTCAAGGTTTTCCATTAGCCCCATTGTTATTTATCCTATTGATGGATGGGATTAGTAGATTGGTGTCCAAAGCTGCCTCCTCTGGGATTTTTAAAGGTTTTCGTTTTGATGGCAATGTCTTTGTATCTCATCTTTTTTTTGTTGATGACCTGCTCTTATTCACTGACGGTTCTCGTAGGGATGTGCTCTTATTCAAATCATCTCTAAGAATTTTCTGCTTGGCCTCAGGTATGATTTACAATAGTCTAAAATCATCAATGTCATTCATGAATCTGGACCTTGGGGAGGTTTCCTGGCACTCTGATAATTTTCACTTTATACCTGTGAATGTGGCAATGGAGCTCAAATATCTTGGCTATATCATCAAGCCAAATGATTACTCCATCAAAGACTGGTCCTAGTTGTTGGCCCGATTGGAGAATAGGTTTAAGCACTAGTGCAATAAATGGATACCACGAGGGGGTCTCCTGGTTTTGATTAATTCCATCATCGAAGCCGTTCATGTATATTGGTTTATGCTATCATCTATTCCAGTTGGTATATTCAAGAGGCTTCAGGAACTCTGCAAAAATTTCTTATGGGGCGGCTCAGATAAGGTTAAGCCTTTTCCCTGGATTGCTTGGCATCTCCTCTCCTGTCCCAAATCTTTGGGTGGACGGGGAGTAAAGGATCTTCCATGTTTCGCCATGGCACTTGTTGCTAAATGCTCCTAGCATCTTATCAAAGGGAGTGGATTGTGGAATATCATTGTTCATCAAAAATATATTGCACCCCTCTCTGCTCTTGAATGGATCTGTGCTAACGACAAGCCATCATGAAATATCTCCTTTATGTGGAAGGCGATTATAAAATCTTTTGCTCCCATTGGAGTCTGGCTGGCCTGAAATATTGGTAATTGCCAATCTGTTACAATAGGTCAAGATATGTGGGTTGGAAGATCATATTTTGAGCCCTTCCCCACTTATATGATCCATCACCTGACATACCATGGTTTCATTCACTTGCACCATATTCAAAAGTTGAGTGCATTTCCCTATATTAATCAGTCGTTCCTCGCGGCTGCTGATCTTGAGCTTTCTGTGGATGAGAGTATTATCTGGAAATAGTACATTCTATCCTTACATAACATTTTTGTACACCTTTCTGACAAGCCCGATGTATTAGTCTAGATCAAAAATGCTAAGGGCAGGATATATTCTTCTAAATTGGGTTATCAGGCGCTTACAAAGGAGGAAGAATCTCCTCCATTGGAATGGTGGTGCAACTGTATATGGAAGCTTTCCTGCCCTCTGAAAAATAAGATTTTTTTAGCCTTGCCCTTGATGGAAAAGTCCCGATATGGGATGTTTTACAACGTAGATTCAAAATTTGACCCATTAGATTTCCTTTGTGTGCACGGGAAGCTGAAAACATTGTTCATATTTTCATCTTTTGCCCCTTTTCCTGTGAAGTATGGAACCGTCTTTCTATTCTCTCTGGTAATTTGCTTGTCTGGAATGGTTCTAATATTTAGCAAGCTTAGAATTGGCATGGTCCCGTAGCTCTTCTTTTTCTTCGTTTGCATCTCTTCCAAATATTATTGCTTGGGGTATATGGATCACTAGGAATAAAGTGTTTATTTGATGATGTATTCATTATTGCTCAAGTTTTTGCAGGGAAAATCTATGGTATTTTTAAAGCTTTTCCCCAGCCGGTAAGTAATATACTTGTCTGTTCTCTTGTTTCTCCTTATGTGGACGAGTCTTTTCCATGGGATTTTGTGGATGGTGCTTCTCAAGGCGGGCCCCAGATAGGTGGTGTAGGTGGGATTTTACACCTTTCTGGTACGCACTCCATACACTTTGCGACTGGTTTGGTTGATGCAACGAATAACTTTGTTGAATTTCTCGCTTTTAAAATTCTATTGAGACTCTCCCTTTCCTATGACATTCCTCAGCTTCAGATATTTGGAGATTCCAAATTGGTGATCGACTGTCTTAAACTGGGAAAGCCTCCATGGGATATTTTTATTCTTCCTCTTTATGAGGATATTGACAGGGTCATAACTCTCTTTCCGCAGCTTTCTTTTCAACATATCTTTAGGGAAAGCAATTATGAGGCAGAATTGATTTCTAAGAAATGCCTTCTTTTGCCGGCTAGTTTCATCGATATTTGGGAGTTGACTGATAAATCCATGAATATGCTGGGTCGTAGTCGTTACTAGTTTCTCTTTTTTTATATATGTGTTGTAATAAACTTGTTTGAGATGTTTACAACTTAGTAGTAGTCTTTTGATGACTTTATATTCTATATGGGAAGGTCTTCTATGTAATAGATTGTCATCTCGAGCTGTATGACCAAGAGGTCACTTGAAAAATATGGTTTTATATAAATAAAGTTGTGATATTTTTCTTTGGAAAAAAACAGGTACACATTAAGCCCTCAAGTTGGGGGTGAAAGTGAAGGATTGGGAATAAAGTTTAATTTTTTATTTTTTTTATATTCTATATGGGAAGGCCTTCTATGTAACAGATTGTTATCTCGAGCTGTATGACCAAGAGGTCACTTGAAAAAGATGGTTTTATATAAATAAAGTTGTGATATTTTTCTTTGGAAAAAAAAAGGTACACATTAAGTCCTCAAGTTGGGGTGAAAGTGAAGGATTGGGAATAAAGTTTAACTTTTTTTTAAATGTAGTTCTCACATGATTAGGGATGAGGTGGAAGATTTAAATGGTTCAGTGACTAAGTTGAAGGGATTTTTTTTGTCGAAAGGAAAAATATTTAAATAAAAAATAAAATTTAGAACAATATTTAGATTTTAAATAAAATGATTTTAGTCATTTTTATTACATAACTATATCATTGCGCCGAGAGGCGCATTCTACAGCCCGGTATGAGGCAGAAGTGTAATTCCGTGCTCAACGTGGAGATGACACGTGTCACATAAAAAATTCGGCTTATATATCTATATATATATACAAGTCGGCTTAATAATTAATAATCTTAGATGTATATATAACCCTTGGCATAACAACAAAAAGGAGCAGTCGATGAGTGAAGAGGCTCACTGTTTTTCTGTGTATTGAGAAGAAGAACACGTAGGCAAGTGACTATGTGTATATGCCGCAGATCGTTCTTGCAGCTACATAAGAGAAGAGCAGTCCATGTTCATTGTTTGTTTGCAGAATCGCATGGAAAGACTCACGCGTGGAGAAGAAGTCGAGTGACAGTGTAGCGAGAAAAGGGCCTTAGGAAAGCGCTGTCATTGCTAAAGATCGACTGCTGGAGTGTGGAGTGTCTAGAGAAGAAATCTGCAGCAGATCGTGCTTGCAGCCGCCGAAGAAAGGAGCATTCGATGAGTGAAGAGGCTCACTGTTTTTCTACGTATTGAGAAGAAGAACTCGTAGACACGTGACCGCGTGTATATGCAGCAGATCGTGCTTGCAGCTGCGGAAGATAAGAGCAGTCCATATTCATTGTTTGTTTGCAGAATAACGTGGAAAGACTCACGCGTAGAGAAGAAGCCGACTCACTGCGTAGCGAGAAAAAGGTCTTGGGAAAGCGTTGTCGTTACTGACGAGGGAGTTGTTGGGTCATCGAGTGAAAAAAGACCGTGAAAACAGTGGTAAAACTTGTGCAATTTTTTTTAATGGAAGTTTTGGAAGTTTGAAATAAAAAATAAAACCGTGAAGTTTGGAATAATACTAAAAAAAACCGTGAAGTTTATTGGAGCTTTGGAATAAAAAAACTTGTTAATTTTTGTGCCGAGAGGCAAACCCTTTTTTGGAGTGCAATTGTTGAAGCAGGGTTTGCACCTCGAAATATTTGATCCCTCTCGGCGCATGATAGAGCCGGTTAAAGCTGGATCTAAGCTGGTATATATCAATTTTAATTAAACATTTTCAAAATAATTTTTACCAGTTTCTAATAAAAATAATCATTGTTTCTTTAATGAGAATTATCCCTTTTCCTCGAATTCATTAGAGGTTTTGCAATAGTTTAAATTAATTTTCCTTAATAATTATATATAGATATATATATATATATATATATATATATTAGGGGAATTGACATTTGGGACAGGGCTTGTACTCGTGTGACATGGGGTTGATTCGTGTTTACTACTACTATACCCCTAGGCACATCCACGCTACCGCTACACAAGTGCACATGTTATTCAAGTGGGGTGAGGCTCATACTTGTGTGACATGGGGTCAATTCTCGTCTGCTACCATAATACCCCTAGGTGCACTACACTACCTCTACACAGGCGCACAAATTATTTGAGGTTTGAACCCTTAACGTCACAAGGGGTGCCTTAATAGTGCGCCCTATCGCCAATTGGTCTACATCCCAAAGGCTATTCAAAACTATATATTTAATCATTTATAAATATAAAAAATCTTCAATTTAAAATTACAGTATTTTCAAATTATCCAAGTGTTCTTTTTTTAATTGGTCATATTTAAATTAAAACTCCAATGGTATTTTAATAATTGGATATTATGTTGAAAAGAATGTACTTTTTATAAAGATAAGATTATTTCAAAATATTATAAGAAAGATATATAAAAAATAAATGGAATATTGAGTATGAAAGTTTATTCTATAAGTGGGTCTTCCCTCCATCGAGAACATCAATATGACTAGGTACCTGATGTATAAGTACATAATACATAATATAGGAGACCAAAGACTTTCTAAAAATGTTTTAAACCCAGTCAAAACCAAATACAACTTAAGAGAGGTTGGTGTAAAGATGGCATTGCCTTGTTAAACCATTGAGGTATTGACGTAAAAGACACTTTGCAAGATATCAATAAAATTAAAAATACTATCACATCAAAGTTTAAAAAGAAAATGTGGGGCGAGAAATAATTAGTGGTTAAAATAAAATTAAGATACTATAAGGATGCCATTAACCATAATATTGGGAAAATTTTGGTCTCAGCTCTGCGCGCGGCCTGGCAGTGCTCACTCGTCCTCCTTGGACAGCACGCCCATCTCCCAGCAACGGCTAAGTAGCAGCCTCCTGCTGCTGCGTTTTTTGGCCCCATGGGCCCGGATGGGGCCCCCGATGGCTCCTCTCATCCTCCACCAGAGCTCGCGGCTTTCCGAAAATTAATTGCAAGCAGCGGTAAACGTAAGCTGAACGAGTCTCAACTAAAATTCATGAAAAAGATGGACAGCATCCCTACGAGGACCCTACCAGTAGAAGAAACATGTAGATTGGCTCTGAATCTGTTAGATCGGGGCCTCAATGGTCAATTCACGGGCATGTGGCCCTCCCCCAAGGCAGTGGAAGCATGGGTGCAGAGGAATTGGGGATCGCTAGTAAAAGCCGGAATCAGAAGCTATTATGTAGGCAGGAGATTCTTCATATTTGTGTTCGAGGAAGAAGAGGATAGAAGCCTGATATTAAGGAACAGACCATATTTTATGGGTCCTCAGCGTTAATACCTAAATAGAGGGACACCAAACTTCGATCCAACGCAAGCTGTGTCATCGGCAGTTCCGATGTGGGTGCGCCTCCCCCACTTACCTCTACACTGCTAGAATCCAAAGACTCTGGAAGCCATTGGTAACACCCTTGGGAAATACATAGACAGGGCAGAAAGAAAAGGTCAGTACTCTTATGAGAGAATCTGTGTGGAGGTGGATCTAGAACTCAGGATTCCAGAAGCTATCAACTTAACGGTCTCAGATTGGTCCCACATACAAGAACTGGAGTATGAACAACTTCCATTCAAATGCAGGGATTGCCATGAACACGGACATTTCGCAAGATACTGTAAGAAAAAGGCAGAAGAAGAGACAGGGAAAAACAAGGAATCTAGGCTTAGAAATCTGCTCCATCAAGGCCGAATAACAAGAAAAAGGGGAAAGAAACAACAGGGGGACCTGATGTGCCAGAAGTAAGGCAAGAACAAGAGAAGGGGCTTAATAAACAGCTAAGGCCAGAAACGGAGGAAAACCCCTTTGAAATTCTAGTGGAACCAGAAGACAACTCTGAAACAGCACCGGAGGAGATCGAGCAGCAACCACCCCCTTGAGCAGCCGAGAAGGAAATGTTAGAGGTATCCCAGTTGGGATCCCCAGCCGAGATCTTATCTTCGCCTTCCTACACTGAGGTTGCAAGGAAAAAACCTCCGGAACCCTCAAGGTCTTCGGATGAAGAGACATTTGAAAAACCAACAAAAAAATAGCAAGGAGGAAATCCAACAAGGAAGCAAGAGAGGAAGAAGCAGAGAGGAAAAAAATGCAGGGCAGCCAAGCAACAGTTGAAATGTCAATGGGGAGAAACACCCAAACAAGGCCTCCGAAGGGAGGATCAGCCCACCCTAATCTTAGTAAATAATGCAGCTGGTCTCTTCGAATTGCAGAGGGCTGGGGAATCCTTCGAAAGCCGAAGCAGTAAAAGACCTTCTAAAAATAGAAACCCCAGAGATCCTTATGCTCCAAGAGACTAAGATAGAAGGGGATACCCTTCTCCAGATCAGTAGCAATAAGTGGAAGAAAAATGTAGGGAAGGCCATCAGTGCCAGAGGCTCCTCTGGGGGTCTAGCAACATTGTGGGCAGAAGAGGAGTTCACACTTGAAAGCTCCTTTGATACTCAGCGCTGGATCTACACTGAACTTCACCATAAATCAAGTAAGATCATTCTCTCTCTTTTCAATTTGTATGTCCCTATCTTACATGCAGAAAAGAAAGAGTGTTGGATAACCCTAGCGGATTTCATAGAAATCTACGCCCCACGGAACATAATAGTTGCGGGAGATCTAAATTTGATATTCGACTCTAAAGAAAAGAGGGGAGGGAATAACAACAAAGATCAAATGCTCCCCTTAGTTGAGGACCTCGTACATCAGTGGGATTTAATCGATATCAATTCAAATCAAGGCATGTTCACATGGATAAATAACAGAGCTGGGCCAGAACATATAGCTGCATGTTTGGACTGCTTTCTGGTTCAAAGTACACTGCTCGATCAAAATGTGATTACCTCCAAAAATCTGCCAAAGCTGACTTCAGACCACAAGCCCATCCTGCTTCAGCTGGAGGAAAAAATGGATGAAAATTAAAAAAAAAAAACAAAAAACTAGAATCTTTTTAAAAAATACATAATACAAAGAAATTGATGAAAAATGATTAAAATTAACTTGAAAAAAAGTCTCGTTCCATTTTATTAAGCGATAAACCATATGTCAAAAGTTTAAAAAGTTTTTTTTAAAAGTCCAAACATATAAATACCAAGAAATAAATTAGAAATGATTAGAACTCAAATAGAGGAGATTAAAAGTCTCTTCTAAAATATAAGTATTTGTTTAATTTATATTTTTCAGTAATTTTTTTTAATTTATATATTTATAATATATGATTGCAAAATTTATAGTAAATAGTTTAAACTAAGCCTCTTTAGAAGAGAAAAAAATTTAGGCAAAAAATCAAGAGACCTTTAATAGAGTCTTGATAACAGTTAAAAAAAAAATTCCTAACTACTCTTACTTGGCTCTGAACAACAGACTGAAAATAAGCAAAAGAGTTCAGACTAGTACTAGCAAAACATTGTAGATAAAAAACATCTAGGAATCTGGGGTTGTCAACCATCTGAACGGTGTAGGTGCGTGAACAAACAATGACGAGAGCTACATAGAAGAACCAGGGTCCAAACGCCGCTTATTCTTTGGTGGCTCATCATTATCCATGTTGAGGGTTGGAGCTTCTCACTTGCTACAACTAGTAGTGACCTCCACCGACTTTTCCATTGGAGTCAGTTTTTCCTGTGCCTCCTACTTGATGGCGGGTCGATTGGTAGTAGGGGTATTCATCATCATAGGAGATGGCATATTCTATGTTGTAGTGTCCCAATCCATAATACAACAAGCAACAATGAGGGTAGGTGAAAGAGCTCGGCTATACCCGCAAACCACTCAATCACATTTTGCACCCGATGCCCAAGCTCCTAAATTCTTGTTTGTATGCCCTCCTCCATGTCCTTGATGTCATTCCTTATGTCCAACAATGTGTCCATCATCGAGGCCAAATGCCTTGCCATACTTAGACCACTGGTTCCATGGGCATGCTCACTATGGCCTTGACCCTGTCTACTCATCCCCTTGTGGCATTCTCTCGCCATCCTGCCAACTTCTCCACTATACATACACCTAAAATTGAGCGATCGATCCCCGTCTTGAACACCATGAATCTTGAGAAGAACACCAAAGTCCCAATTGCCGAAGAGAAAGAGCATGGATGCGGCCCATGTAGCATTTACCTATGACTTATCATCCATAATCGCGAAGTTCCCCTTGTCATCATTGCGAAGTGAATGCGTTGGTACATGCCCGACATAGCAACTCCCAGCATAGAGGGCGAGTTAATGGTGCACAAAGCTCGATGCTAACGCCTCATGTAACACAATAGTCGACACAACCACCCCGTCACCTCCCGTCCTTTCACCATTAATACCATCCCCCTGCTTGGAAAGCACCCCATCCAAGATTTCTATTTTATAGTATTACTACTTATCAGTGTGAGAAAATAAGTCAGGAGTCTTAGATTGGAGATGCTTCATTGGTACAAGTATGGCTACAAGATTTAGAGTTGGCACAAGTATGGCACTAAGTCTTTGGGATGGTCTGGAACAATGGAGCCACCACCCTAGTCAGTCAAAACTGCAAATTTGTCTGAGATTTATATTACAAAAAAATCCATCAACAGATGGAGGCCAAACTATAAGCGTGAAATTGGCGGTGACATTGTTCATGGAGTCATAAAATAAGAGCCTAATAAGAAAATTAAAACAAAAAAACTGAAAATAACAAATGGAACCAGTAGGTGGTTAACCTAGCTTTGGATTCCACATCAACAACATACTGGGGGGTACTTCCTCCAAGATGGGGCAGTCACCATGGAAGTCTTCGTCAGAGGTCGAATCAAACAACTTGTCTGGAAGTAGAGAAGACTTACAGACATGCTCCTAATTTTCATAGACGCACTTGTTAATCAGCGACGTGATGGTGGTTGACACCGGAAAGGGGCCTTTCATCGTCGTTGTCTGTGCTAGAACATAGATCCTTTCCCTTGACAGTCCCCCAGTTGCATTGATGCTCCCCATTTCTGTGTTACTTATGGTGCAAAGCCCAATGGTTAGGCGCTTCTAAGCAGAGGTAGCATCCAACCTATTAAGTTGGGCGTCAAGTTCTATCAATTTTCTCTTGGCTGAGAGCATAGAGCTTTGAGTGTAATTCTAGTTACTCAACATTTCCTCCATCAGTGTACCCATCATATTTTTTATTAACCGGTAGTGGTTTATTTTGCCACCACCTCTGCCCCTAGACAGATGCTCGGTGACCAGGAGGGATTCCCATTCATCAATTAGGGCTCTAATCAACATGGAAACATCGCTCTTGTACCCTTCTTCCATCATCACAGCCATACCACACTAGGATCGACTTCTTCCACTACTACCTCGGCGAGTGTTTTTGCATTGTCAGGACATGGTGAGCTAATTGTGTTGTTGCAGGTGTAAACATGGAGCAGGGTGCCTCGGTTGCGAAGAAACCTAGATGGACGAAGTAGAAGGAGGCTGAAAACAAACTCTGCAAGCCAGAAACAGGAGCAAAAAAATGTTGTTGTAGGTGCAAACTTGGAACAAGGTGCCTTGGTTGTGAAGAAACTCGGATGGACGGAGCAGAAGCATGCTAAAAATAGACGCTGCAAACCAGAACCAGGAGTGGGAGAATGAGCCATCGCACATCCTCTTTCCACTCCTTTAGCCTGTCGGCCACACGCTCTAGGTCTAAAGTAATGAGGGGAAAGTTAATGCACGTGGTACTGCAGGGTGGCCCTTCCATCGCTAGATGGGACAACCTCTTCCTCGTGGGACGAAACCATTAACTGCAGGATCGCACTACCATCGCCAGACAGGACGTTCTCTTCATTGCAATGAGGAGCCATTAACTACATGGGGGGATATTTGAATTCACGGCATGTGGGGTGCCACGCTGCCAACTCTCGGCATGAGGTGCTTTGCGTTGTTAGCTTGACGTGTGGACACCCGCATCCGGGTATATTTTGATATTTTAGTTAATCGATACCATTTATTGATTTTTTTCATATTTTTAAAGTTATTAATTTAAAATCGCAACTTTATCTTATTAAAATTAAAATTTCAATAATTTTAATATTTAATTGAAAAGGTATGAAGATTTCTAAATTGCAACCTGGAAATTGAACAAGTAAATTAATAATATTTTTGAATTTAAATTTGCATATTTATAATGAATCTATTTTTGAATTTGAATTTGCATATTTACGTCGTTCCGAAACACTGGAGCAACCATCGTCATCTCTCTACCCAATAAAAAACGTGTCACATGTCCTCACTGCTCTCATAATGGTTTGCTTCTGTGTGTCCTCACTAGTATCCGCCCACCAGCTTATTCAATCAGTTTCTCCATCGTGGGTTCTTCGTCTCGCGATCTCTGTAGGCGATGAATATCTATGATCACTTACATCGCTTGCAACCACATTCGGATCGTGGGATGACCATTGCAGTCCAGTTTTTGGTGCTTTCGGATCCCTAGCAAGCTCAATATCATCTAACAAAGTTTGAGCAGAAACTGCATCCATATCAAGCGATACAGCCGATATATGAGCCACAGCAAGAAAAAACCACGATTCTCGTATAATATATAGTTATAGGGTTATGCTATAGCCCCTATTCCCAAAGAACTGACAGCGAAGGAGACTGAGTAAAAGTCAGGACTCACAAGTGTATATGATCCAGGTTTAGTTAAGGAATTATGTCAGAAGGCTATGGAGGTTAATATCTATTTAGTTTTGGTTCCATGTTTTGGTCGAGTGGCCAACAAGTTGCAGTGGAGAAACTTACGGGGATTGGCAAAGGCTCTTCAAATGATCATGGTTTCTCTGCGGAGATCAAGACTCTTGGCCGGAAGATCCACCACCGGCACATAGTTAAATTGTTGGTGTTTCCTCCAACCATGACACTAATCTTCTGGTGTATGAATACATGCCTAATGGAATTCTGGGAGAGTTGCTTCATGGAAACAATGGAGGTCATTTGCAATGGGATACGAGATACAAAATTGTTGTAGTGACTTCCAAGGGGTTGTGTTATCTTCACCATGATTGTCGGCCCCTTATTCTTCATCGCGACGTGAAATCCAACAATATTCTTGTGGATTCCAACTTTGAAGCCCACGTTGCAGATTTTGTCATAGAAAAGTTATTGCATCATTCAGGTGCCTATGAATGCATGCTTTAAGCTTAAAAAACATATATGTTTGGTCCATCCAACGTTGGATGGACGGAAGTACATGTTTGTTAAGGATGGCCGCATGGCCGCAGGCACCTTCGACTACATAACACCGATCAAGATGGACGGAAGTACATGTTTGTTAAGGATGGCCGCAGGCACCTTCGACTACATAACACCGATCAAGTAAAGTAATGTTTGATTTTTAGTTTATGGTTTTGTGTAATAATCCACCCATTGTAAACAAATATACTGAAACGACAAAGAAAATAGTTTATTGCTTGTTAATTTTGCAATTGCAGTTTATGTCATCGCCATATTTCATTAGATATGTGCTTGGCAAATTTTAAAGGATTTGGTTTAATAAGAGATTATGTAGACGTTTTTCTTTTGAAGCTACGCCATTCGACCGCAATTATAAAAAAAGGCAAGGAAATCACTAGAAAGTTGGACATTATAATCATTGAGATTTCTACGTCAACAAATCGCCCGGGTGTCTACATGTTATGTAATTCATCACTAGATCGCAGAGGCCACGGTTGAAGAATTAAAGACTGCCATGAGCTGGCCTGTCACTACGACATATGAGATACCTCCCACATGGACAACGAAAATGGTTTATGATTTTTTTTATATGTATAGTGAGGTATGGAATTTTATAGAACGTATAATCCATGTGCTTTTAGCTCCTTGTAGGATCTTACTTTGCCCTTCAATGTGGGCGCGCTACATGGTATGCTTGGACTCTTGAGGTATAGATATGAGTTGGGTCATGGCTTGGAATTGAATATTTATTTTATTAGGCGTTCTTTCTTCAGGTGGGTTTTTAGAAACATTGTTCACCTCGTCGTCCCTTCATCCAATAAAAAATTTACACTTGCATTTACCTCATTTTCTCATTTCTAACGTGTTGGTGAATTTTTCGATCTGTCGGTCTTTTTCTCCTCGATGATAGATTTTTTTCGTATCATTATAGTACAACCCCATGTCAGCTTATTTTTAGACTGGAAGGCGCATATAAATTCTATTGTCCAGAATCCGTTTTTCAGAGAGATGTTTGCAGGAAAAGCTTGACAAGCCCATTTGAGTTTATAAGATTGCATTGAAGATTAAGGCCAAAAAACTATCATTAAATTATTGGTAGCTTGGCTTTGCTTACAATTTTTTGAGTTTTACCTATATTAGTTATTAAGGGATATTAAATTATGTCATATCACCACCCATACTTATCATGTTGTACATTGGTTCTTTGAATTCCAACTTTCTCTTTAACTCGAATAATTTATTACAATCGTTGATACAAGAGGAAAAATAAAAATCAAGAATTGTTCCACGTGAATCCATGCAGAGGGATGCATGTATTTGTTTTCCAGTTTTAATTTCCATGGAGAAAACTCTATTGGCAACAACAATTATGAACAACTTGCATGATTAGACTCTCAAATTGAAACTAAACATATAGCAATTCAAACCAGCGATAAATAAAAAAATCCACTGTCAAATATCTGGAAGATAATTTATATTTGTGTTAATATCATTAAAGCGATTTTATAAATTAATGGACCAAAAATTAACGACTAAAATTAAGAATTCCAAGGATAAATTTTCCCAAAAATCGTTTGAGTTTATAAGATTGCATTGAGGATTACAACCAGACAACTATCAAATCGTTTGAGTTGCAATACCTTTGAACGCAACTTCAGGATAATAGCAAGGAAACATTGTCAGTTCCAAAATTTCATAACCACAATTTATGTTACCCTTCAAACAATCTCCACAAAGTTTATTTTTCTTTGGGTCAACATCGTATTCAACACCTTGTCGCAGGACGGCCCGATTGCTCTGCAAATTGTTGATTATGATGATTCTACTTGGAATTTGAAGAGTGGTTTGGCAAAATCATGTCGAAGTTGTTTTTTGAGAGGAAAAGTAGTACCAATCATCTCCACAGAGAAGCCAATGTGGTTGAAAATCCGGCCCATTTAAACTTTGATTGTAGTGCTCCCAACGTGTGAGATTGGTGTATGTATCCATACGGATATGAAAATCAAATAAGGACCACCAGAATGGAGAGTAGTTCCCTAAAAGCAGAGAAGCCAATGTGGTTGAAAATCCGACCCATTTAAACTTTCATTGTAGTGCTCCCAACACATGAGATTGGTGTTTGTATCCGTACGGATATGAAAATCAAAGACGGACCATAAGAATGGAGAGTAGATCCCTGGAAGATTGCATTTATATGCCCACATATTGTCGTTAACAATTATCATTGTATCAATATTATTCGCTAAGAAAGTGTTTTTCACTATGTCATATTCGTTTCCACTAATATTAAGTCAAGGATGGTTGTTGGTATCACAAGACAATAACTAAAACAAAGGGTCACCGCAGTCACTACCATATTTCCCAAAAGGATAGTCGAAGTAAAATCCCCCATAAGTGGATGTGTTCCAAAGACAATATTTGTAGTTACTGCCAAGACACAAAGAGGAGGAGAGAAGAGCAGATGCAACAGCAAGGCAAAGATGAACAGAGAGAGTCATTGAATCAGGAAGAAGAACACATATTATTTGTTCTTCTCTTACAAATTGTAAACATAGAAACAGGGGAATGGGGGTTATAAAACAATATTAGGATGAAGTAGATGGAATTGGAAAGTCGACATCGAGGGAAAACACCATGGAAGTGCAGGGGAATACTTCAAATTCGGGTAAACATGGAGGGTAAATAGTGCACAAGGAGTACGACGACACATGGCAAAAAAGGATTAGCCATAGGGACTACGAAGGTGAACAGTTTTTCAAAACGACTTCAAAGAAAGAACGACTTTCTATGGGTGAGGTTTTAGAATCATTATTCACCATCGTCGTCACTCAGATCACTCCAGGTCTTCCATGTGTTCACATTGACAATGGCCTCTGCTACAACAGTCTCTTGTCAAGAAGAGAAGCGTTGGACATGAGAAAACCCGTGAGGTCTGAAATCATGGTTTAGTAATTCAAGAGAGACTCCAACCTACCTTCCAGGAGCTACGCCCGCGACCAAAAGGCCATTGCCGGCATGGCCATTGACAACAAGGATAACTCGAAGGCCTACTCCTTCGCCACTGACATGCCCGACGTCAGGAAGTCTGGCCCCAAGGTCGATTCTGGATCTGGATCTTTTCTTTCTTTTACTGCCTCCTAATGTTTTCATCCAAGACCAAATCGACTATGAGGACTTGCTTGACTTCCTGTGTGTCTATTTTCAGGTTCATTTTGAGAATGTTAATGTGCAAACGATCCGGGGGAAGCGAAAGACCGAGGAAAATGACAAGGATACAAACTAAATTTTGTATCGAGAGAAAATCCACCAAGTATTTCAGGAAATTCAGGCTTCCCTCTGACGCAATTTGCATGTAGTTTATTCCATTTGTGAGGACGAGGTTTTGATTTAATTTTACCAAGGTGCCTCAGCCTGAAGCCAAATACTATTATTATTCCCATCAATTGATTTGAATGGGACATATATACATCCCACTATACACATTGTTAGAAAAATGTGTTTTTCACTTGCTCCACAGATCTTACAGGTTATCGATTGAACATTCCAGTAATTCCATTGTCTTTTTTGATGTTTATGTCTCATTTCCTCCATCCTCGATTACTTGTTTGAAATTTCATGGACAGTGCACTAACTCCACGGGCTTCATCCAATGGCCAAATATGTTAATAATGCGACTATGTATGGTTTTTAGTAATATAGAGTATTCAATAAGCAAATATAAATCCAATAGTATCGTTTAATTACACACCAAATCCTTTACGCATATCATTGTTAAAATTATCACAAATCCAATAGTATTTATTAATTACACTACAAATGCTTTACAAATATCATCGGATTTAGCTAGATGCGGCAGTCCATTAGTGATATGCGATCGAAACTCATATGCATGAGAGAGATGGAGGGAAATAGAGAGTATGGGTACAGGGTCATTGAGTACGTCTATGGGTGTAATGAACAAAAATATATATAATAAATAATCACTAAATAACTATTATATAATTAATAATAACTATTAAATATCAATATTAATTATTAATATTAATATATATTGATATTAATAATTAATAAATAGTTATTAGTAAACTATTCTAAAATGACGCATCCTTTCATGGATAGTATCCAAAGTGCCTTTACAATTAATATACATATGGCACTCACTTTGTAATCTTTCATCACCATTCATCTTTAATATTTATTTAATATTTTCAATATGGAATTATTTTCCGTTGGTTGATTATTCACTGGAGTAATTACATGTGAATATCTGCACACGGATATAAGTTCGAGAATTTACAGTAAAATGGTTTTACCATTACAGTGGTATCATAATTATACGGCCCTTGGCCATATTTACACTTTGTGTAAATTTAGTTTTAGAGTTTCCCTAAATTATTGGACATTGTCCTAAAAAAAAAAATTAAAGTAAAAGAAAAAAAGAGGGAGATGGTAAAAGTGAAACCACACCTGGTATCTTAAAGTGGGTTTGGGTTTGAATATAAAAGTGTATAATAATTACTAGTAAAGAGCAAGTGAGATTTGAACTTAGGTGGGGAATGTAACACTCGTTCCTCCCAACCACCCAATCTACTCACATTTTACAAAATTTAAGGGGGAAAAAAAATAAAAAATAAAAAGTGCATAATAATTGTTACTAAGAAGCAAGTGAGATTTGAAATTAGGTGGGGAAGGTAACATTCATTCCTCCCAACCACCCAATCTACTGGCATTTTACAAAACTATTGGAAAAAAATAAAAGTTAAGGACTAGAATTTGGAAGGTGAAAATTTTAAAGCATATAAAGAAGTAAAGTCCTAAATAAATAAATAAAATTTCGACACAAACAAAAGAAAATGGAGTCTTATAGAGAAAAACAAGGAATATTTCCAAGCAATTTAAACACTTATGTCTCAGTGTTATTTCAAATAAAAGGAACTATTAGAGGGAAATCTATTACTATTTCTATTGATCCCAATGAACATATTAATTATATTAGTGATGAATTTGCTAATGAGTTAGTGATTCCGAGGACAAATATTAGTGAAAGGTTAGACTTTTCGAATAACAAAGAATATGCAATAAGCGATTTACAATGGAACATTGGAGATTATACTGGTGTTTCACAATTTATAGTTAAATCCTTGTGGAGTAGTAACGGTGACATGGTTTTGGGATTACCGTGGCTAAAAACATTGGGGACTTTTATCTTAAATGTTGAAAAAGAGTTTCTGACATTCCCCTACAAAAAGAAAAAAATCACATTGTCGGACACTAACATGAAGACAAAATCAGAGGGCGCATCATCTAAATACTTCAAATAAATATCAAAGATGTTATCGTAGGGAAATGATAAATCAATACAGACGATACATAACGATTTCAACAAAGTTATCGCAGGTAAAGAAGAAGAGATCTCTCGTTTAAGAGATCATAACCAGAAATTGCTTCTGCAAATCAAGAAGGAAAAGGATAAGTTTCAATGCAATCAACAGTTTGAAGAGGAGAATCGAGATCTTAAATAAGAATTATCATGCAAATACGAAGAAAGCTCTTCCTTAAAAAGGGTTCATCAGGAATTCTTAGAGAAAATAAAAAGCTTAAAAGAAAGAGAACCCAAAAATCAAGGAAATCAATATGATGTCGTCAACTCAAATTATAAAGAAGAACTCTCACACTTAAAGAAAGTTAATCAGGACATGCTTATACAAGTTAGGAAGCTAAAGTAGGAGAATAAATCTTTACAAGAAAAGCTAGATTGCAAGAGATTAAGTGTTGACAAAGAAACAATGAATAACGCAATAAAGAAGTCATCAAAGGCTCAAATTCAAACATCAGAAAAGGGAAGCAATGCAAATCTCGTCAAAGTTCAAAAGAACAATCTTATTGTCACATCGCTACAAGCATCAACAAAAAATGGTTTCAAAAAACAATTAAAAAAATCGTTAGAAGCACCAAAAGTTGAAGTTCCAGTAAACACTTCACAGGTGATTCGAGTTCCTTATCGTCATCCAAATGACAAGAGTCATTATGATAGACAAAAAAATCGAAAGGAAAATTACCAGTATTATTCCTACAAAGAGCAAAGACAAAATCAACAACTCTCGAAAATCGATCCGCGAATAATTCCGTTAAGGGTATATCTCGGATGGACGACTTCACAAATGACGCAACATTTCCACACAATGTTTAAAAGAACGTATCGTCTTATTTTGTCAAATGTTGCAACTACCAACACACAATGTCATGAGAAAGTGTTACGAGCTAGAACAAGTGATAAAGTCTACCATAATTGTGCTTTGAGGACAAAGCAATTCTAAGGGAGAGGCAATGTAATTAACAAAAATATATATAATAAATAATCACTAAATAACAATTATAGAATTAATAATAACTATTAAATATCAATATTAATTATTAATATTAATATATATTGATATTAATAATTAATGAATAGTTATTAGTAAACTATTCCAAAATGACGCATCCTTTCATGGATAGTTCCAAAGTGCCTTTACGATTAATATATATATGGCACTCACTTTGTAATCTTTCATCATCATTCATCTTTAATATTTATTTAATATTCTCAATATGGAATTATTTTCCATTGGTTGATTATTCACTAGAGTAATTACATGAGAATATCCGCATACGGATATAAGTTCAAGAATTTACAGTAAAACGGTATTTTACCGTTACAACGGGGTCGAGCATTGTCGAAAGATGGTGATTAGTGCAGGGAAGCCACTAATTTCCCTCTCTCTAGTCAAGTTTATTGCATATTCCACTTAGTATTGTATGATGAGGTTGGCCTTCTACGAAGTGTAATAATTTCATGAGGTTTCCCCTCTTTTGTCAAGTTTATTACAAATCTCACTATAGAGATCTCCAATAGGTTCATGAATAAAGAAGAATACCTGCAACGAGCCAAAAAAAAATGCATGTAAATAGTTATGTCTGAAGGGCTTGCACAGAAGAAGACGAAGTGAAAATACTAGATTAGGACAAGAAATGGAGGGTATGGCATCTGCATCATCATATTACATGGTTGGAAATGCAATAGAATAACAACTTTCGATGTGGCATTCAGTAGTTAGTAGGGATTGTCAGGAAATTTGACACACAAATGGGTGGCCCTTTTTTTCATGGGTTCCTGTGGTTTTGTTCTCTTCTATTACCTAGATATGTTCCCCTTTCTACAGATGGTCATCAGTTCAAATCCCCTTCTCAACATCTATCTATCTCTATCTTGTCACCACCACCGCCAAAGCACTAAGCTCCTCTATTTACTACACCCCATATTATTTTGTCTCTCTTTTGTGTTTGTCAGAAGTCGTAAATCTATAACATGTGGCCTAATTGGGAAAAAACTCCTATTGCATGCTTCAGCCTGTGCAAATGCAAGTGGCCAGTTCTATTTCTCCTTCTTTGTCATGGGACCATCTTCAACACATTGAGCCTTTGGATTATTATTTATTATTAGAATATTGCAACGATTTTTTTGGGCATTGCACAAATATACCAAATATTCAACATTTTTGTCAATGTAAGGTAAATGTATTTCCTGCTCTTATTTCTATCTTAGTGATACTCTTTTACCATAATACTAGAGTTGTGTTTTGTGGCACCTTTTAAATTCTTGTTATTGCTCATAACAAGTATAGATGCACTTCAAAGAAGTACTACATTTATTCAAAACAATATATATATCCCAAATGGACTTAAGTAACAAAATATTGAATTCAACATAGTTGCATATCGTTTACACTTTTCTTAAGCCTCCCATTCTATTCAGAGACCCTCAAAACCTTTGGGGTATGGAGGAATGACTAGGGTACGAAAGAACTACACAAAGGTGTTTTTGTGAGAGATGGACAGTTGAATTGTTGAATCTCTATGTGTTTCACTGTCCCTCCATCGAATATAAATTTTCCATGATCTCGCCACTTTATGAAGTAAGAATCCACCACATCTTATCCACTTCTCTTTCCGCCGACGAAACCCCAAACTCTTTCGTCTCGATACTATTAGACAAAGCCACCATTTTTTCCATGTCCATGAAGTTTCCCTCTACTTCGTTGTCTGTGAGGTGCTTTATTGTGGCCATCATCTATAGAAACTTACAAGATTCATTATGCTACCTTCCACTAGAAAACTAAGAGGTGTCTACGTGGTATTTAGGTTTCAACCCATCACATCATCACATCATCGGCTATTATTCCTGTGTTGTATTGATGAAGTTTCTATCAACTGCTTTCTGCATTTAAAGGGCTACAGAGACACAAAAACAACATGCACAAATCAAACTTGATCCTTTCATTACCCAATTGTAGCAAATTGGATTACATTTAGCCCGTTCCTTTATACCAAGCGCTTTCTGAAGAAAAAAATCTAGGCTACAACATGAACGTCTACTAAATTTTCAAACTTAATACTCAGTTGCAATATTTAAGCATCGTCATACCCGGTACTTTGTCGATGCTTTTGAAAAGTTTAAATGACAATCAAATAAGTTCAAATAAGAAGCTTATCGTCTTAAAGGGTGACTAGAAGGTAGTGTGGGAATGATGTATATATAATTTTTTGGCCCATTGTGAAGAGGACTTTAGCAAAATGATATCATTTAGAGTGGGGAATAGACTTTTACACATGAAATGGAACCCATGCAGCAACTTAACTGAATAAGATGATGGCCATCAACCAAACTCTTTACTTCTAGGTCTTCAACAAATGCAATACATTGTTTTTTATCTGCACTTGGGATCACTATTCCACATTTACCATATTTAGGAATAACTTTCAATTTATATATATGAATCTTGAAAATTGTATTTGTGCATCGTGCACAAGCTCTACGGTGGGTTCTCATGGTTGGTTTAGCCGACACTTTGGTTATGCGCTTTGACATATCATGGCTCATACAAATAGTTTTGGCTATGGTAGATTTCAATACATGGTTGACTTTCAAGGTAATATAGACAATGGGTTCAATGAAAACCCAATATTTTTTTAGAATAGTTATGATGGTTGAATTTTATATCATAACTTCGATAAATGTAGAGGTTTAGTTTGACCTAAGAAAGCATCGAAAAAATAGGTTTAAAACCCAGTATAACCTTAAATTGTACAAAATTATAGCTAAAATATTTAGACTTGGGTAAATGTAGAGGTTTAGTTTGGCCTAAGAGAAATGTTATGGCGATTCCAACTATATTTAATTTGTTGTTAACTTCATCTACATTTAATATTTGACTGCCTATTTGTGATATTTGAGATTTTAAAGTTCACCTTTCCTTGGCCTTCCTTGCAAATCTGGTAGCTCATTTGTGATGGTACTCATGGTACAAGGCTAGGTCTACAACATGTAAAAAGTTTAGTCCATGCACTTTCTTTGAGAGTTTTTCCCATAACACCAATTCGATTTTAGTTTCCCTTTTTCAACCATTTCACCCTCCGACAAAAACCTATCAAGGTATTATTACACCTTTTGAAGGCAATGGCTAGTTATAAGATATCAAATATTTTGGTAATTTAGTTAAAATGAATACCCATTTATATATTCTAGGCATATGGTAAAAGAACTTAATCATATATGCCATGGAATAAAGTGGTGGTGTTACATGAATGCGTTGGGTAATGAAAAGATATATTATCAATAGATGCACTAATATCAACAAATTATGCCATGGAATAAATTGCTGGTATTATGTGGGGTAAAGAAATGATATTTATTCTATATATATGTGGTGTATTTTTTTTTGATATTTTAAATTTTAATTATGTGTAATTAAAGTTATATATATATATGAAAAATACATATTTTGTTATGTATGAAGAATTAAGGAATATTTATAGTGTGAGATTTGAATCTTAGTTAGGAGTATAACAATATTTCTCCCAACCTACACTCAATTGACAAAACTACATTTTAAATAACAGATAGACATAATGTTATAAAATTTTGGTTAAAAAACTTAAATATTTAAGTATTTATACCATATAAATATTATATGATGGTGTTACATGAATTTATAGACGTGAAGCCAAAGGATTTTTTTGATTCATAGTTATGTGCAAAGTGCATTCCAAGCTATCATTGGTGTTACATAAATGTGTATAGGTGAGATCAAAGGACTTTTTTTCTCTTTTTTGAGGTGGGGTTGGCTTTTTTTAGGGTGGTCAAAGGATTGTTTTTTTTTTCAATTTTTTTATTTTTTAACTAAGGTCAAAGGATATTGTTATTCATAGTTTTGTGCAAAGTTCACTCCATGAATGTGTGGAGGTGGGGTCAAAGGACTTTTTTATTTTTTTATTTTATTCATAGTTTATGTGCAAAGTGTAATCAAGCTATCATTGATAAGATGGGGAAGCAAGTGTTACATAAATGTGTGGAGGTGGGGTCAAAGGACTTTTTGAGTTTTTTTGGTTCATAGTTTATGTGCAAAGTGTAATCAAGCTATCGTTGGTAAGATGAGGAAACTTGTTTATTTTATTTAGATGATGGAACCAAAACATTATGGGAGCTAATTAAGTGTATGTGTATAGAAGTTTGTATGATCTGGTTAATAAGTATAATGTTTTTTTAAACATATTTGTTTAAGGAAACTTGTTTACTTTATTTAGATGATCAAACCAAAACATTATGCGAGCTAATTAAGTGTAGGATCGAACCAAAACATTATGGGAGCTAATTAAGTGTAGGTGTATAGAAGTTCATATGATCTAGTTCATAAGTATAATATTTTAGTCTTTTCCCATGGTAGAGACTATATGTTCCGCCTTACTCTATTAAATTGTAGGGCAGTATACAATAACTATGTAAATGACCAAAGTTATAACTTTTTTTTATGTAAATTGTTTTCTTATGTGTTACTTTTTTATTGGAGTATATAGTTTGATTTGACTAATTTTATCATTGGTTGAAAAATGAAAATAAAATACTTCTACCTTAGTTACACACCTTATCGGCCAACTATTTATTTTCTATTGCTTGTCATGCAAGTAATTCAGAAAATGAGTTTACACCTGTCCCCAACACTGCCCTCGGTTGTTGAAATTCGAAAATAGGTTTACATCTGTCAATGATGTTGTATTGTTCTACATTTTGCAAGATAGCATGAAGTCCAGCCGGTGGTCACGTAGGATTTCCTAAACCTAAGAAGTTGGTGAGGATAGTAGCAGGAATACAAGTGTTAACAAGGAAATGATTTTCAACTTCAGCAGTTTCACAGAGGGCGTGCTCAAATTCGTTGCCATGCCAACAATTAGAGCCGAATGTTGAGTTGATGAAGTGCAAGATTTGTTGAACATCAGTTGAGAAGAAAAAATTACAAAGAGATCCAAAGTGCAGAAATAGTGGAAGATGGGGCATTATGTATACGATATTTTCTAGAATTTTCTACTAGTGACTAAGACCCTTAAACTATTTCATTAAAAATGAAGCATGACAAAAGATCAAAAGAATACCTTTTATTACCCGCCATTCTCTTATTGACCCATCATCGCATAATGACACATCATCCACAAAAAGGAAATGAGGCACTTAAATATTATACTACCTGAATACCTTTAATTCTTCAAGTATCTATGGCTGCTTTGAGAAGCCTGATCAACCCTTCCATGACTAGCAGGAACAAGAACGACGTTAAAGGGAACCCTTGTCAGATCCCACACGATGCCTAAAAGAACTATGGTGGAGAACCATCAATTAACACTGTGAAGTGTGCAAAAGATACACATCCCATAACCTGCTTAACCATTGCCAAGTTCAAACCTATTGCCAACAAGACCAACCATATTAAAGTCCAACCTACTTTATCTTAGGCCATAGACAAGTCAAGTTTCATCACCACTACTAGGAATTTCATTGATTGTATCAAATGGAGACTCTCTTGAGTTGAGCCAATAACATCTAAGATCTATTTCTTGAAAAGGAACTCGAATTGTTCCTCCAAGATATTAACAAACATAATACCTTTTAATTTGTTGGATAGGACCTTTGCCATTACTTTGTAAATTACGTTGCATAGAGAGATTGGCCTGAAATCGCCAAAAGAGGAAGCATGGGTTTGTTTTCTGAGGAGCGAGAGCCAGAAACGTAGCATTGAGTGCCCTCAAATTTTTTCTTGAAACCGTAGATTCCTTTACCACTCTCATAATATCATCAACCAAAATATTAAAAAAAAACCAATAAAATTGCACGATCCAACCATTTGGGCTTGGACTCTTAGCTCATTTGAACCCACAAATAACCTCCTTCAACACCTCTTTTGTCACAAGCCCCCAGCCTTACATTTGATGCTCCATTGAAAAAACTAGGGAATAACTAAACATTCCTCATTTGATCCATAATATGATTTTCCTCTAGTTTTTAAACATTTTGTCAAAGTAAATTTGACCATCTTCTGGAAGATCCTTGAATGACTTAAGTTTTGAGCCATTCAACCCCTCCGGTTCCCAAATCATATTGACTGCTTTTCTGAGCTACAAATCTACTAAAAAAATTGTTATTCCAGTCTCCTTCCTTTAGCCAAATAACATGACTCTTTAACTTCCATGTAGATTCCTCAATAGATATAAAGTGAGACTTCCAATTTTCCAATTTTTAAAGCTGAGATAGCTCTTCCATAGAAAAATGCTCTGATGCATTTAGCCATAAAAGCCTCCAAATCTTCTCTATTTTCAATAGCTCCTCTTGACGAAGCTTCTTATGTGGCCTATCACAATCTACTGCAAGACGCTTTATCAACTTCAGACTAGTCGAAAAGTGACAATGGCCAATTCACCCAACCAAGGATCATAGAGCTTCTATTTTTCCTCGACAAGTCGACATAAGTCTTCTTTTACCAACCAACAACAACTAAATTTAAAGGGCCCAAGAGGTTTCGAGCCCTCCTTTTGCAACTACATAATCACTGGATTATGATTAGATAGACCACCTTCTCCCATCCAACTTTTGTATTTATCACCTAAACGTGACCCCAAACTTCTCTTGCTAACATCATTAAATTGAAATCACCTCCCAAAATGAACTCGAGTTTCTTCAAAATACATCGCTCATGCCATCAACTCCCAACTCCTCATATGGACCATAAACATTCACTATTTCAAAAGATGAGCTCTGATTCGTAATCAACCCACTAAAAAACCTTATGCATCAATAGTATTGAAATTCCACCCAAGAATGATAGGTGATAAGGAATCAATATTCTTAATTCTCAAGACCATTGTTTCGTGAAGAGTAACACATTAAACTTGTGCAATACTATCAACCTACGAAGGTATAGTTAAATAGTGAATATATTTTATTAGTATTATTATTAATTTAATAAGAATTTTATTAAAAATTATGGTTCTATTTATTTATGAGAATTCTGATTATAAAACTTTATCTTTTAAAAGGTTTGGCTTATTTAAAAACATTTTATTTGGTTAGAATTTAAACCACCATTTAACTCATTTTTTTGTTAGGATGTTTGTGAGATAAATAATTAATACGTTATGACAAACAATGCACATATAGAAAGTGGTAGACATGTGCGATAGTGACCGATGGAATTTTTTTGAAATGAAAATATAAATGTTTAGAGTAGAAGCATCCTTTTACTAGTTTGAGGTTCTCACAATGGGTTAGGTGTGAGTCATAACTTTAAGGTTTGTCCAAGAAACCATGTTGGGAAATTAACCTTTGCATTGTTTATGGTTGAGTGAAACGGTGAATGTGAACAATTGGTTAAATTATTAAAAGTGGTAGAGCATTATGAAAAAGGACAAAACTAATTACTTCTGACATGTAAGGTACACATTAGGACCTCAAGTTGGGGTGAAAGTGAAAGTGTGGGAATAAAGTTTTATAATTATTATTATAGGAATAATAATTTTTCAAAAATATATCTAACAATCCGTAAGTTAGATATACTAGAAACTTGTGATTTAGGAAAGGTCGAGATGTCTCGAAGTCCATTGGGTGAGTCTTTATCCTAGGGGTCGCTTACCCGTCGAGTTTTGTCTCAACAGGACAATGAGTAAACCTACCCCCGCTGGTTTTGAACATGTGACCTCCAAGGAGATAACACATGTTCTTAACCATTAGGCCTGAGGTGTTTTTTTTTATAGATGTAATTCTCATGTGATTAGGGATGAGGTGGTGGATTTAAATGGTTCAATGGTTAAGTTTAAAGGATGCTTTTGTCCAAAGGAAAAAAAAAATATTTAATTCAATTTTTTTTAAATTTTAGACCATATGTTAATTTTAATTAAAATGATTNATATATATTAATTTAAAATTTTTAAAATAATTTTTACCAATTTTAAATAATAATAAAAATAGCTACTAACTCTTTAATGAGAATTATCCCTTTTCCTTGAATTCAATAGAGATTTTGATAGACATCTGCATAGAATCAATGGTTTTTACTCTTCAGTCGTTTGTTACCAATTGGTTTCACCTGCCGCCTTGGTTTTTACCATATATTTTTATTGTTTTCCCTAAGGACCATGGAGGAAGGAGATCAGACGGATTGCTCTAGTGACCACATGGAGAGCGAGGCGATCTGGGTCACGACAGCTGGCAAAATTTGGGTTGAGGTGGTGGCTCTGGGCCCAATGAGGGGTTCTGTGGTCTTGACTGAGCATGTTGAGCATCCACTGACAAAGCTTGGTTTCTCTCCCCTTCTGATTTTTTGTTTTTTCCCCTCCATCGTTTCTACAGCAAGAAGTCGTTGGGGTTCAGCATGTGGATGACCCTTTGTTGCCCGAAGTCGGGGGGGTGACTTCATGGCCTTCTATTGAGCCCCTCTTTGGATCTAAGGAGGGTGACCGAACCCTCGGTGGTGTGAGCTGGGGAGTCATCACGGCAGGGTAGGGTTCATGTAAGAAGTCATCAGCCAGAACCTTTGGGCTAGCTAGGTCAAAACAATCTGCACGAATTTGGTTTATCTCTGGGATTTTAAGTGTGCATGAGCAGAGGGGTTGCTCAAGCCCTAGTTCGGGGACTAGGACTAGCTCAGATGTCAGTGGTGAGGAGTCTAAGGAGGGTCTGGAGCATCCCCGAAAAAGAGGAAGGGAGCATTGGATAAAATCGCGCCATACGAACTACAACTGTGCCCTGGGAGAGGACATAGAGTGGAATCAAGTAGTTCAAATAATGGATCAAACACTAGTTGGGAAGGATTTAGGCGAGACGTTTGCATGGCAGAACATTTTATCTTGGGTAGAGCCCATTGGAAGCCAATTCTAGGTTATGTGCCTGAGGTGGAGGAACTAACTAGAAATTAGTTTGCATTCAATTTTTGCACTACATAACATGCACTGCAGGTTCTCAATAGAAACTGGAAATGGGGTCATTTCCCAGTTATGCTTAAGCCTTGGCTTCTGTTCTTTGATGCCAGCAGGGAAATATTGGATGTGGTGCCTTTGTGGGTTCAGCTTCCTAGCCTTCCTCTTCATTACTGGTCGGAGTGACCTTTCAGAGGGATTGGAAATATTTTGGGAACTTTTCTAGATGGGGATTTCTCCTTTGTGCGAATAAAACAAAAGAAGGTAGCAAGAATTATGGTAAACCTCAACATCGGAGAATGGCTAATATAAGAGATGAAGTTGAGTTGGGGCCCTTACATCATCACTCAGAAGATGGATTATGATTATGAGGGTGTGCCGACTGATAGGGGGGCATCGAGGTAGGACTTGCAGGCACCACCCTGCCAATCCCAGCATCTGAATGCAAACTCCCTCTTCGAACTAGGCCTATAGGTCGACATCAGTGGTCTGATGGGATTGACAGGGTGGTGCCTGCAAGTCCTACCTCAACGCCGCCCAATCAGTCGGCACACCTTGGTAATGTTGGGGAGAAAGGGGACGGACTCTCTCAGGAGGAGGAACAACCTCCTTCAAGCCCTAAAAAGGACTCTACATAACCAGTAGAGTTGATGCATGTGTAGGGGCCTCTGTTTGCAGGTAATCCTCCTCCTCCTTTCTCTCCTTCCATTAAAATTTTTATGAATAATGTTTCTTTCTCTGGTTTATAATGGGTTGAGGGCCTCAAGAATATGTCAATCACTCCACGTCCTCCTTCGACACCTCCTACCCTTATTGATCTCCCTCCTTCCCCTCTAGAGGAGGTCTCCCCTCCCCTAGATCCTGACCCGATAGCTTGTGAGGAAGACTCCATCTCGCCACTGCTTGAGTCCTCGAACTCGGGTTATTTTCTTCGCTCTGGTACAAAACTGGGAACTGGGGGTCTTGGGAAATGGAAGGATCGACTTTCGAAGGGAAGAGGGAGGACATCTTTTATTTCCAAGGCTCATACTAAAGCAAGAAAGAATCTTTTGGAAGGGAAACAAAAGTCTATTGAATGGACGTTTAGAGCAGTGTGAATCCAAAAGAAGGGTCCTTCATGAAACTCATGTCTTTTAATTGGAGGGGTCTGGTTGGTCCCCATAAAAGATCAGCACTAGAGAGGGTGGTCTTTTTAGAATGCCCTGACATCATTCTTCTTCAAGAAACTCTGGGCATTAGTGAGGTGGTGAAGACTAGATTGGAAAGTTGGTTTGTAGGGTGGACTTTTGAAACTCTGGATGTTAGAGGTCATTCTGGTGGGTTGGCTATTGGTTGGAATGAAAGGATTGTGAAGGTTCTCAACTTATGGGGGTCAGAGTCGGCTATTGGAATTTCGTGCTCGACCCTGGACATAGGAGAAGTATTTACAGTTTTCAATGTTTATGGTCCTTATCTCAATAAGATCCCCTTCTAGGATTCTTTGCTCAACAATCCTCTCCTTAGAGGGGACTCTGTAATTCTGGGAGGCGATTTGAATTTCTCTTTGGGTAGGTGGAATTTTGGGGGCCACATGCTCGTGCTGACTCTTTAACTGGTTTTTCACTCAAAAACTAGCAGAGAAAAACTTGCTTGACATTGAGCCCATCAAACTCAAACCGACTTGGAGGAACAATCGTTTGGGAGACAGGGTGGTTAAACGTTTAAGCAAGTTTTTGGTAGCAGAGTAGGTGGTGGATATATTTTTTCATTTGAGGCAATGTGTTGGGGCTGGGGGAGGCTCTAATCATTTTCCCATTTTCTTTGAACTTTGTAATGTCCCGACTAAACCCCCTGGCCCGCTAAAATTTAATAAAATTTGGATAAAATATGAATCCTTCACAAATTTGGTTACCTCCTTGTGGATTCCTTACAATCCCAGAAACCCTCGATCTGCAACTTTCCAGTTTGCTAATAATATTAAGAGACTAAAAGGGCCTATTAATGATTGGGCCCATGCAAAGAGGATTAGGGAGGACATTGAACTAAATCAAATTGAAGAGGATCTCTGTAGGATCTATGAGGAAGCAGGAGGGGGTCTAAGGACACAGGTGTCCAAAGACTCTATGGTTAGATTGGAAGGAAGAAGGAACACTTTATTGCTTGAAAAGGAAGAAGCATGGAGACTAAAAAGCAGGGCAATTTGGCTGGAGGTTGGGGATGATAAGACCAAGTTCTTTCATGCTTATTGAAAGGGGAGGAAGGTTGCAAACACTATTTGGAGTCCTCACAACTCACAGGGTGAAGCACAAACTACTTTTGAAGGAATGGCTAGGACTGGGGTAGACCACTTTCATTCACTTATTAGAGCAAACAATCAGGCCACTATTACAGAAGTGGTTAGAGTGGCACAACTGTACCCTTGTTTTGTGGAAGAGGCAGACAATAGATCCTTGATGGAGGAAGTTTCAGAGGAAGAATTGAAGGTTGCTCTTTAGAGCTTTCAAAACAACAGGAGCTCAAGCCCTGATGGTTGGTCGATTGAATTCTTCCTGGAACTTTATGATTTGCAAGGGGCAGATTTCTCAAAGTGGTAGAGGATACAAGGCTTACATGGAGGATACCTACTAGCTTCAACTCCACCTTCATTGCCTTGATCCCTAAAGCTGACAACCCCACTTCGCTAAATGACTTTAGACCTATATCTCTATGTATCTATAAAGTAGTGTCTAAAGTCATCGCAAGAAGATTCAAAGGTATACTTTCACAACATATCTATGGTGAACAATTTGGGTTCTTGGAGGGGAGGCAGATTCATGAAGCGATTGGAGCAGCACAAGAAGGATTGCACAATATCAAAACCAAAAAACTTGAAGGAGCGGTTCTACAAATAGACCTTTCCAAGGCCTATGATAAAGTAAGTTATCTTTATATACGTATGCTTCTTACTCATCTAGGTTTTGATATTGGTTTTATCAGGTGGATCATGAGATGCATTGCAACTGTCTCTTTTTTGGTCCTTATAAATGGGGTGGCCTCTCCTTTCTTTTACTCTGAGAGAGGTTTTAGATAAGGGTGGAAACTTTCCCCCTTACTTTTCCTTTTGGTAGCGGAAGGATTGAGTAGGGCTTTAAGGGAAGCCAAAAGACAAAGCATTTTGGAGGGAATTCAGATAACTTCGAGTCTTTTTGGGGGTTGAAGAACATTTTCTTATTTTTTAAAGCTCTGGTGGCTAAAGCAGGGTGGATATTATTGAATACAAAAAGTCTTTGGACTCAAGTGGTAACCCAGAAATATCTAGATCTAGAGTCTATTGAAGATTGGGTGAGATCCTCCAGAAAATCACATGTGGGTGGCTTGATGATCTGGAAGGCAGTGGTAAATTTGTTCCCGGTGATTGAATCAAATTTGGCTTGGAACATTGGAGATGGGAGGAGGCTCAGAATTGGGGAAGACCCTTGGATTGGGAGTGCACATCGCCATCTACTTCCTGAACAGACAGTGGCGGCCTTGAGGGAGAGAGGTATAATTTTTCTATCACAACTGGCAAGTCCCATATAGGTAAGGGCCTGGGTTCAATCCTAGAGATAGGTGAATACTTTAGGAATCCCGAAATCGGACCAAGCAACGTTGTCTCTTCTATTTCAGGAACTTAACAGGGCAAAAATTATGCTAAGAGACACGAAAGATGAACTCTTGTGGGAAGGTGACCCGCTCGGCATCTACTCTCTGAAAGCTAGATATATCTGTCTAAGTGCAGATGTGAACAATAGGGAGGTGGTTTGGTAGTGGAAAAAACTATGGAAGGTCAAGAGCCCACCCAAAACTTGTTTTTTTATGTGGAATGCTTTAGAAAATAAGGTCCCAACGTGGGACAACCTGCAGAAAAGGAACAAGCATGGACATGGGTGGTGTGTACTTTGTAAGTCAGATGAAGAGTCAGTCACACATCTCTTTTTAAATTGTCCTTTCATTAGAGAGGTGTGGGCAGAGTGCACACGAACAACTGGTATCCTTTGCATTTGGGAGGGGAACTCAGTGTCTCAAGCTTGGAAAATTGGAATTTTGTGGCACACCTCAAATCTGTGAAATCCCTGCCTCTGTTGGTAATTTGGGGGATCTGGCTGGAAAGGAATAACTACATCTTTTCGAAAAAATCCTGTACGCTAGAGATTACTGCGACACTCTCGTGTGGCATTCTAACTGGTTTCCCTCAACATATTAAAGCAGCAAATCAAAGGGAGACCTTGGTAGTTGAAATTGATAGGACTAATCCATGGGGTTTTTTCGACGGTGCAACCCAAAACAACTTATGTGGGGGAGGAGTGCTTCTTTTCCTTTCAGATTCTCACTACTTTGAACTTACTGTGGGGTTGGGAGAGGGAAGTAAAAACTTTGTTGAACTTCCGAGCCTAAAATTTCTTCTAATTTTTGCAGTAGAAAAGGGTTGCCAAAGCATTAACATTGTTGGTGACTCACTAAATGATATAAACTGGGTAAAAAGGGACTCAACAATGCATGCATTTAAGATCAACAAATATCTTTTTGTCCATTCGAGAGGTTCAGAACACATTTGATACTTTCTCACGCCGTCATGTTTACAGGGAAAACAACAAAGAGGCGAACAAAGCCTCAAAGGAGGGTTTGCAACTGGCTCTAAGGATTTCGAAGGTAAAGGAATTCCAGGATGGGAGTCCATATGAATACTACCATAGACCGTTTATAGAATGAACATTCCTGCTGACCTTGCATTTCAAAGTTTTCAGTAAGACAATTTTTATTTTTGTTTATTATATAGCACGATACAAAACTTTTTTGTTTTTGTTGTTTATCTATATCGATTAATTATCAGGATGGCAAGCCTAGTGACTATATATGCTCTTTTATGGCATATTTTTATGTAACAGAACTCTCTATTGTAATAGCTCCATAAAACATAGCTACATAATGAAGACAATATGTCTTGGAAACAATCTAGTTTTTCTCTCAGCAATGCACAATGGATGTGCATATACAGAATGTAATTTTGTTCACACCTGATGAAATAAAATTACGCTTTTTTTCCCACGTAAAAAATAGAGGTTTTGACAATAATTTAAATTAATTCTCCTTAATATATATATATATATGTGTGTGTGTGTGTGTGTGTGTGTGTGTGTGTGTGTGTGTGTCAGGGGAATCGACAATTGGGGCGGGGCTTGTACTCACGTGACATGGGGTCGATTCCTGTCTATTACCACTATTCCCCTATGTGCCTCCACACTACCGCTACACAAGTGCACATGCTATTCAAGTGGGGTGAGGCTCATACTTGTGTGACATGGGGTCGATTCTCGTCTCTTACCATTATATGCCTAGGTGCACCTACACCGGTCCTACAAAGGTGCACAAATTATTTGAGGTTTGAACCCTTAACGTCACAAGGAGTACCTTAATAGTGTGCACTGTCGCCCACTGATCTACACCGCCAAGGCTATTCAAAACTATATATTTAATCATTTATAAATATAAAAAGTCTTCAATTTAAAATTATGGTATTTTTAAACTGTATACAATTTAACATTGTGCTTGCATGTTTGGTACATGTGTAATCTAAGTTTTCTTTCTTTAATTGGTCATATTTAAATTAAGTCTCCAATGGTATTTTAATAACTAAATATCATGTTGAAAAGAATGTACTTTTAATATTTTTTATAAAGATAAAATTATTTCAAAATATTATAAGATAGATATATAAAAAATAAATGCAATTTCAAGTACACAAGTATATTCTAGAAGTGGGTCTTTCCTCCATCGAGAACATCAATATGACTAGGTACCTAATGTACAAGTACATGATACATAACATATGCGACCAAAGACTTTCTAAAAAAATTTAAAAACCTGTCAAGACCAACTACAACTTAAGAAAGGCCGGTATAAAGACGCCGTGACCTAGTTAAACCAGTGAGGTATTGACGAAAATGACACTTTGCAAAATATCAATAACATTAAAAATACTATCACATTTAAGTTTAAAGAGAAAATGTGGAGTGAGAAAGAAGTAGAGGTTAAAATAAAATTAAGATATTATAAGGAGGTCATTAACCCTAATCTGGAAGATAAAAAATACATCTATGTTTTAATTAGTTGAATGAAGAAAATTAATATAGCCAAGATAAGAACAAACTCTCACGAGTTTTATGGTGAAATAGGACGCAAGGCAATTCCTACAACATCGTGGGTGGAAAGGATTTACCATCTATGTGAACTATGAGCAGTGAGGATAAAACTCACTTTCTCCTAGAATGCCCTGCATCCACCCACATTAATCACAATTTCATAATCTTTATTACAATACAAACCTTCTGAACCTTCTAACATGTAAAAACTACGACAACCTAGAAACATTTCTTTCTAATTTTTAAACATAGAAATGAAATTTTACAGCACTCAAAGTAATCCTCTTAACGTCTAAGAAACCATAGTTGATCTCAATGTACATTAAATACCACCACCACCACCAACATCATACTCATTGAACAACATTATCACCACCACCATCATAGTCATTGAACAACATTATGTTTATAAACAAAGATATATTATATGAAAGAAATTGTTATTTATGTTTAAATTTAAAATTCATATTTTTAAATTAAAAAATTTAAATATTTAAAATATATAAAATCAATAATTTAATTTTAAAAAATGTGTTAACAATAGTGATATTTTTTTTTCACTGTTAGAGTTAAACATAGTATAATGTTGTGAGTCCTAGGATATATGTTACTTTTAAGTGTGTATTAAAAGATTAAATTAAAAAAACAATAATGGAAATCCTTTGTCAAGTTTGGAAGAAGTTATGTTCCTACTTTGAGCATTTTTACTATTTAATTTTGTTTTTAAAATTTTTATTTTTAAATAAATAAATAAACTAACTAATTTTTATAAAATATTTAAATAATATAAAAATTGAATATATATATGTCTATTGGGCATAGCTCGGGTGATTGGGAGAATTGGTTGTTGCGCTCTCCACCCGGATTTGAATCTCGGTGGGGACATTTGCTCTTTGGGAGCCCTTGTATGTAATGAAATATTAGGCTGGTGAGCCGTTTAAAGTGATTAATGATGCCCAAGTTCATGTATACTTGCCTAGCAAATATAAGTTATTTTCTCGAGTGGACATAGCCATGGTGTAAAATTAGGCTTCCATGATGAACCACTTTAATATATAGATGATGTTAAAAAAATATAACATAGAATGGAATAAAATATGATTAATAAATATTTATTTTTACTTTTATAAATATTATAAAAATAACTTAACTTTATGTGTTCAATTGCACTAGTTCAATTAGGAAGCTTCTTTGGTGATGGCTATAAGCCTTACTCTGTCATATTTAGCATTTGTGTAAGAAACTCCGAGGACAAAAACCCATCACGGGTTCAAATCTCCATAATGTTAATATGTTTATAAGCCTCACTCTGTCATATTTAGCATTTGTGTCATAAACTCTCAGGACAAAAACCCATAAGGGGTTCAAATCTCCATAGTGCTATGTTTAAAGATATAACGTATCTTTAATGGTAATGTATTAGAAATCTATATTTCTTTTGTAGAAATATTATATATATAAGTTGATAGAAGAATAGATATGTAACTAAAATATGAACAATTTATGTTAAAAAAAATATGAACAATATGATTTAAAATTAATATAGTTTTGTAATGGATTTTGTTTTCACTAAAAATGAAATCCAATAACCTATTTTCCTAATTACACATTAAAACTATATATAAAAAATCTATATATACATATATATATATAGACAATAACGGTTATGATGGATTAAAAAGGTGGTATAATCACAAAAGTAGAGCTCAGAAACAAAACGCCTTTATGGAAGCGGCAAAGAGAGTTCACCTTTCTCAAGTTACGCCCTTGTGGAAGCGGCAAAGATGTTCAGCTAATCTTTGAGTCATGCCCTTAAGGTAGCGGCAAAGAGAATCCATACTTTTCAATAAACGATTCAGCATAGTGAATTATGAACCAAACTAACAGGAGTTGCTACAGAGTTCGACATTACCCATATCCCAGACATACGAAAATGCTAAGAAAGCTAGATCAAAGCAAACTAACAAAGCAAACAGTATAACAAAATTGCTTTTCCCAACCCAAAAATCAAATGTTTTTTCTCATCAAGACGAGATGAAGCACCTAGAATAGCACGAGAGGAGGCACCTAGATTAGTAGCACCTTCCATCTTAACAACTTTTAGAGCCAAATTTTCAACCTTGATCTCCAATTTAGCTATCAGTCCTATTACCGCATTCTCGGAGCGCTCAACAGTTTGTTTAATTCACTTTCTCAAGAAAGGCAAATATTTATCCACATTTTCTAGGCGTCAACCACCCTCTATGTCAATTTCCTCCACCCTTCTCTGCAACTCCTTAACTTCTCTCTTGATATCCCTGATATCAGTTTCAACAAACTGGGCCATTGAGGATGAGCATGTGGACTTAGACGATGCCTCCATCACAACCACCAGCAAACATTGCCCTTCAATGCAACCACTTATGCAGATCACCCTCGAAACCACCTCGCACTCGCTCCTCTTGCAAAGTAACCAGATCAAGCTCCCTCTTCCTTTCTCCTTGTGCATCCTTATATCCTTACCATTCATGAACGTGAACCTCCATCTATCTAAAGCCATCATTCGGCCCATTAATTCCTATTTCACCTCACAGTTATCACATAATGTCGATGAGACATTCAACATCCTTCTTTGTGCATGGGGAATGTCCTCCTTCGTACTGCCTTTAAACTTCACCTTGAACTCCACCTTGCTCACGCATGCTTGCAGAGAGCCACTTTCCATGCCAATTGAGAGGCACGCGTCGAGAGCTAGCGTGCTGGCCCATATGGCCATAAACCCCTTGATCACAGTCATGGTCCTATGGAGGAATACACACTGAACTAATTCCATTGATCAACAACATTTCAGAGCTAAGCGTGGTTCCAAGATTTGCAGCTTGATCTACTTCCTTGTTATGATTCCGAAGAACATGGAAGAAATCAATTTTTGAAAGAGAGAGAAAGAACCTGGATTTTTCTTATAAGATGTCGGAGATGCATTTGATTTGGAAGAGAATTCTTGACCATAGCTTGGATTATTATTCTCGAGTCTCCCAAAACTGTTATCTCTGAAATTCTCTGGTTCTTGGCAAACAAGAGACCTTTCCACAGAGCTAGCGCCTCAGCTATGTTATTTGTTTCCGTTCCAAGCCCCCAGGAGAAATTGGTTTCCATTTGTCCATCCGAGATGATGATAACCCCGCCCCTCTACCGCCCCAAAAAACCCATATATTTATTTTTTTGAAACAAAAATGGTTATATTAAATGGCAGTGGTTTAACCACTGATAATGACCAGATATTCCAAATTCCCTTAAGGAAGTGACATACAAAACAATAAACAAATTTTAGCCCTTGTGGGAGCTGCAAATTTCAGAGCCCTTGCAGAAGCGACAAACTCAAAACAAGCTAAACAGACCGAGTTCCAAAATATTCTATACGAGTTTTTACACGATGGAAATATTAACATAGCGACTAACATAGACAGGCAAATCAAAATTCAGAGAATACAAGCTTCAGCGAGCATTTTCTCCATGTCGCGTTGAGCCTCCAGGATGCACCTGCACTTCCAACCTTGCCACTTTCAGTTCCAGTCTTTCTACCTTGATTTCTAGCTCTACCAAGAACCGGATGAACACCTATTCAGTCCTCGCGATCCCAAGCTCGAATTCCTTTCTAAGCTGAATTAGATCCTGGTCCACATTCTCAAGCCTGGGACCACCCTTCGAATCCATATAATGCAGGAGGCGGTGCATTTTTTTCAACTTCCTCTTAATATCCCTGATATCCTCTTCAACGACCATGTTAATCGGAGACGAAGCAGAGGATTCGAATGGGGAGTCCATGAATGCACAGAGCACCATATAACGAGCTAAACCAGAGGGAACGATGACCTTGCAATTTACCCAACACTGAGAGAGCAACGACCAGCCACCACCTTTAATAGTGCCAGGGTCATCACACATCATGATGCGGATTGATGTGGTCGTACAGGAGATCTTCATCAGTTCATAGCTGAAGGCGGGCAAGCACAGTGTGACGGAGGATGAAACTGGGAGAGTACGACACGAGACGAGCCACCTCTTATGCTCATTAAAACCAGATCATGCCACATGTATGGATGGGACAGGCAATAACAGTTAACGGAACCACGTGGGGGACCTCACAATAAGTCTTGGTAGCCTTAGGTCCATGGTCATATGGATGCGGGGAGATACAACGCTAGGGGATAGAGCTTGTGTTCCTACGACCATTGATCTCAAGAATACCCTGGTCCAAGGAGGAAGCGAGATTAGCAATTGAATCAGCCAGACTATTCTTGCTCCTTATCACATGATAGGCTTCAAAGTTTTGAAAGAAGGTGATATAACTGTGGATTTTGTTTAGAAGCTGTCGGATCTTCATATCCTCTGGGAGATTGCTCGAGTTGAGAGCTTGGATAACTAGTCTACAGTCGCCTATCACCACTATGTCTCTGATGCCTTGTTCTTTGGCAAGGTTAAGACCCTCCTAAAGAGCCAGGGCCTCCGCCATATTGTTTAATTCGATACCCAGTCTCCAAGAGAAAGACAATTTCTGATTTCAATCCAAGGAAAGAATTACCCCGCCCCCTGCCTCCCCAAAAAACCCATATATTTATTATTAATAATAATATATATATTATAAATAAATTACATTAAAAATACGAAGTTCAAAAATATACTTATTAATAAAATAAAATATAAATAAATTGCATTAAAAATACTACGTACCAAAATAAATTATGAATGGTAAATCCTTACGTTTTGACATAAAATAATTCTTTAAAAATTATTTTGATAATGACATGAGCACATATGTAATTCTAAAAATTCCGAGCACAATGAGAGTGACATGTCCAAAATATTTTGAAACTCTATAGTGTTTCTATATGAGTTAAGATATATACTTTATTGTGTTGTCTCTTTCATTTTTATATTGTTAAGAATATGGTCTCCACTATGCCAACAAATGATATAATAATGACACAGATACTTTATTTCTGCGATTGAACCATGAGTCAATTACATATCCACATCTCAAGGACCAGGTATTTAAGACTTTAATCAATCAAGTTTTTAAAACAAATTTTGTTTTATTAAGCGATAAACATGTGGTAAAAAGTTAAAAAGAGAGTTTTTGTAGAAACATATAATTTATATAAAAAAAACATATAAATATAAAGAAATGGATGAAAAATGATTAAAATATAACTAAAAATGTTTCTTTTCATTACGTTGATAGACGTTTTTATTAGAGATTTGGGGTGGACTAAGGTGAATGCTTTTTCATTTACGGATGAGGATGAGACAAGTGTACTTTCGAGATTGATTTTATGGTAGTCATTCAAAATTCAAAATAAACAATAATAAAAAAAGGAATATAAGAAATAAGTGGTAGCTAGTTGATGAATTGATAACCGATAGCGATGCATCTATAATTCATAGCTGATGAATGGAAAACCAACAGTGCATGGCAAATAACTAAAAAAGTGTGAGATAAAAAAATATATATATATAAAAAATTATTAATAGTTAATAAATGGATAACATGAATAATGTTGGCGATAACATGTAGCTAGGCATGTATAACTCACACTTGAACCCGTTTAACTAGAAAAATGCGATGAATTAAAAAAAAAATCCATAGTGTCTTCCATAAAACATAGCTACAGAATGAAGACAATATGTCTTGGAAACAATCTAGTTTTTCCTTAGCAATGCACAATGGATGTGCATATACAGAATGTAATTTTGTTCACACCTGATGAAATAAAATTACGCTTTTTTCCCGAGGGAAAAAAATAGAGGTTTTGACAATAATTTAAATTAATTCTCCTTAATATATGTTAGGGGAATTGACAATTGGGGCGGGGCTTGTACTCGCGTGACATGGGGTCTATTCCCCTATGTGCATCCACACTACCGCTACACAAGTGCACATGCTATTCAAGTGATGTGAGGCTTATACTTGTTAGAATTTTATCATTCGAGCTAGCATTATGTTAGGATCTTTAACTGAGAGAATAACAAGCGCATCAATCAAACACAAGAGACAATGAACACAATGTTTTTTCTTGGGGAGACCATAAATGGAGAAAACCCCACAACTTCCTCAGAGATAGAATCAGCACCAAAAGTAAAACCCCAAAATAGTAAGATGATCTCCCGACAGTAGTAGCCTCTCTCTTTCTAGCCCCAACAACTTCTTCTTCCTCAGCTATGCGCTACAACTGAGTGTGAGTGAGTGTGTGATATATAGAGAGACTCACTTTCTATTTATACTAATTCCCGACTTGACAATAACTCACTAGGGCCGACTTCTCTAGGAGAGTCTAATAACCCTAGGGCCTCGCAACTACGGGGACTTTAACCCTTGAACAATAGGAGGGTTGCCCATAATGACTTGACATGACTTGTTTACATTATAGAACCTCTCGATAGGAACATCGGGGCATGACATGACTCAATTACATTACAGATGCTTCCTGGAATAAACATCGGGGTACAATACATGAAATATACAAGTGAATACATTCCGAAGTTACACATACAACAACACTCCCCCTTAACTAGGAAGGTATTCTCTCGACACAATTTATCAGCACTGGTCTTCTTCTCTGGATCATCTCATCATCTGCATCTTCAAGTCATCTTCATCTTGGATCTGGATCATCATCACTGGATCTAGATCATCACTCGATCTGGATCATCACGGAGATATCATCACTGGATCTGGATCATCACTCGATTTGGATCATCACCCGATCATCATCATAGGTGTTATCTCATTATTCTTCTCATCACAAGAAGTTCTATAGAGCCAACCCTTTTTCATGTTGGTTGTAGGCCTAGCCTCCATGTAGGTCTTCTTTAGCTCTTATATCTGACCCTAAGTCAAAATGGCCAGCACTCACATCTGACCATGAGAGGAACATAGCCAACACCATGTCAGAAAGGCACAACACTTACATTCACCAGCATGATAGGACACAACTACTATCATCTGTGAAAAGGAACAACACTCACATCCACTAGCATGATAAGACACAACTACTATCATCTGTGGAAAGGCACAACACTCACATCCACCAGCATGATAGGACACAACTACTATCATCTGTGGGAAGGCACAACACTCACATCCACCAGCATGGTAGGACACACCTACTGCCATCTGTGGAAAGGAACAACACTTACAATCACCAGCATGGTAGGACACACCTACTACCATCTGTGAAAAGGATCAGCACTCACATCCACCAGCATGATAGGACACAACTACTATCATCTGTGGAAAGGCTCAGCACTCACATCCACCAACATGATAGGACACAACTACTATCATCTATGGAAAGGCACTGCACTTTCATCTGATCATGTGGGAACCAATCCTACAGTCACATCAGAATGGCCCTCAGCCCTAGGCTGAGAATTCCTGGTAACTGACCAGGTACCTCCATTCAGATAATGGCAATAGCCCTTATATCTAAGCATGTAAGAACCAATCCTACAGTCACATCAGAATGGCTCTCATCCCTAGGCTGAGGATTCCTGGTAACTAACCAGGTACCTCCATTCAGATAATGGCAATAGCCCTTATATTTGATCAAGTAGGAACTAATCCTACAGTCACATCAGAATGGCTTAGCACTCACATCTGACATGGAAGGAACCAATCCTCTCACCATGATAGAATGGCTCAGCCCTTACATCTGACCATGGAAGGAACCAATCCTCTCACCATGTCATAATGGCTCACGGACTCATCACTTCCCTTTGGAGGGAACCTCAATCTGGAGACCACCAAGCTTCTCCCTGAAGTACTCAAACTTCACTCTAGCCAATGGCTTCGTCAACACATCAGCTGTCTGTTCGTGCATCGCAACATACTGGAGCTTCACTGCTCCTCTCTGCACCATATCCTTGATTTAGTGATACTCGATCTCGATATGCTTCGACTTGTCATGGAACACTGGGTTCTCTGACAACTTCACACAACTCTGGTTGTCACAATATATACAAGTAGCATCTAGCTAGAGATCAAATAAATTAAACAGTAGCTTCCTCAGCCATACTGCCTCACAACTGTCTGAACAAGTTGCGACATACTCTGCTTCAGCTGTACTCAGTGCCACATAGGATTGCTTCCTGCTAAACCAAGAGATCACACCTGATCCCATACTGAAGCAACACCTTGAAGTGCTCTTCCTATCGATGGCACCGCCTGCCCAATCTGAATCAACATAACCCTCCAGGTTAATCTTCTAATTCGCCTCATACTTGAGCCCATAATCAATTGTACCCCTCAGGTACCTCAGAATATGCTTTGCAGCAATCAAGTGAACATGACTCGGATCTGTTAGAAACTAGCCCAAGGTGTTCACAGCAAAGCAAATATCTGGTCTCGTGTTCGTTAGGTACATCAGGGACCCAATCATCTAACAATACATCGTAGCATCAACCGACTCTGATGAAGCATCACTCACTAGCTTTAGGTTCGATGCCATAGGTGTGGTCATGGCCTTGCAATCCATCATCCAGAACCTCTTTAGGATCTCTGCTATATACTTCCCTTGTCCCAGGGAAATTCCATCTGCATTCTGCCACACCTCCATGCCTAGAAAATAGTGCATCATACCCATGTCCTTCATTTCGAACTCGGCAGCAAGCTTCCTCTTCGTATCATTAATCAACCCATCCATACCTGTTACAAACAGATCATCTACATACGGTAGGAGTATCACTGCGTTACCATCTTCAACCTTGTAGTAAAGGTTGGAATCCGCTTTACTCTTGGTAAAGCCCAAACTGCATAGAAAGCTGTCAATTTTGCCGTACCATGTCCTGGGTGCCTGTTTCAAACCGTACAGGGCTTTCTTCAATTTACACACATGAGTCTCCCTGTCATGTGTCTCAAAATCGAGTGGCTGCTCCACATACACTTCCTCTTCCACTACACCATTCAAGAAAGCAATCTTGACATCCATTTGGTGTATCTTCCATTTCATCACTGTAGCCAGAGTAAGTACTGATTTGATGGAAGTGTATCTAGCTACAGGTGCAAAAATTTCTTCATAATCTATTCCTTCTTTCTGGGAGAAGCCACGAGCCACAAATCTTGCTTTATATTTCTCTATGCTACCATCTGCAGTATGCTTGATATTGTAGATCCATTTGGAAGTTACAATAGACTTCCCTTTTGGTCTTAGGACAACATCCCAAACATCATTCTTCATGATTGATTGATACTCTTTGATCATAGCATCCTTCCATTATTTCCTTTCTGTCGCTTCTTCAAAGTTGGAAGGTTCTTTATCAATGAAGTCACATAATAAGGCTACATAACTAGAGTAGGACCTGGCTCTTTTTCTTTCTCCGTGATTTTCTTCTAGAGCCCCATATCTTTCTGCACCTTGGATAGCTTCTCGTACCCAAGCAGGTTTCCTCTTGTGAGGATTCTTCTCCTGAGGTGGATCTACAGGTTCTTGAGGTTCTTCTAATTCTCGATCATCTTCTTGATATTCTTTGTTCATGGTTGTGTCATGAATTATGGGTGCTTCCGTTTCTTCAGGTTCTTCAGTAGGTCTCTTTATGGATTTGTTGTAAGCTTAGTCTTCATCAAATGTTACATCCATGCTGATGTCGATCTTCTTGAATCCTAGGAAGTATATTTTGTAAGCCTTCGAGCTTTCAGAGTATCCCACAAATATACCATTCTTTCCTGAAGGATCTAACTTTGTCCTCTTTTCTTTTGGAATGTGTATGTACACTGGACAACTAAATATTCTGAGATGGATGACTTATGGTTTCTTGCCGGGAAAGACTTCTTCAGGTGTCTTGTTCTCTAGTACTCTGTGTGGAGTACGGTTCTGTACATACACCATTGTTCTGGCAGCTTCTGCCCATACATGCATGGGAAGATCTTGATCATGAAGCATAGCCCTTGTAGCTTACATGATCGTTCTATTCTTCCTTTCTGCAACCCCATTCTGTTGTGGATTATATGGAGTAGTTAACTCCCTCTTAATCCCTGAATCTTTGCATAATGCTTTGAATTCATTTGATGTGAATTCTCTGCCATTATCTGATCGAAAGGTTTTGATATTCTTTTCTGTGTGGTTCTCGATCAAGGCTTTGAATTCCTTGAACTTGCTAAATACCTCATCTTTGTTCTTCATGAATTATATCCATGTCTTCCTAGAAAAATCATCAATAAAAAAAACATAGTATACATACCCGCTTAATGAACTAGATGACATCGGACCGCATACATCAGAGTGAATGATTTCCAAGATTCCTTTTGCCTTGCTCTCGCTACTTGGAAATGTTTTCTTTGTGTTCTTTCCTTTCGCACATCCTTTGCAGACTCCATCATGTTTTGCCTGAATTTCTGGAAGACCTTCAACAGCTTTGCTTGCAAGTGGTAGTGCTCTGTAGTGCAAATGTGCAAGCCTTCTATGCCAAAGTTCATTTGGCTCTATTGTGTCATGGACCAAAGCTTGTTCTAGATGGCCCTTCAATTTGTATAGACCTCCCTCTTGTTCCCCAATCACTACTGCATCATTAATAGTCTTTCCCTTTGGCCACATGATAACTTGGCCATCTATAAATGCAACTCTCATGCCTTTTGCATCTAATGCAGATATGGAGAGGAGGTTCTTCTTTAGTCCTGGTACAAACAATACATCCTTCATCGTCATAGACTTTCCAGAGTCTAGCTTATAGGAGGATTCCCCACTACCTTTTATTGGATACTGGTAGTCATCTCCAAGTTTCACCTTGTGGGGTGATTCATGTTCTGATAGTTTCACAAAGGACTCTTTGGATCCTGTCATATGTTTGGAAGCCCCACTATCTATAAGCCAATAATTGCTTCCATGTGTGATGTTTCCCGTGAGAGCGGAAATCAATACATATTCTTCATCACTTGAGAATCATCACTTTCTTGTTTGATTCTCTTTGTGGGAGGTTCATCATCCTCTACAACATGAGCATGATGTCTTCTCTTGTTTCCCTTTTTCTTATTTTTTCTTTTAGGACAATCTTTTGCAAAGTGTCCTACTCCATCACATGTATAACATCTGATTCTAGACAAATCTTTTCTAGTGTTATTTTTATGGAAATGCTTACCTCTGGAGTGATGAGAACTTCTTTTGCTTTTCTTGGAGTGAATTGTGAGAGCTTGATCTTCACTTCCTATTCTTCTCGAGCTACTATCCGAGCTTATTCTTGAGAGCATTCTTCCCATAGTCTACTAAATTTGACTAGCTTCTTTCTAGCACAGATCCCTTGAATAAAGGAGTCCCATGATCTAGGGAGACCATTCAAGGTGGTCATCACAATCTCTGCTTTCTCCACTTCTGCATCTACTGCTTCCAACTATTCCTTGATCTGAGAGACCCTTGTAAAATAAGACTGGATGGTCTCTGCATTCTGGATCTTTACATTCTTTAGTTGGTTTCTCAGGGTCATCTTCCGGTTTATGTTCTTCCCTTCAAATAGTTTGGTCAGGGCATCAAACATAGCTTTAAGTGTCTTTAGGGAGGACACATGTGGTATGAGGTGATCCTTGATTGAATCAGCAATAATCCTCTTAGCCACAACCAACTTCTTCTTGTGTAAGGCCTTAGCCTCATCTCCCTCTGGAACTGGAACCTCCTCATTGATGTAGGAGTCCAACTCATTTTCTTCCAGGACCTGGGAGATCCTATACTTCCAAGTTCGAAAGTTATCAGCTCCCTCAATCTTTTCATCAAGCTTGGTATGGTGAGACATCTTAACTAAGAACCTCAAATGGAAATACAAAAGATTTAGATCTTACCAGGTCAAGATGTCGGAACTAGATCTGAAGCTGAATTTCTGCAGTGCTGGTTCAGGAGCAGATTAGGGTTTGACTTTCTCGGAGTTCTGTCTAACCAAATGCTTTGATCTTGATCTCTAAATGTTGATTTTGAGGAGGAGATCAATCCAGGCCTGGGCTCACTCAAAAATTCCACTTCTGTGGAAAGCCCTAATTTTCGGCAGTAGTGTCGGGTAAAAAATTGAAAATGCTCAGAATCAGATTCTGCTTCAACAGAAAGATGCGCCCTAAGGAGGAGAGTCAGTCCAACCTTCTTTTGCTGGAAATCTGTGGAGAGAGATCCAAAAAGTAGGAAGCCCTAGTTTCCACAGCTGCATAGTGTTTTCTTCTCAGGTTAGCTCTGATACCATGTTAGAATTTTATCATTCAAGCTAGCATTATGTTAGGATCTTTAACTAAGAGAATAACAAGCACAACAATCAAACACAAGAGACAATGAACACAATGTTTTTCCTCGGGGAAACCATAAATGGAGAAAACCCCGCAACTTCCTCAGAGATAGAATCAACACCAAAAGTAAAACCCTAAAACAGCAAGATGATCTCCTGACAGCAGTAGCCTCTTTCTTTCTAGCCCCAACAACTTATTCTTCCTCAGCTATGTGCTACAACTGAGCATGAGTGAGTGTGTGATAAATAGAGAGGCTCACTCTCTATTTATACTAATTCCTGACTTGACAATAACTCACTAGGGCCGACTTCTCTAGGAGAGTCTAATAACCCTAGGGCTCCGCAACTGCGGGGACTTTAACCCTTGAACAATAGGAGGGTTACCCACAATGACTTGACATGACTTGTTTACATTATAGAACCTCCCGATAGGAACATCGGGGCATGACATGACTCAATTACATTACAGATACTTCTCGGAATAAACATCGGGGTACAATACATGAAATATACAAGTGAATACATCCTGAAGTTACACATACATCAACAATACTTGTGTGACATGGGGTCGATTCTTGTCTCTTACCATTATACCCCTAGGTGCACCTAGACCGGCCCTACACAAGTGCACAAATTATTTGAGGTTTGAACCCTTAACGTCACAAGGAGTACCTTAATAGTGTGCCCTGTCGCCAATTGATCTACACCCCAAGGCTATTCAAAACTATATATTTAATCATTTATAAATATAAAAAAACCTTCAATTTAAAATTATGGTATTTTTAAACTGTATACAAATTAACATTGTGCTTCCATGTTTGGTACATGTGTAATCTAAGTTTTCTTTCTGTAATTGGTCATATTTAAATTAAGTCTCCAATGGTATTTTAATAATTGAATATCATGTTGAAAATAATGTATTTTTAATATTTTTTATAAAGATAAAATTATTTCAAAATATTATAAGATAGATATATAAAAAATAAATGCAATTTCAAGTACACAAGTATATTCTAGAAGTGGGTCTTTCCTCCATCGAGAACATCGATATGACTAGGTACTTAATGTACAAGTACATGATACATAACATAAGCAACCAAAGACTTTCTAAATTTTTTTAAAAACCTATCAAGACCAACTACAACTTAAGAAAGGCCGGTATAAAGATGCCATGACCTAGTTAAAACAGTGAGGTATTGATGAAAACGACACTTTGCAAAATATCAATAACATTAAAAATACTATCACATTTAAGTTTAAAGAGAAAATGTGGAGTGAGAAAGAAGTAGAGGTTAAAATAAAATTAAGATATTATAAGGAGGTCATTAACCCTAATCTGGAAGATAAAAAATACATCTATGTTTTAATTAGTTGAATGAAGAAAATTAATATAGCCAAGATAAGAACAAACTCTCACGAGTTTTATGGTGAAATAGGACGCAATGCAATTCCTATAACATTGTGGGTGGAAAGGATTTGTCATCTACGTGAACTATGAGCAGTGAGGATAAAACTCACTTTCTCCTAGAATGCCCTGCATCCACCCACATTAATCACAATTTCATAATCTTTGTTACAATACAAACCTTCCTAAACTTCTAACATGTAAAAACTATGACAACCTAGAAACATTTCTTTCTAATTTTTTAAACATAGAAATTAAATTTTATAGCATTCAAAGTAATCCTCTTAAAGTCTAAGAAACCATAGTTGATCTCAATGTACATTAAATACCACCACCACCACCAACATCATACTCATTGAACAACATTATGTTTATAAAAAAAGAAATTGTTATTTATGTTTAAATTTAAAATTCATATTTTTAAATTAAAAATTTAAATATTTAAAATATATAAAATATATAAAATCAATAATTTAATGTTATAAAATGTGTTAAGAATAGTGATATTTTTTTTCACGGTTAGAGTTAAACATAGTATAATGTTGTGAGTCTTAGGATATATGTTATTTTAAGTGTGTATTAAAAGAGTAAATTAAAAAAACAATAATTGAAATCCTTTGTCAAGTTTGGAAGAAGTTATACTTCTACTTTGAGCATTTTTACTATTTAATTTTGTTTTTAAAGTTTTTATTTCTAAATAAATAAATAAACAAACTAATTTTTATAAAAGAAATAAACATTATAAAAATTATATATATATGTCTATTGGGCATAGCTTGGGTGGTTGGGAGATTTGGTTGTTGCGCTTTCCATCCGAGTTCGAATTTCGCCGGGGACATTTACTACTTGGGAGCCTTTGTATGTAATGAAATATTAGGTTGGTAAGCCGTTTATCGAGATTAATGATGCCCAAATTCATGTATACTTACCTAGAAAGTATATGATATTTTCCCAAGTGAAGATAGCCATGGTGTAAAATTAGACTTACATGGTGAACCACTTTAATATATATATGATATTAAAAAATATAACATAGAATAGAATGAAATCTCAATAATAAATATTTATTTTTATTTTTATAAATATTATAAAAATAACTTAACTTTATGTGTTCAATTGTAGTGGTTCAATTAAGAAGCTTCTTTGATGATGGCTATAAGCCTCACTCTGTTATATTTAGCATTTGTGTCAGAAACTCTGAGGACAAAAACCCATTAGGGGTTCAAATCTCCATGGTGTTAATATGTTTAAAGATATAATGTATCTATAATGGTAATGTATTAGAAACTTATATTTATTTTGTAGAAATATTATATATATAGGTTCATAGAAGAATAGATATGTAACTAAAATATGAACAATTTATGTAAAAAAAATATGAACAATATGATTTAAAATTAATATAGTTTTGTAATGGAAATTTTTTTCACTAAAAATGAAATCCGATAACCTATTTTCCCAATTACACATTAAAACTATATATAAAAAATCCATATATATATATATATATAGAGTAACGGCTATGATGGATTAAAAAGCTGGTATAAGCACAAAAGTAGAGCTTAGAAACAAAACGCTTTTTTGGAAGCGACAAAGAGAGTTCATCTTTCTCAAGTTACGCCTTGTGGAAGCGACAAAGAGGTTTTGCTAATATTTGAGTCACGCCCTTAAGGTAGCGGAAAAGAGATTCTAGACTTCTCAATAAACAATTCAGCAGAGTGAATTATGAACAAAACTAACAGGAGTTGTTATAGAGTTCGACATTACCCATATCCCAGACATACAAAAATGTTAAGAAAGCTAGATCAAAGCAAACTAACAGAGCAAACAGTATAACAAAATTGCTTTTCCCAACCCAAAAATCAAATGTTTTTCTCATCAGGATGAGATGAAGCACTTAGAATAGCACGAGAGGAGGCACCTGGATTAGCAACAACTTCAATCTTAACAACTTTTAGAGCCAACTTTTCAACCTTGATCTCCAATTCATCTATCAGTCCTATTACCGCATTCTCGGAGCGCTTAATGGTTTGTTTAATTCGCTTTCTTAGGAAATCCATATATTTATCCACATTTTGTAGGCGTCTACCACCCTCTATGTCAATTGCCTCCACCCTTCTCTGCAGCTCCTTAACTTCTCTCTGGATATCCCTGATATCAGTTTCAACAAACCGGGCCATCGAGGATGAGCCTATGGATTTATACGACGCCTCCATCACAACCACCAACAAACACTACCCTTTAGCGCAACCACTTCTGCAGACCACCTTCGAAACTACCTCGCGCTCGCTCCTCTTGCAGAGTAACCATATCAAGCTCCCTCTTCCTTTCTCCTTGTGCATCTTTATATCCTTACCATTCATGAACGTGAACCTCCATCCATCTAAAGCCATCATTTGGCCCATTAATTCCTGTTTCACCTCACAGTTATCACATAATGTCGAGGAGACATTCAACATCTTTCCTTGCGCATGGGGAATGTCCTCCTTCATACTGCCTTTAAACTTCACCTTGAACTCCACCTTGCTCACACATGCTTGCAGAGAGCCACTTGCCACGCCAATTGAGAGGCACGTATCGAGAGCTAGTGCGCTAGCCCATATGGCCATAAGCCCCTTGATCATAGTCATGGTCCTATGGAGGAATACACATTGAACTAATTCCATTGATCAACAACATTTCAGAGCTAAGCGTGGTTCCAAGATTTGCAGCTTGATCTGCTTCCTTGTTATGATTCCGAAGAACATGGAAGAAATCAATTTTGGAAAGAGAGAGCAAGAACCTGGATTTTTCTTACAAGGTGTCGGAGATGCATTTGATTTGGAAGAGAATTCTTGACCATAGCTTGGATTATTATTCTCGAGTCTCCCAAAACTATTATCTTTGAAATTCTCTGGTTCTTGGCAAACAAGAGACCTTGCCACAGAGCTAGCGCCTTAGCTATGTTATTTGTTTCCGTTCCAAGCCCCCAGGAGAAATTGGTTTTTGTTTGTCCATCCGAGTTGATGATAAACCCGCCCCTCTGTCGCCCCAAAAAACCCATATATTTATTTTTTGAAACATAAACGGTTATATTAAACGGCAATGGTTTAACCACTGATAAGGACCCCAAAATCCAAATTCCCTTAAGGAAGCGACATACAAAACCATAAACAACTTTTAGCCCTTGTGGGAGTGGCAAATTTCAGAGCCCTTGCAGAAGCGGCCAACTAAAAACAACCTAAACAAACTGAGTTCCAAAATATTCTATACGAGTTTTTACACGATGGAAATATTAACATATCGACTAACATAAACAGGCAAATCAAAATCTAGAGAATACAAGCTTCAGCGGGCATTTTCTCCATGTCGCGTTGAACCTCCATGACACACCTGCACTTCCAACCTTGCCACTTTCAGTTCCAATCTTTCTACCTTGATTTCCAGCTCTGCCAAGAACCGGATGAACACTTGTTTGGTCCTCGCGATCCCAAGCTTGAATTCCTTTTTAAACTGAATTAGATCCTGGTCCACATTCTCAAGCCTGCGACCACCCTCCGAATCCATATAATGCAAGAGGCAGTGCATTTTTTTCAACTTCCTCTTAATATCTCTGATATCCTCTTCAATGACCATGTTAATCGGAGAGGAAGCAGAGGATTCAGATGGGGAGTCCATGAATGCACAGAGCATCAGATAATGAGCTAAACTAGAGGGAATGACGACTTTGCAATTTACCCAATGCTAAGAGAGCAGCGACCAACCACCACCTTTTAATAGTCCCAAGGTCATCATGCATCATGATGCGGTCGTACACGAGATCTTCATCAGTTCAGAGCTGAAGGCGGGCGAGCACAGTGTGACGGAGGATGAAACTAGGAGGGTACAACACCAGACAAGCCACCTCTTATGCTCATTAAAACCAGATCGAGGCACAATCCTGTCACCATGCGTCAATCCAACTATCCAGATCGTGCCACAGGTATGGATGGGACAGGCAATAACGGTTAACAGGAACCACGTGGGGGACCTCCAATTTAGTCTTGGTAGCCTTAGGTCCATGGTCAAATGGATGCGGGGAGACACAACGCTAGGGGATAGAGCTCGTGTTCCTGCGATCATTGATCTCAAGAATACCCCGGTCCAGGGAGGAAGCGAGATTAGCTGCTGAATCAACTAGACTATTCTTGCTCCTTAGCACATGATAGGCTTCAAAGTTTTGAAAGAAGGTGATATAACTGTGGATTTTTTTTAAAGCTGCCAGATCTTCATATCCTCTGCGAGATTGCCCGAGTTGAGAGCTTGGATAACCAATCTAGAGTCGCCTATCACCACTATGTCTCTAATGCCTTGTTCTTTGGCAAGGTTAAGACCCTACCAAAGAGCCAGGGCCTCCGCCATATTGTTTGATTCGATACCCAGTCCCCAAGAGAAGGACAATTTCTGATTTCCTTGGGGAAAGAATTACCCCGCCCCACTCCCTCTCCAAAAAACCCATATATTTATTATTATTAATAAAAATATATATTATAAATAAATTACATTAAAAATGCAAAGTTCAAAAACATACTTATTAATAAAATAAAACATAAATAAATTGCATACTACGTACCAAGATAAATTATGGATGGTAAATCCTTACATTTTGACATAAAATAATTGTTTAAAATTTATTTTGATAATGACATGAGCACATGTAATTCTAAAAATTCCGAGCACAAGGAGAGTGACATGTCCAAAATATTTTGAAACTCTATAGTGTTTCTACATGAGTTAAGATATATACTTTATTGTGTTGTCTCTTTCATTTTTATACTATTAAGAATATGGTCTCCACTATGCCAACAAATGATATAATAATGACACAGATACTTTATTTTCTGCTATTGAACCACGAGTCAATTACATATCCACGTCTCAAGGACAAAGTATTTAACACTTTAATGAGTCAATTACATATCCACATCTCAAGGACCAAGTATTTAAGACTTTAATCCATCAAGTTTTTAAAACAAATTTTGTTTTATTAAGCGATAAAAATGTTGTAAAAAAAAAAAAAAAAGTTTAAAAGAGAGTTTTTGTAAAAACATATAAATCTATTTTTTTTAAAAACATATAAATATAAAGAAATGGATGAAAAATGAATAAAACTTAACAAAAAATGTTTCTTTTTATTACGTCGATAGACGTTTTTATTTGAGATTTAGGGTGGATTAAGGCGAATGTTTTTTCATTTATGGATGAGGATGGGACAAGTGTACTCTCGAGATTGATTATATGGTAGTCATTCAAAATTCGAAATAAACAATAATAAAAAAAGGAATATAAGAAATAAGTGGTAGCTAGTTGATGAATTGATAACTGGTAGCGATACATCTATAATTCATAGCTGATGAATGGATAACCAACAGTTCATGGCAAATAACTAAAAAAGTGTGAGATAAAAAGAAAAATAATATAAAAAATTATTAATAGTTAATAAATGGATAACATGAATAATGTTGGCGATAACATGTAGCTAGGCATGTATAACTCACACTTCAACTCGTTTAACTAGAAAAATACGATGAATTAAAAAAATTTCCATAGTGTCTTCCATCCCATAACTGTCTCTTAACCATTTGATCCCTATCGACTAATCCAGTCACACATTATATGAGTGCACTAATTTTATTAAGCGATAAGCCATAGTTCAAAAGTTTAAAAAGTTTATGTATTTATTATTATTATATAAATACGAAAAAATAAATTATAAATGATTATAACTCAAATATGGGAGATTAAAAGTCTCTTCTAAAATATAGGCTTTTGTTTAATTTATATTTTATAGTATTTTTTGTTTTAATTTATATATTCACATTATGTCATTGCAAAATTCATAATAAATACAATTTAAACTAAGCTTTTTTAGAAGAGAAAACAATTTAGGCAAAAAATCAAGAGATTTTCGATGGAGTTTTGATAACAATTTTCAAAAATATTTATAGCTGCTCCTATTGGGGTCTAAACAACACACTGAAAATAAGCAAAAGAGTTCATACTGGTATTAGCAAAACATTGCACACAAAAAACATCTAGGAATCTAGGGTTGTCAACCATCTGAATTGTGTAGGTGTGTGAGCAAACAACGACGAGATCTACATAGAGGAACCAAGGTCCAAACATTGCTTGTTATTTGGTGGCTCATCATTATCCATATTGAGGGTTGGAGCTTCCCTCTTGCTGCAACTAGCAGTGACCTCATCAACTTTTCCACTGGAGTCAATTTTCTTACGCCTCCTACTTGATCGCAAACCAATTGGTAGTAGGGGTATTCATCATCATAGGAGCTGACATATTCTCTTTTATAGTGTCCAGTTCTGATTTAGTTGTATCAAGATCCATAATGCAACAAGCAACGACGGGGGTAGGTGAAAGAGCTTGGCTATATCCACACACCACTCAATCATAATTTGCACCTGATGCCCAAGCTCCTGAATTTTGGTTTGCATGTCCTCCTCCATGTCCCTTATGTCAATTCTTATGTCCAACAATGTGTCCATCATCGAGGCCTAATGCCTTGCCATACTCGCACCACTGGTTCCCTAGGCATGGTCACTGTGGCCTTGACCCCATCTTCTCATCCCCCTATGGCGTTCTCTCACCATCCTATCGACTTCTCCACTGTACATACACCCAAAATCGAGCGATTGACCCCTGTCTTGAACGTTATGAAGCTTGAGAAGAACACTAGAGTGCCAACTGCTGAAGAGCAAGAGCATGGATGCGGCCCATGTTGCATTTACATATGGCTTATCAACTATAACCCCGAAGTCCCCCTGTCATCATTGCGAAGTGAATGCGTTGGTACGTGCTCAACATAGTAGCTCCCGAGAGAGAGGGCGAGTTAGTGGTGCATAGAGCTCGATGCCAACGCCTCACATAACACAATAGTCGACACAACCAACCTGTCACCTCTCGTCCTTTCACCATTAATACCGTCCTCTTGCTTGGCAAGCACCCCATCCAAGATATATATTTTATAGTATTCTACTTATCAATGTGAGAAAATAAGTTAGGAGTCTTAAACTAGGGATGAGTCATTGGTACAAGTATGGCTACAAGATTTAGAGTTGATAATCGTTACTATGTGATTGATTTTGTTAGTTTTAATTTCACTTTTTTCACTTAGAATTGAGAATTGATGGGGTGCAATTCATTTTGATAATCTGAATTCCACTTCTTCACTTCTATAAAAATTATCCAAAAACAATAAATAGTTTCAATTTCACTTGTTCACTTCTATAAAAAATATAAAAAACAATAAATAATCCGAGTTCGACTTCTTCACTTCTATAAAAGTTATAAATAAAATAATAAATCAATATATAATCTCAAATAAGATGATACATATTTGATCATCTCTTACTACTTAAATATGATCATCCATGGTATCCTATTAAGATTTACTATGTAAAGATGATCATCCGTTGTATCCCATTAAGATTAGAATGAAGATGATTAAGGAGTGGGTTCCTTGGTCAAATCTCGCTAGCTCATTTGGTTAAGGTGTGGGTCTTGTCAGAAAGGTGACCCCGAAGTTAGTTGGGAGGAGACATCCAAAAATTTTAGCCATCATATAAGGGTTGGTGTGAACCATGCCGGATACCCCTGGGTAATGGTTATCTTAGCCAAAATAACTTCTTGCAAACCAAAAAATGAGTAAGTTGCTTGGTAATTTCTTCGAAATAGTTAAAAACCTCTAAATTAAAACATAATAATTATTAAGATTTTACAAGTAGAATAATAACAAGTTAAATAAACTTAATTATAAAATTAAAACTGCGCGCAGGTATCATCCGAAAACAACCATAATTACCACTATAAATTATCATGTGAACAAATAAAATTTTCATTAAACACAGCAAAATTGGTTAAACCTCTCACTAAAACCCCATTAATTTAGCTCGAGCCTCCCCCACCACAAAATACAAGAAATCCTACGTCACTTCGACAAAGTCTCTGATGGGATGGTCCCATATGCATCATTGGAAGTCCTTATCAAATCAGGTAAACTGACTATGTTGGGCCCTCGCCCTCGCCATCCAATCGACTTTACAAGTTACAACCACCGTGAAGTCGTCAAGACCACATGGCTAATAAGCCAATGTTGCAAAATCCTTCAATTAATCTATAAACCCAAATTTTCTGAAAACCAGAACGCTTTCTAAGCTGCTAAATTGCCAGCGGTGGAGTTTCTTCTACATTCGGTGCTGTGAGAGGTGGTAGCCGGTAGCCGAATCCGGTGGGTCAGGTTATATCATTACAATGGGCATATTATCCAACAAGGTGGATAGAAGCGAGCTCAGTGCTGGTGATCATGTTTACTCATGGCGGAAAGCTTACGCTTATGCCCATCACGGTACATTCCTCTTATCCCCCCCACCCCCCCCCAGGATTTCTACATTTAATAGAATTACTGCACTCTCAACTTTCTGATTCTTGTGGTTGTAATGCACTTGTTTTGAATTGGTTTCGTGACATTTGTATGGATTTTGTGTTATACCCATTTCACTTTTCTGTATCCAATTGCCTTCAACTTAATACCCAATTCGTTTTTTTTTATTCGATTAAAGGGCCTTCAACATTATCCTAGGTTGACCCCAGCCTGTTTTAATGGCAACTGCATGAAATTTTATTGGGTTTTGTATAATTTTATATACTTACTACTTTGCCTTCCACGGAGAATTCAAATCTTTGTTTTCTGGTAGAAATATGTACTGTTTCACCAGTTGGGTCCTCTCAAACCTAACCCAATACAATGTATATCTTTCCCATTTGATGCTTTCAGCACCTTAAGCCATGATGGTGTACTATTCACTAAGGCCAGATTTTCAAGAACATGATCCTGGGTACAATTTGAGCAAATTTGTCTCTTTTATCAGCATCAATGTATTGATCTGCTGTTTCTGGGTGGCTTTTAGGGGTTGTCGGCTACTAGTATGATTGCCATATAATACTATTACTTCTTGCAGGTTTGTTATATTTGCAATATTGCATGGAGAATTTATACACCATGGCCTGGTATTCTAGGTTTTAGCCAAGTTTATCATACTCTCCGAGTCAGCCTGATTGACATGCAGGTCAGCTGACATGCAGAGTCTTGTGCCGAGTTATTCTGAATAATTTGCTTAGCTATTCTGGAATCTGGTGCTGAATTTTCCGAGTTGCCAAGTCACTCATGAGTGACTGTCTTGCCAAACCATGGCTGAGTCCAAGTTTGACAAGCTTGGGTTTAGAATAATGATGTGTTGTTCCGTCATAAGGGAATCAGATCTTTGAGTATCTGGAGACCAAGAGCTAAAGTTTCATTGCTCCAGTTAGCAGTTGAAATTTGACAGTTAATAGGCTAAATTTGATATCCAGTAACCAATTGCTCCATGTGAGCTGCATTTCAGCATGAGCCGGTGATACCTTTAATGCATTAGCTGACTGCATTTTAATCTGCATTTATGATCAAGGGATGTATATTTATTGGAGGGGTTTGCATAAAAAATGATGTACTTGTAGCGATTATTCAAGGTCTGATTTTGACAAGTGGATAGTATGTGAATTTTACTATGTATTTTTATGTAAATCCCTCCGATAAAAAATTCTCCTATATCAATATTCAAACCTTCTTGTTCGAAAGCTTTGAACCTCCCAGTTCAATCTTCAACAAAAAATGTATTCTCTTGACAGAACTCTTCTAGCGACTTGGTTGCAACTGTGCAAGTATGTGGCATCAACTATTGGCAGGATTCTGCATTAGACTGCGTACTGTTATTTCCACCTTCGCCATGATGGTAAAAATTATCTTTATGTCCAAAATTCTTTCAACTGCCTTGCACGGATTTTTGGGCAGATCCTCAACCCAACTTGATTGCCATTTTGATCCATCTTCTCATCTCCTTTATAATTGAAGAGACTAACAATATTGAAAATAGGAGAGATATCAACTATTTTGGTAGATCCAAAGGACTAATCATTAGCATTATTTCCCAGTTTTGAAAAGATTTTGATAGGCCACATTCTTTATTTTCAATTTGTTTAACTGGCCTTTGGACAACATATATTTTCATAAATACATTATACACCATCACCATATCTGAGATTGGATTCTGCATTTCTCTTTTACTCATATTAGCTCTACCCTTGTGGGCTTCATCATGTTCGTACCTACTTAGGCTATTTGCATAGGAAGATAAGATAAGACAAGTTTATTAATGTCCAACAGATGACAACAAATCAGTCAATGGGACTGCTAAGTTAGTAAGTACAATAGTGTCAATACACTGTGGGAATGCAAAGGTCTGCTCGCATAAAAAGATGGAAATAAAAGGGGTGCAATTTGTGCTAATTCATCTAATGATGATATGCTAGAGGTAAGGATATCTTTTGAAGTTAAAAAAAGATAACATTAAATAGAACTTTTTGACGAAAACAAAATGGAGTTTAGCGATGAAAAAATGAAGATTCCCTTGTACTTATACAAAATGCACTATTACTTTGTTAGAACTTAAGGGGATCATTCAAGGAAAGGATATTACCATTTCCAATTGCCCTACCACCAAGAAAAATCACATTAACGTTGACTTGGTGAAACGATTAATTGTTCTAGAGCCAAGAATAATTGATAACAAACAAATTTTGACGAGAAGCAATGTGAAATTAAGGACTTACAATTAATAATTGATGATTATAAATTCATAGCTCAATTCAATGTTACATCTATATATCAAAATAAAGTTGACACAATTCTAGGTTCAACTTGGATGGAAACATTGGGCACCTTCATTTTAAACACAAGTAAGTTTTTGATGTTCTCCTAGAAAATAACATTACAAGACGTTACTATGAAGTCAGAGTCGGTATGCCCCTCGTTAGAAGACTTTACAAATATTTCAAAGGTGATTCTTCAAGATAATTAGAAGTTAGTACAAAAGATGTAGAAAGAAGTTGAAAGGCTTATTGCTAGTAAAGATGAAGAAATTTCTCGCCTTAAGAATCAAAGTCAAAGCTTGATCGTCTATATTAAAAGGTGAAAAGAAGTTGCAACAAGAAACACCGACGCAATTTTCTAGCAAGGAATCAATGATTGTTAAAGAAACAATAACCAATCCCATCGAAATAAAGAAGTCATTAGATTTAAAAATCGAGACATTGGAGAATGGAACCAATACAAATCCAATCAAGACACAAGATACAAGGATGCCTTATTGTCATCCTAATTATAAATGTCATCAATGAATTAACCCAAGATGAAATCAATATGAAAAGCTAAGTGAAGGCCCTACTATATTGAAGAGAAGCTCAAGTATGGAATCCTATCATTTTCCAAATCATAGAAGTTGTTGATACATAGTTTTGCAAAAGATTGAATTAGGGTGGTCTGACCCATTCACAATATGGCAGTTTTGCTCTATGCTTCCTAACGCATACTATCTTGTATTGTCAACCATCACAACTTCAAGAACAAAGAGTCATTAGAAGGCACTACAAGCCAGAACAAAAGATAAATCTTTTCCATAAAAATGGTTTGCGGACAATGTAACAAAAATTTTTATACACACACACATTATATATATATATATATATATGTATGTATACCAAATAAATAATAATAATTATAATAAATATAAATGAAGCATCACATCATAATTAAAAGGACATGACCTATCGACTATGGTGACTAATTAGTGTTTATAAGTATACTGCTCCATGTCATTGTAATCATTCTATCGTTTATTCATATTTTTAATTATTACTTGTCCTATATGGATTTTTGTCTTTGTCCTTCTTATGTTGGATATTTGTTGGTAAATGAACTTTTCTTCCTTTCAATGGGAGGTGGTTTTTTCATTGTTCTTGCTTAGGGGGCATCTATATGGATCATGAATTCCTTGCTTTCGGATGTTTTTGCTGTGAGTATTTCCCCATGAGACAAAGTCCAACAAAATGTTATAATTTTGAGTAATCCATCACCTCTTCAAATTGTGTTCCAGATGGCTGATCTTGGTTGTTGTTGTTTTGCTTCAAGTAGTATGTTGTAACCCTTTTTAACTTAATAATGGCCTTTGCTAGGGCACCAACCTCTACAGACAACGATTCCTTTACTTAGATGAGCTGCCCCTCTGAGCTTAGAGACTAGATACGATACAATCAAACAATTTTATTAATGTCCAACGAATGACCACAAAAGTAGGTCAATGGGACTAATGAGTACAACCAATATGAATACAATGTGGGAGTGTAAACGCAACTCCTATACAATGTTGGACTTAAAACTAAGATAAAATAACAAAAGAGAAAAGTATAATCGGTGGGACGGTCTCGTAACATGTATAAAACCATAAAAAGGCACCGTTAGGTGACACATGAGGGTGTCAAGAATGTTCGAGTTTGACAGTCGACAGCAAAGGGGGTGAGCGAGGCATTGGCTCAATATTAGGTTCCTCTAGGATGTTGGTTGTGTCTCTGGCTGTATGATCCTGGGGGGATGTATGGTCGAGAGATACTCCTAACAATCGAGGACGAAGAGAAGAAACTCTGGATAGATCTCTGACTGCTTCGTTGGGGTTGGGACGGAATTCGATGGGCGTGAGGTCGTCTTGAACTTGTTGAGAACTAGACCCTCTAATGCTTTGGGATTGTTTGGCTTGATGTATAGCACGGCTCTTCCGAGTTTGTCTCAACGGAATTGGTTGACCTCCCAGAGGGGAAGGCTGAAGGGAAACCTGAGGTCTCACCACCCTTCTACCTGAAGTACCATAGATCTTAGCTTGTTGCTTTTGTCAGAGGGATCAACATGAAAGTAAGAGGTGATCCTCCTGTTGACCTCAAGGCTAGATGGGATATGTAGGAGTTGAGATTTGTAGTTGAAATTCTCTCTGATGAAGAGGGCTTGGCATCTCTGGTCCTGATACAGGAAGAAAGTAGAAAGAGAACATCTTGAGTCTCTATAGAGGTAGTGGTATTGTCCTTTGATCTCATAATATGTGGGGCACTGAAAGATGAGGTGCATCTCCATCTCTGGCTCCTATAGGTGACACAGTTGGCAGATCCTACTAGAGCGTGGTGTATGATGGTTAGTCTCCACCCAGAGTCGATGCGATCCAACTTAAAGCCGCCCTAGGGGAATCCTGAGTGCATGCATCCAATGTTTGCGTGTGTATGGGGGACGAGCGATAATGCCATCCTGTAACTCCAAGAAGTGTTCAAGGTAGAAGGACATCTTCGATCCCAGGCTCATCGGAGGTGAGGCCCAAGTGACTTGGATGTACAATCTGTAGATACCCTCCCTAATAGACTGGTTCAGTACTTATCTAGGTGGCAAAGTATGACTCGATGCATCAAGGGAGAATCTGAATGGAGGAAGTTGCTCTGGGGAGATGGTCAACGACTTGAGAAGTCGAGATACCTCTGAGTATGACCCTGAGCTCAGCCCGTGGGGTGAGCCGAGGAAATGGCCTCCGAGGAGCAAAGTGCAAGATAGGGGTATATCTTTCTCCTAGTGGATGAATCTCTGAAGGATATTACTCTATGAAGGAAGGAGACTAGGCGAAAAATGACCTTGAGTCGAAAGGGGTGGAAACCAAACTCTGCCTGAATAATGGGATGCAGAATGGTGCACTTGCATCGAATGATGCGTTTGATTTATAAGGTGCTCAGACAGGTTCTAGACTCTCAAACTTAGCCACATCTCTTCTCTAATCAAGATGATGCAAGTTATGATCCCTCATCCGGTCTTTAGGGTCATTAAGCTTTGGACGTTGGTTTAGGGGATGCATTCCCATTATTGCACTGAGAGTAGCGAAGTGCTATACAACCCGGTATGGGGAAGATGTTGTCACGTAAAGTAACATTGTGTTACAAAAAAAAATTGCATTTCGGCCAAAAAAACAAATTTAACAAAACAATAAGAACATAAAAAAAATTAAAACTAGCATAGATCCATCTTAAACCTGGATCTATCAAGCACTAAGAGGGATAAAATTTCTTGAGGCGTAAATTTTTCTTAACATGTAAAAGTTTAAGATAAAAAAAATTCACACCTTAAGGAATTGGATCCCTCTCGGTGCTTGATAGATCTGGGTATAAGATGGATATGTGCTGGTTTTATCATCCCAAATATTGATTTGTTGTCTGTTTCTTGGCACCCATGATAGATGTTCTTGAATGAGATGCACTTAAGCTTTGCAAACTTTCCATATTAAAGATCCATTTGTGTTCATTAGGGGCTTGCCAAGGCTTTGAATTCAACTTCCTTGCAAGTGATTTTTTGTTAAGATTTGTATCTCGGGATGTCCTTCATGTGCTTATCCCTAGCATGAAGTGACATTATTTGGATAGGCATCACTGTAGTCTGTGAGAAACACATTAGCAGGTTGCATGGCTTCAGTGGTGGAAGCATGCAATGGTTTTTGAGATTTTTAAATTGTTCATGCATGCATTCTTAATTAAAGTTTGCATGACGGGATTTTTGCATGAAATTGAAATTAGGTATTTTGAACCCTAATTTCACCAGTGAGTTTGAAAAGGTATGCAAAGCGTAAAAGAGCATTGAATTGTGTGATACAAGGCAGAGATAATAAGAGTTTATAGAGCCGAGCGAATCAGTGCATGAGGAAGGGCACACTCTTGAGGAGAGAGTGAGGGCACATTACATTCAGAGACTGAGAGGGTGAGGCGCATCATTCTAAGAGGGAGAGCGATCATCACATCTATCTCATTAGAGATTGATTCAGAGAGAGCGGTGAGGTTCACTTCTGAGAGAGAGGGCGCACTTCCTGAGTAGAGGGCGCACTTCTGATACAGAGGGCACACATATTAAGGATGGAAGAGTTGAGAGGCAGAGGGTCTTCCTTCAGAGATTGAGGAGGGCTTAGTGAGATCTCATTAGAGACTAATTAAGAGTCAGAGTTAGAGGGTTGCACCTCTGAGATTGAGGGCACATTTCTTCACCAGATAGTGCAGAGCAGTGAAGGGGGTAGAGGGAGCACTTCTTCAGGGAATGAGAGGGAGTTACCTCTTCCAAAGATTGGCAGAGGTAGTTCATCAGAGATTCAGAGCAAAGTAGAGGCCACATTCCTTAGAGCAACAATTGTAATTGCTTTCATAGCTAGGGTTGTCCCATAGATCTGCTACGCCTTTCCAAGGCACCATGTTTCTCTACTTGTAAAATTTTTGATTGTATCACCTTCTATATTTTCTCTCTGGCTCTAGATTGAAGAAATCCCTAGATGCTGGTTTTCCCCATTGCGATTTCGAGGGTAAATATGTGCTAAACTATGTGTGTGATTGATTTCCAGTTCTGTTGCGCATGTTAGACAAGTTATTGAATTTATTGTATTGCAACTTATAATTCAGACCCGAATTTATTTATGTGCATGTATCTGGGAATTTATTGAAAGTAGTAATCAGAGTTAAGATCAACTCATAGAGATAAGTGAGTAGAAAATTAACATGGTATCAGAGTGTCATCTCTAAGAATAAATCAAGGGTTTACACAGTGGTATTGCAGAGAGTGCACAGTTTATCAGATATGTAAGAGCAGAGTCCAAATCTGTGGTAGATTTATCAAATATGTGAGAATAGAGACCAGATCTGTGAGAGTAGAGGTTAGATCTATTAGATCTGTGAGAGTAGAGGTTAGAGCTATTAGATCTGTGAGAGCAGAGATTATATCAGTCTAATTCAGAGGATTCGAATCAACAGTGTCATCAAATTTACAATCTGTACGATTGGGGTGGAAAATTGTAGAAAAAGGGTTTTTACTTTTTTTTCTTCAGATTTTTGCATGAGAACTAGAATTTCTTGGTTTGGGTTTAAGACCAGAAATTTTGCAGTTTGTACGGTTATGCATCTAGCCATATGATGGGAATATGAGAAGTGTTCCTTAGGGTCTCAGAGACAGGCTCACGCATGAAATGGAGGGAGTTAGATGGGTTGGATTCTAACTCGAGTCAAGAGGTTCTTTGAAGGTGGTAGGAGGGATGCATGTACTAGAGTTGAAAGATTTTCCCTCAGCATTAGCTCTGGAGGATGAGGAATTTAGCATGGTGTTCCGAGATGGACAGAGGATTCTATATTGAGAGGGAGCGACCTTGGATGCCATAGTGGGGCATAGCCTTAGAGAAGGCAAGTTGTATAGGTTGTTGGGAAAACCTGTAGGCGGGTCCAGGGAGATCTTGGGTGCAATTTCAGTGTCAGAGACTCGTAGGGAGTATGTAGTGTGTGGCTAGCCTACATCAGGAGGATATGGGTAGATAACCAGTTCTGAGTTTGAGACAGACGGAGAGCGAGAAGCTCCAAGGATTGAAGTGGTACTGGGTGGTCAATCCTCAGTTCAGAGAGAAGAGCGAGAAACTCATTCTAGCGCTAGCAGGAAGTTGAGTTGGTTCGAGGTGACACAATAGGATAGTTCTGCGGGCGAGATGGGACATCTCGAAGCACTATAGTCAGGCATGGGTCTACAGGGTTAAGTACAGGATCAATAGAGGGACGACTTCCAGAGTTAGAGAGGGAGCTTCTACACTAGGAAGTGTGAGGGTCTGAAGAGGGATTATGATGGCAGACTTGTCAGAAGGACCTCCCTCGCTAAGAGGGAGTGTTGAGATTTGTATCTCGGGATGTCCTTAATGTGCTTATGCCTAGCATGAAGGGACATTATCTGGATAGGCATCAATGTAGTGTGTGAGAAACACATTACCAGGCTGCATGGCTTCAATGGTGGAAGCATTCAAAGGTTTATGAGATTTTTACCTTCTGCATGCGAGATGTGCATGCATGCAATTTTTAATTAAAGTTTGTATGACGAGATTTTTGCATGAAAGTGAAATTAGGTATGTAAATTTACCCTAATTTCACTGGTGAATTCGAAAAGGTATGCAAAGGGTAAAAGAGCACCCACTTGTGTGATACAGGGCAGAGATAGCAAGATGCAACAGAGTTGAGTGAATTAGTGCATGAGTAATTGGCACATCCCTGAGGAGAGAGTGAATGCGCATTACATTTAGAGACTGAGAGGGTGAGGCGCATCATTCTGAGAGGGAGAGAGATCATCACATCTATCTCATCAGAGATTGATGCAAAGAGAGAGGTGAGGCACACTTCTTGTATAGAGAGGCGCACTTATGAGAGAGAGGGCACACTTCTTGAGTAGAGGGCACACTTTTGAGACAGAGGGCACAAAGCTTGAGGCTAGGAGAGCTAAGAGACAGAGGGTCTTCCTTTAGAGACTTAGGAGGTCTTAGTGAGATCTCATCAGAGACTCATTGAGAGACAAAGTTAGAGGGGCGCACTTTTGAGAGAGAGGGCACACTTTTGGAGCTGGGGGCGCACTTCAGAGATTGAGAGCACATTTCTTCTCAGGCAAAGTAGAGCAGTGAAGAGGGGCAGAGGGAGCACTTCTTCAGGGAGTGAGAGGGAGTTACCTCTTCCAGATATTGGCAAAGGCAGTTCATTAGAGATTCAAAGCATAGTAGAGTAGAGGGCACATTCCTCAGAGATGCAGTTGCAGCTGCTTGCAGAGCTATGGTATGTCCCACAGATTTGCTACGCTTTTCCAAGTCACCGGGTTTCTTTACTTGTAAATTTTTTTATTGTATAGGTTTCTATAGTTTCTCTCTGGTTTGAGTTTGATGAAAGCCCTAGATGCTGGTTTTCCCCATTAGTGTTTTTAGGGAAAAAAGCTGTGTTAAACTATGTGTGTGATTGATTTCCAGTTCCACTGCGCATGTTAGACAAGTTGATGAGTTTATTGTATTGCTGCTTATAAATCAGATCTGAGATTTATTTGTGTATGTATTTGGGATTTAATTGAAAGTCGTAATCAGAGTTAAGCTCAACTCATTGAGATAAGTAAGTAGAAGATTAACATTTTTTGTTTCATTGATTTCAATTATAGCTTCTGATTGGAGACAATCCGCCAAAGGATTTTAGTGCCCATATCCAGATTCATTAGTTTTGGTTCTTTAATTAATAACCCCCCTTGATCCAGTGGCGATGTAACTATATTCCAAGTTATAAGATGGTATTTTTTGTGTTGCTTTTACCCCCGTGCCATAGGAATTTTGTAATGGCCAATTTGATGAGCTAAGAAAATCCAAAGGGCGCAAGCATGGCTGAGCTTTGGTAAATGGGAAGGGAAGATAAGACATTTTACCAAGATCACCCTCCCAATTGGATTAATCCACTGAGTTCCCCATTGTTGCATCTTTTTTGACGTTTGTGGTAGATAATGTGCCAATCTGTGGCTTTTGATTACCCCAATAAAATTGGGATTCCTAAGTACTCGAAAGAAGACCAATTTTAAGTACATGAGAATTCCAGAATGTGTGCTATATAGTTCATAAGGGTTGGGGATACAATGATTGCCTAGGTGACACCTAGGAGGGTATCATTAGTAAACTGGGAGTGATTTATTTTCTTTACCCATTTGACTATCAGAATCCCCTGCAGAGAATCAACCAATCTTTAGGACTCCAATTTCTTGCTTAGAAAGTCTACTATGATAATGTAGAGAGGAGGTGATCAAGGGCAACCCTCAGACCTCTTTTGATTTTAAAGAAGTTGGTTGCCCGTTAATCAATGGGGCAATCCAAGGATTTGCTATACACGCTTTGATCCAATTTATACTGTTATCTGTAACACCAAATTTATTTCGTACATAAATAGACAAGAATGGCATACCTGATCAAGGGCATTGGTCGTGTCCATTTCAATGATCATGCCTTTCTACTTTTGCTTAAATGAATTGCATCTTGCACTAAGAGAATATTGTCTATAATTTGCCTTTTCTGGATAAGCCCCCTTGGTTCTCAAAGATGTTTTATGG